>OX123184.2:45075788-45583911 GCA_944739405.2 Euclidia mi
ATTGAAATTAAACTACAGTTTACGGATTTTATCGCGATGTATTGGTTTCACTGAGTTAATTACATTTGAAACTAATGATCTAGAAACTACATTTTTAATTTATTACTAGCCAACGTTTCGAATTCTTTACAGGATTCATGTTCACGGCAGACCGAGGTGATATTTGTCTTTGTCTTGAATTTCAAAATTATCTCAAAGTACCCGAACATTTTTCAACTATTGGTGTTACTATCTACGCAGAATGTGCTCACTGTGTCTTGATGTCTTCTGGTGACTTTGTCCTTCTTGGGTTTCATTAGCCTGATAACAGGGTCCCAAGCTGGAGGAACATTCCAACCATCTTCCCTATTGAAATTAGGATGTTTTTTAATTTCAATAGCTTCACGTATCATTCTTGGAATAAAGCGATGTTCTTTTGCGAGTATCTGTGGTTTATCAAATCGCAGGTAATGGTTGGTTCCTTGTTCTACATGTTCACACACAGCAGACTTCGTTGAGCGTTTGTGTTTAATGTCAGCTATATGTTCCTTTAGTCGAATGCCTATGCTTCTCTTGGCTTGTCCAATGTATGAGAGCCCACACTCACAGTCTATCTTGTAAACCCCGGCCTCTTGTAAGGGTAACTGACTCTTGACAGATGGTAATAATTGGCTTATCTTCGTTGGCGGCTTGTAGAAAGTTTTGATCGAAGCTCGCTTCAAGATATAACCAATCTTGTCGGTCACGCCCTTGATGTATGGGAGGACAGCAGGTTGTCTCTCTACTGTGGCTGGCTTGTTCTTCGGGGATCTGTGACGTTGGCGCGGCGGTCGGAGCTTGTTGTCTTGCAGAACTTGCTTGACATGTTGAAGCTCGGCGTCCAGGTGTTTCTTGTCACAGATCCCCCGGGCTCTCTGAAACAAAGACATTCCTACGGTAGCTAACTGTTTAGGATGGTGGTGAGATTCACCGTTTAAGTACCTATTTGTATGTGTATTTTTCCTATACACAGTGTGGCTCAAAGAGTTGTTTTTGTTCCTGATAACAAGTACATCTAAGAAAGCTAAAGAATTGTTTGCCTCTAATTCCATTGTAAATTTTATGTGGTTATGAATAGAATTAAGATGGTCTAGGAATACATTAACACTATCTGTTGGTAAAATTGTAAAAGTGTCATCTACATACCGCTTGTAGAACCTCGGTGTGATGGTGGCAGTCTGCAGGGCTCGCGCCTCGAAGTCCTCCATGAAGATGTCAGCAACAACAGGCGATACTGGAGAGCCCATTGCTACACCGTCTACTTGTATGTAGTATTTCTCATCCCATAACAGATAGCCAGTTGTTAAGCAGTGTTTCAATATTTCTGCATATTCCTCAGGCATGTTGTTCTCTATTAGCTTCCTTCTAGTTATTTCAATACAGTCATGTGCCGGTAAGCATGTGAATAATGACTGTACATCAAAACTAACCATAGTTTCCTTGTCAGAGAGATGTAGGTGTTTTATTTCACTGACAAAATGGTAGGAATCCTTTACATGCGCTCTCGCCTTGCCTCTGAAAGGCGAGAGAATCTTCGCAATGTGTTGAGCCAATCTGTAGGTTGGTGCCCCTATTTGACTGACTATAGGGCGCAGTGGAGCATTTTACTTGTGTATTTTTGGTAGACCATACAATTGAGGAGGTTTTGCACACGATGGTATTAAGTATTTCACGTCCAGATTCAGTTGTTCGGAGTATTTTTTCACAATGTCACTCGTTTGCTTGAGTATTTTGTTGGTAGGGTCCGTCTTAACCAATTTATATGTACTTTCATCCGACAACAGATTTTCCATTTTTTGTTTATAATCGGACGTGTCCATCACTACCGTTGCATTTCCTTTATCTGCTCGGAGTACTGTTAGTTCAGGTCTAGCTCGTAGGTTCTTCAGTGCAAAATACTCGGGTTTTGGTAGATTCCTTCTCGGCACTTTCGACTGGCGCAATACAGCAGAAACGTCCTGACGTATGGCCTCGAAATCTTCCTTACTCACATTGTTCTTGACTAGACAATCCTCAACGTTGCAAATAATGGTCTCATACGGTATTCTGGATGGAGTAATCGCATAATTTAAACCTCTACATAATACATTTTCGGTGATTTGATCTAACGTGTGTTTTGACAGATTGACAACTGTTTGTCTATGGTCGGCGGACGGTAGCGTGTGATTGGTCCGTGCAAAAACGTTCTGTTTCATTTTGTACTGGTCATTTGATTTTTGTTGTAATTTTTCAATTTTTTCTATTTTGTTACGTTTACACGCGTAATATTTTGATGTTTCTCTGTTATTTATTGCATTGATGCATTGTTCAAAATCAAATGGAGTTATCAATCTGTATATTTCGTTAGACAAATTCTCAACATTTATATTTATTCTGCGTAAGTCAGCTCGGTGTTCGTGGATCTTTTCTATGAGTAACTTTTGGCTTGCCTGTTTTAAGATCTTAGCGCTCCCACGTATGTCCTTCTTGGCTGATATCTTGCAGCATGTAGGGATGAGATCGTGATCCCGGCATCTCTTCAAGAAATTTAAAGATGTTATGTATCTTGCGCGCTTGGTTTGTAGATCTTCTAACCGGCGTATTTTTGTTGCGGTTTCCAGTCCGTACTGGTTAACATAGTATCTTCTTGGGTTTACGCGAATGTGACACATTGAAATTAAACTACAGTTTACGGATTTTATCGCGATGTATTGGTTTCACTGAGTTATTACATTTGAAACTAATGATCTAGAAACAACATTTTTAATTTATTACTAGCCAACGTTTCGAATTCTTTACAGGATTCATGTTCACCGCAGACCGAGGTGATATTTGTCTTTGTCTTGAATTTCAAAGTTATCTCAAAGTACCCGAACATTTTTCAACTATTGGTGTTACTATCTACGCAGAATGTGCTCACTGTGTCTTGATGTCTTCTGGTGACTTTGTCCTTCTTGGGTTTCATTAGCCTGATAACAGGGTCCCAAGCTGGAGGAACATTCCAACCATCTTCCCTATTGAAATTAGGATGTTTTTTAATTTCAATAGCTTCACGTATCATTCTTGGAATAAAGCGATGTTCTTTTGCGAGTATCTGTGGTTTATCAAATCGCAGGTAATGGTTGGTTCCTTGTTCTACATGTTCACACACAGCAGACTTCGTTGAGCGTTTGTGTTTAATGTCAGATATATGTTCCTTTAGTCGAATGTCTATGCTTCTCTTGGTTTGTCCAATGTATGAGAGCCCACACTCACAGTCTATCTTGTAAACCCCGGCCTCTTGTAAGGGTAACTGACTCTTGACAGATGGTAATAATTGGCTTATCTTCGTTGGCGGCTTGTAGAAAGTTTTGATCGAAGCTCGCTTCAAGATATAACCAATCTTGTCGGTCACGCCCTTGATGTATGGGAGGACAGCAGGTTGTCTCTCTACTGTGGCTGGCTTGTTCTTCGGGAATCTGTGACGTTGGCGCGGCGGTCGAAGCTTGTTGTCTTGCAGAACTTGCTTGACATGTTGAAGCTCGGCGTCCAGGTGTTTCTTGTCACAGATCCCCCGGGCTCTCTGAAACAAAGACATTCCTACGGTAGCTAACTGTTTAGGATGGTGGTGAGATTCACCGTTTAAGTACCTATTTGTATGTGTATTTTTCCTATACACAGTGTGGCTCAAAGAGTTGTTTTGTTCCTGATAACAAGTACATCTAAGAAAGCTAAAGAATTGTTTGCCTCTAATTCCATTGTAAATTTTATGTGGTTATGAATAGAATTAAGATGGTCTAGGAATACATTAACACTATCTGTTGGTAAAATTGTAAAAGTGTCATCTACATACCGCTTGTAGAACCTCGGTGTGATGGTGGCAGTCTGCAGGGCTCGCGCCTCGAAGTCCTCCATGAAGATGTCAGCAACAACAGGTGATACTGGAGAGCCCATTGCTACACCGTCTACTTGTATGTAGTATTTCTCATCCCATAACAGATAGCCAGTTGTTAAGCAGTGTTTCAATATTTCTGCATATTCCTCAGGCATGTTGTTCTCTATTAGCTTCCTTCTAGTTATTTCAATACAGTCATGTGCCGGTAAGCATGTGAATAATGACTGTACATCAAAACTAACCATAGTTTCCTTGTCAGAGAGATGTAGGTGTTTTATTTCACTGACAAAATGGTAGGAATCCTTTACATGCGCTCTCGTCTTGCCTCTGAGTGGCGAGAGAATCTTCGCAATGTGTTGAGCCAATCTGTAGGTTGGTGCCCCTATTTGACTGACTATAGGGCGCAGTGGAGCATTTTCCTTGTGTATTCCTTGTGTAGACCATACAATTGAGGAGGTTTTGCACACGATGGTATTAAGTATTTCACGTCCAGATTCAGTTGTTCGGAGTATTTTTTCACAATGTCACTCGTTTGCTTGAGTATTTTGTTGACTATCACAGGATTTGTCCCAGCGTAAACCGAGAACTATATGCGGTACGGACTTCTCAAACTCAATGTCCGGAGAAGCTTTATGAGAATCAGGTATGCGTGCGAGCACCTCCTTAGAGTTGCTTGTCCATTTGACAAGATCAAACTGGCCTCGCTTGAAAAGTTGAATAAGCTCTTCACAAAGTGAAATTGCTAGCGGAACGGATATGACACTACAGGCAATGTAATCCATATACAAAGCGGAAGTAGCAACAGCTGCTGCGGCGGGAAAGTGATCGCCTTCATCAGCGATCAACTGGCGAACAACTCGTAAAGCGTGATATGGGCTAGACTTGAGTCCAAAACAAACACGATTGAACTGATACACGGATAAAGGTTCCTTATTGTTAAAACGATAAAAAATCCGTTGAAATCTACGGTCAGATTCGCAAACGCCGATATTGAGGAACATTTGGCGGCAATCAGCTGACAGAGCAATTTGGAAAAGACGAAACTTTATTATGATGTTAAATAATTTATCCTGTAGATTAGGGCCGGCATGCAAAATGTCATTAATCGACTGATCCAATGTAGTCTTACCACTAGCATCTAAAACCACACGAAGTTTAGTAGAGGTTTTATCTTCGCGAACTACGCCGTGATGCGGGATATAATATTGTTACGGACGGGGTAACGGGATTGGAAGGAAACACCGAGTAGCACTGATGACACTTTATTCGACTTCACACACGACGCGCCGTTTAATTTTGACGCGGACAGCACCAACACTAGCGTCTCTTGCACTGCACTTTTCACTGCACTTCACTACACTTTACTGCACTATACTTTCACTTCACTTTTTTACTACTTCTTCTTTCTTCCTTTTCTTCTTCACTTTACCACATTTCAACTTAAACTGGCGCTTAGCGCGTCTACACCGCCCTATATACCCCTAAGAATGTTCTAGATCTACTAATTTCGATTGTCTTTTCGTTATTCAATTGTTTTTCCATCTCCTGTCTCTTTTTAACCTTTCCATTCCTTCTTGAATTTTCTAGAATTTTCTAATCTTTATTCGAAATATTTAAATTTGTGTTTCCATCTCCTGTCTCTTTTTAACCTTTCTATTCCTTCCTGAAGTTTCTAGAATTTTCTAATTTTTACTCGAATATTTAAATAATCTTTTAAATATTTGCCAAATATTCATAAACATTTTCCAAATTTCATAAAAACCAAAATCCACATAACTGTTATGATTGGGATTTGAACCCACGCCATCAGAACGTGAACGGTATGTGTTATCCGCACGGCCATCGCCTTGTTGTCAATGACCGGTGAATTTGGCGAACACTTGATACAGAGTGTATACGTCATCGAACTAAAAACTCATTTCAAAATAATAAAATAGTCTTCAAACCTCTTTGCTAATTATTGTGTTTCGTGACGACGGTTTGACATGACACCGGCCGTCACACTACCCCCCTCTAAGACATGCGCGTCCCGCGCATCCTTAGACCCATAATACACCGCTCTACTATCGACATGGAATAAATGATTAAACTTCGTAGCTATAGAAGCCTGTGATCTATGTGTAAATTTGCTTTCTTTGAGGTACAAAACTTTCCCCATGCTACCACCTTTCATTGGAATTTCACATCTCCACACTTCAGGATACCACCTTTAATGTCTTATCTGCACTGATGATCTCTGAAGAAATCCAGTCCAACAATGCAATCGTCTACGATGTCTGCAATCACCGCTCGTTGCCAGTATAGGTTGTGACCGATTTTTATGGCTACCATTTGTTCGCCTTTAACTGGGATGCACTGGCCGGTCACCGTTGTCAGTCGAGGTGAACTTGACGATGTTAGAATCTTTCCATTCTTTCTTGTCAAACGAGTTCCTATAACCGTTCGTGTTGCACCGGTGTCCAGGGTCAGCGAACAGGTAACGCCATTGACTGCTCCATCGATAGTTAAACCATTTCCATCCGTGCGTTGTCGAATACGAACTTTCGGAGCTTTCCGTCTTCTGATCAGCGCTTGCATCGAAGTCCTGGCTGTAACTGCTTCCTGATCATCTTTCAACACTTGAACACTAGCGTCAATCTTACTTTTTTCTGTAACATGTTTCGGACAGCTTCGCCTTAAATGTCCGGGCTTTCTACAGTTAAAACACTTTAAGACAGAAGATCTGCGACCAGTTCTCTCTACTTCCGCTGCAATAACTCTGTTTCGATCACTCGTAATTTATTGTCGAACAGCCTCCACTTCTAAAGCATGTGCTAATGCGTCTTTAACATTGTTGTGGTGTTTCAAGCGCACAGCAGCTCTGAACTCGTCGTCATAAATTCCTTCGATGAACGTCTGGAGTTGCATGCTTCGAACTTGTTCGACGGGTGCCGACTGATAAGCCTTTCGCACCATCTTCGTCGCTTCCATCGCCCACTGCTGCAAGGATTCACTCGGATTCTGACAGCCGTTACGTAACTTGGCTCGAAACACATATTCTAAGTGCTCGTCTCCAAATCTGGATTCTAGAGCCTCAAACAGCTGAACGTAAGTAGCGTCCTTTCCCACGGCCTCAAGCACCGACAATGCTTCTCCACGCAACGCCAGGATGAGTGCAAACTTGGCCTGGTCGACATCCCAACCGTTGCTTATAGAGGCGGCTTCGAACTGTATTCTGTAGGCCTCCCAGGAAGTGTTTCCATCGAATAATGGTACTTTTAAATAACCACCAGAACTTGATGAGTTGATAGAAACTGAAGGGCTGTTGGACTTCATCTTCTTTAACTCCTCCTCTATCGTAGCTATGCGAGTGTGTATCTCTTCCGATACTGACGCCATGCGCGACTGCACCTCTTCCGACACTGACGCCTTGCAGGACTGTATCTCTTCCTCTATAGTAGCCATGCGAGATTGCACTTCACCGATACACATCTCCATCTCGGTGATCTTACGAGCGTTCTCGGATATATAATGGCGAATCTCATCCTGGCTCTCCATTATCTCGCTAAGCTGACATTGTAGCTGCTGCGAGTTTTGCTCGAGTCGAGATTCGAGTCGCTGCGAGTTTTGCTGGAGCTGCTGCGAGTTTTCGTCGAGTCGAGATTCGAGTCGCTGCGAGTTTTCCTGAAGCGACTGTTGGAATAGTGCAGCGAGGTCTGCCAGAGATAGTGGGTTAGCTGCGCTTGCGGACGTAAATACCCCTCCTTCGTAGCCACCTCCTTGCGAAGGAGCTTCCCTGCCCACAACTTCTGGATTAGAGTCGCCTTGTTCTTGAGCGGCAGCCCTCGCACATGTCGTAGGCCCTTCCCTTGGCATGACTGGCATCCTTAATCCTTCCAATCCCACTTCTGACACTAATTGTTACGGACGGGGTAACGGGATTGGAAGGAAACACCGAGTAGAACTGATGACACTTTATTCGACTTCACACACGACGCGCCGTTTAATTTCGACGCGGACAGCACCAACACAAGCGTCTTTTGCACTGCACTTTTCAATGCACTTCACTGCACTATACTGCACTATACTTCCACTTTATTTTACTACTTCATCTTTCTTCCTTTTCTTCTTCACTTTACCACTGTTCAACTTAAACTGGCGCTTAGCGCGTCTACACCGCCTTATATACCCCTAAGAATGTTCTAGATTTACTAATTTCGATTGTCTTTTCGTTATTCAATTGTTTTTCCATCTCCTGTCTCTTTTTAACCTTTCCATTCCTTCTTGAATTTTCTAGAATTTTCTAATCTTTATTCGAAATATTTAAATTTGTGTTTCCATCTCCTGTCTCTTTTTAACCTTTCTATTCCTTCCTGAAGTTTCTAGAATTTTCTAATTTTTACTCGAAATATTTAAATAATCTTTTAAATATTTGCCAAATATTCATAAACATTTTCCAGATTTCATAAAAACCAAAATCCACATAACTGTTATGACTGGGATTTGAACCCACGCCATCAGAACGTGAACGAGATGTGTTATCCGCACGGCCATCGCCTTGTTGTCAATGACCGGTGAATTTGGCGAACACTTGATACAGAGTGTATACGTCATCGAACTAAAAACTCATTTCAAAATAATAAAATAGTGTTCAAACCTCTTTGCTAATTATTGTGTTTCGTGACGACGGTTTGACATGACACCGGCCGTCACAATATGAGGGAGGAGAGTTGCCCTCGTTGTTTACAACTACACTCAAAAAACCTTTATTTATTTAGTCACGAATGACGTCATTATAGGCGCTGCGTAACTTAAGTGATGCGTCAAGTTTACGTTCTAAACAATGGAAACGTCTAAGCGCAGCAGCGTACGAGTCGCCTAACGAATAAGGGTCACCATAGAATGGCAACGCCACTACGTATCTGCCACTGTCGTCACGAACAGTGGTAGCGCGGCAGTGTTGTTCACACTGTGCCATCCCTCAGGATATATTTCCGGGATATATTTTCGTCTTGATAACTTCGTCAGCAATTGCACAAACAAACCCTTCGGTTTCCCCAAAGAGGTCACCAAAGCGTAGCCAGTTCACCGAGGCTAATAGGTCTACATCGGGTCCATACAGAGCCCGATGGAACCTGCCATGAAGCTCCTTGCTCTGCCATACACGCTTGCGATCGTCAGTACTGAGTACTACAGGTATGCGCCAGTTCTCTTTAGCCAACTTGAGCGGGGTGAATCCATTGTCCGCTGTGACAACATCTCGATGCATGTCCACGTTCACCCGGAGAAAATATTCTCTGAGATTGCACACCTCGCGGTTGTGTAGGGTCTTGACATTCAGAAAGCCACGACTCCCACACTTCCGCAGGATGTACAACCTCATCACGGATGAACGTGGATGATGCATACGATATGCCTTCAACAATGTGCGGACTCTTCTGTCCAGGGCGTCCAATTCAGACTGAGTCCACTTGAGTATGCCAAAGGAGTATACAAGAAGTGGCATGACCCAACCGTTGCAAGCACGAACCTTGCTAAAAGACTTTTCAGTACTTTATTCAGGCGGCCAAAGAAACGCTCTTGCAACGATTGCTTCATGACAGCTTCATTGATACTTAAAGCCTCTGACATACCCAAGTACTTACAGGTATCAGTTAAGAGAAGTGTTCTTAGGTTAATGGAATCTGAGAGTTGGATCGCCTCAGATTCCACCATCCTTCCCTGCTTCACATGAATGACAGCACATTTATCCACACCAAACTCCATATTGATTGACTTACTAAAGTTTTGGGTTACTTTTAGTAAATCTATCAATTGGGCATCAGAGTGGGCAAATAACTTCAGGTCATCCATGAAAAATAGGTGAGATATGACCTGACCACTTCTCTGTAACCTGTAGCCTAACCTTGAACCCTCCAGTAAAATACTGAGAGGGTTCATGGCTAAGCAAAACCAAAGGGGACTCAGACTGTCGCCCTGAAAAATTCCCCGCTCAATTTTAATACGTTCGCCGTCCTCCTGGATCCTTCGGCATCCTGGATAGCAAAGAGTCGTATTTCATTGCCCCATACATGACTTTAAGAAGGTGCGTAGAGTTGTATTTATTTTATACAACTCCAACACCCTCAAAAGCCATGTATGCGGCACGGAGTCATACGCTTTCTTATAATCTATCCAATATGCCGCGAGATCGGTTACTTTCGGTTTCTTTCGGTTACGGTGAACTTGTTGGCTAATGGCCATGTTAATGAGGAGGAGTTCCTTAGTACCACGAGCCCCCTTCCTACATCCATTCTGAGAGGCTGACATAATTGAATAGTCCTCAACATGTTTAGCTATTTTAGCTCTCAGAATAGATGTAAGAAGTTTATAGACCGATGGTAAACATGTTATCGGTCTATAATTGCCGGGCTCGCTAGTACTGCCTGTCTTATGGAGCAGGTGGGTAATTCCAGTTGTCATGAAGGTTGGCAACGACCCAGATTCCACAGCTGATTGGAATTAAGATGCCAAGCGTTCATGCGAACTACGTAGCCATTTCAGCCAGAAATTGTGCAGCCCGTCCAGTCCTGGAGATTTCCATTTCGTTTCACAAGCAGTCCGTCCTTTAGGACGGACTGCTTGTGAAACGTCCTGGCTAGAAATGGCCACGAATTTCATTTCGGGAATATGTTCGCATGCACGCTCGACATCTCGCATCCAATCACCTTCAGTATGACTAATGGGCATCGACCAGATGCTACGCCAAAACATGGCTGTGGCTTCCGCATCCGGCCACTGTACATTAGACACACAGTGGTCTGGTCGTTCCCAGCTTCTGTATACCCACCTCTGGTCCCTCTGGAATGTACGATACGATTAATGAGGTACCGGCCCACACGTTTTTTAAATCTGCGAATTCGGTTTGCCCCTGCATAGACTTTCTGTTTTAGGAAGTCAATGCGCTCTGTGACCCGGGCTATATAATCTTGAGGACCAATGTTAGTCCCCGAAAAAGCCGTTTCTAGGTAGTAGAGCCTTGCTGATTTCAGCATGAATGGGCCGGCTCGACCGGGGAAGTACTACCCTCTCACAGAAAATCGACGTAAAGTAACAGAATCTAAACTGTTGCGTTTCGTTCGGTGAGTGAGAGTGCCGGAGGCCCTATCCCCTATTCCTTCTTCCTCATCCCACTCCTTATCCTATCCCTTTTCCCAACCCCAAGGGGCGGCAACGCACTTGTGACTCCTGTGGTGTTGCTTGTGTCCATGGGCTTCGGTAATTGCTTACCATCAGGCAATCCGTCTGCTCGTTCGCCGCCTTATACTATAAAAAAAAAAGCGCATTACCCTGGGGCGTGTATTCCCCGCCCTAAAACAGATAAGCTTGCCAATAAGTGCCCTTGCCTCGGCAATACGCCTCTCAATCCTGTACTGCCACGCCGGTACAGCAGACCTTTGTCGTATAACAGTGTCAGATTCAGGGAACTTAACACCTGCTATACGACATGCCGCTACGGCAGCACAGTACAGGATTGAATGAGTATCACCGAGATCCTTACTATTATCTAAATAATTAGATAATAACGAGTCAAGAGCACTTACCAGCGCTATATTTTGCCTATGCATAGGAAAAGGCAGACGAGGTCTAATCGTTGGTGGCGTGTGCCGGTAGTCCGTAATCGCACATTCCAAAGCGTCCTTTACCTCCTCATTGCACTGGGTACTTACATTATCAGCCATGTCATCCTCCTCCACGACGGCGCTGCCACCTCTTGGTGGTGCGTTCGGTGTCGGCGTTAGCGTAGCCCGGACGGGATTGACATGGCTCGAAGGCAAGTATTCTGAGCGAATCCTATCAAGCACGGTACTATCCAACTTGCCACTGCGCTGGATAACTCGTACCTGATCCGATAATCGTTGAGCCGTGACGTTGATGCTTGGTTCCAAGGCCTGAAACATAGACAGCATGCAACAACGGTACGCAGTGAGGTTAGCCCCCCTCTTTCGCTCCAAAATATGCGCGCATGACATGTTCGTTCATCGATGTCGTCCACTTCATGCGCTGCATATTACCACCGGCAGCGGGGACCCTGTTTGGGGCCGGTGGGCCCCGAGGTCCTAAGCACGCAGGTGGCCGGCCTCTCCTACGCCGTCGCGCAGGGGACGGTGTCGACGGTGGAGAGAAATACTCGTCGCTGGAGCTCGACGGAACTGCAGCCGTCGGCGTTGTTGGCGCAGGTTCCGACGGTTGCGAGGCGGAGCTCGGCGACGAGTCCGGAGGTGTTGGGTGTGCTCTATGTTTTCTGCTCTAGTCAACATGCTAATTTGTTGGTATTTTCATTTTTGTAAATATTTTTGTTCTTTGACGTGTCATATCGTCTGGCGTGACGGCTGTCATAGCATAAACTTTTCACAATTTTCTATAATTACGGAGGTTTTTATTAGATATTTTATTGCCTTGCTTGACTATTATATTATAATTTAGTTTGGATATACAATTGCACTTTAATTGATATAAGATGTGTAAGATATTAATATTTATAATTTTTGGAAGAAGAGCTCGTTGACATTTTTGGTGTTGCCAGATTATTACTATTATTATTATTATTTTGATTTTTCTTTTGTTTTCTCGGTTACCCGGTGTCAGACTGATGCTATGGGCCTAAGCCAAGTGAGCATCAGACATAGTTCTAGTGTTAAATTGTGAGGTGTGTGTGGTGTTAGTATTGGTTAGAGTTTGGGTACTGTCCGGTTCGCACTGTAAGAATTTTCTAACCACTCTGCATGTATTGAGTATTACTGCCTTTTGTAACAGATAGTAGGTATTATCTGGTAAATTTAAAGTTTTAAGGGATTGGTGTAACTGTCTTGGTATAACTCTTGTTGTAGAAATAACAATTGGTACAATAGTTACTTTTTCTAAGTGCCATAATCTTATAATTTCGTCTTTAAGCTCAATATATTTGCTGAGTTTCTCTGCAATAGTGTTCTGAATGTTATGTGTGTTTGGTACGGCAATGTCTATTAAGTATCCTGTTTTAGTTGTTTTTTTTATTAGGGTGATATCAGGTCTATTATAATGGACGGTGCGATCAGTAAGAATGGCTCGGTCAAAATATAATTTGGTTGTAGAATTCTCAAGAACTGTTTTAGGGTTACACTTTTAGTAGGCTATTATGGAATCTATAAATTTGTATTTTTGTGCAAGTTTTTGATGTATTATGTTGGCTACCTGGTCATGCCGATATTTGTAATCTGTCTGGACTATGGACTTACATGCGCCTGTTATGTATTGTATTGTTTCTGGCGAGCTGTTACATTTTCGGCAGGAGTCATTTTGTATCTTTTTTATAATGTGTTTACTATAATTTCTGGTTTCAATTATTTGATCCTGTATTTATTATATGCAGATAAGCCTTGGTCTCCAAATGGTAATTGGTAACCTCAGCAACACACCACACATGTGTGCAAAAACAACCAATCCACTGCCTATCGCGAGAATGAGAATAGGGATAAAAGGAGGAGGATGATGCAGAAGGAAATGGAATAGGGTTCCAACTCTCGCAATCTTCGAAGAAAATACAGATACTATTACCTTACGTTGACATTTAATCTTTGTGACAGAGTGGTACTTCTCCCGTCGAGTTGGGCCAGGTCTGCTGAAATCAGCAAAGCTACTGCCTAGCCCTAATATATAAAATGTATTATATATATCTACAAGTTAAGTTATCCGTGCAAGTAAATTAATTATAATAAATGCTTCATTTAATTTTAATATACGCATACATAAATCAAATTACATATAAACAATGCGGTAATAATTAAAATTACGGAAATCAGTATTGATGTTTTAGAAATATAGATTTTAGAACAGAGCATCTATTACTGCCTCCGTGGTCCAGTGGATAGCGTATGCGACTGCTGATCGAAGGTCCCGGATCGGGCAAAAGTGTTACTGGGTTTTTCCGAATTCTCAGTAGCAGCACGGAGTCTGGTGATGTGCCCGATAACGGTAATAGGTTCGCCCCCTACGTGGGACCTAAAAATTCATGGCGAAATGTGGGTGTAATATTACACCTCTGCCTACCCCTTCAGGGATACAGGCCTATAATAAAATAAAAATAAGGTATCTATTATTAACATTTATCTCACTACCAATTTGACACGCTATAAAAGGATTTAATGTTATTGGGATAAATGCAGATTCTGAGTAATCCACAATAATGATTGTAAATTAATTTCCTATGAAACGTCAACGTCAACAATCTACACAATTCAATGTAATTGTGTGATTTTGATTTCGATATTATTTAAATGTAATATTATTGAGTGTGTGAGACATTAGTATATAATTCAAATAAATACGTTTTTAGTGTATTTCCTTGAAACTTCTATAATCGCGAATAATTAGTTTTAACACTGTCGGTAGTTAAAATATACTAGTTTTATTCTAATTATTAATATTATTATTTATGCAACGGGTTTATATCGCGTTATTATTTTAAAATAAAGGTGAAATATCTTTTATGTCATTTTCAGCATGGTTTCCAGCCACCAAGCCTACTAACTTTAAAAAGTACACAAGTAAAACTAACACTAGTTTTAGATATTTATGTTCTAAGAGACATCATCATCCTCCTAGCATCATCAGTTGCAACCTGGGGTCCGCTTACTAGTCTAACCGGATTTGAACTACTTTGACTGAGGACGCAGGATCGCCACAAAATTAACGCCCTGGAAATATGGTGCTGGAGACGCATGCTCAGAACCCCATGGACTGCACATCGAACCAATGCATGTTTCCATCCTGAAGGAACTCAACAGCAAAGAGAGATTATCGTCGACTGTGCAAATACGAACATTCAAGTTCTTTGGCCATGTCACCCGTAACGAGGACTCAATGTAACGATTGGTCGTGCAAGGGAAAGTTGAGGGCAAGAGATCACGTGGGCGCTCTCCGACACGATGGACAGATCTCATTAAATCTGTGACGCACTCCAACATCAACGACTGCTCTCACTCCGCAAAACATGGCGACGCATCACAAGAACAGCAACGGCACTAGAACCGACCGACGCATGACCACGACCACTCTGACAAGGGTGCACGAATGAGAAGAAAAATAATTTAAAATGAAATTAATTCGTTACACGAGAATCTGCAGCCAACCTGTAACTCCGATTATTAAAGACTTTTAGACTGAATATCAGCCCAATTCCTATAACATAATAAATTCTCGACTAAATTTTCAGAGAAATTTTTATTACATGTAAGTATAAGATACGCACGAATCGCACAAGTTTAAAAATATTCATTGTCAAACTTGAGAATGTCCTTTATTGTTGAAAGAATAACTGTGAATAAAGGAGTTATTTGTTACAAGCAATATAGTCACGTCTGGCTGTCATTTTCGTATTCAAACAATGAGCAATTTGGAAGTAGAGGTAGAGAATATTTAAAAGTAAACTGATTGAATTGTACTTTATTTATTTTGTTGGTAACTAGTGATACTAACTTATCAAACAAAGAAATAGCTATTCATAAGTTTTATTTCATGTAAGGCTCCTTTGATAAATTATGTCATTACTGAGACAAGTTTATTTTAGAAATAGAAAATTAGATAGTCCATTTTAGTGGTAATAGCTGGGTCGAAAGTGACACACGCTTGGGAAACTATTTTTATTTTTTTATTCATAGACTCACGCCTGTATCCCCGAAGGGGTAGCCAGAGGTGTGATATAACACCCACATTTCGCCGTGAATTTTTAGGTCCCACGTAATAGGGGGTGAGCCTATTGCCGTACCGGGCACATTACCAGACTCCGAGCCGCTACTGAGAATTTCCTAGCGGAAAAACCCAATAACACTTTGCCCGACCCGGGAATCGAACCCGAGACCTCCCAATCCCACGCGCACATTTATACCGCGAGACCAACGAGGCAGTCTTGGGAAACTAATTATATTGAACTGCCAGACTTATACAGGGTGTAAAAAGACCCTTAACTAAAACTAAAACCCCATATTGTACCAATCATTACGAACATTTTTTACTTCGCCACCAAACCTGGGAAATTACTGGTTCAGGAGATATTGAGGCTCAAAGTTACTATACAATTTTGGTAATTAGGTACAAAATCAATCGATGCAATTACCACGCCAACCTGTTCTATGGATGTCCTATGCACCCATGAATAAGTAGGTATTTCGAAAATTGCACGCGGACTCTTTTAATTGCGGCTTAAAAAATTCCCAAGTTTTATTTTTGCTTAGTTTTTAGGGTTCCGTACCTCACAAGGTAAAAAAAGGAACTCTTATAAGATCACTTTCTTGTCCGTCTGTCTGTCTGTCTGTCTGTCTATCTGTCCGTGTGTCACCACTGATTTTCTCAGGAAATATTTTATAAATAAAGATAAATTTCAATTTGCTAGGTCCACCCGCCTAGCAAATTGAAATTTATACCAGATACTGAAGTCTATGGTTCCTATTAGGTGTATAAAAATCAGGGTCCTGGGTCAACCCGACAAAAAGATATGGTCATAATTAGATTTTTGCGAAAACTTGTAAGTACCAAAATTAACCTTAATTTTCAACATTTCTAAATTTTCGGAATTTTTCCTTTACTTGTGCTGTAAGACCTTGGTTTTAACCAAAATTGACAATTCTAGGTCAACCGTATTCTTGTACCCTATAGGTTTTGGGTCGAAAATCTATATGTTAGTTCCCGTTGAACTAGAATCACGAATTTTGGTCAAAAGCAGAGTCAGGTCAGGGCCAAAAGTCTTACAGCAGAAATAAAGGAAAAATTACAAAAATTAAAAAAAAAGTTGAAAATTTAAGGGTGTCCTCATACATTAATAGTAGACTCCATTTAAGATAGTCAGCTAAGTTGTATGGGCGCTCATACAGATTTAGAGGAATAGCGTAATTAGCACCAATCTCAAATAAGGTAAATAAATAAAATTATGCTATTGTGTGAAAGAAAATATTTATTTGCAATCAGCGAGATGAATAAAATACAGTTAAGATGGTAAACAAAATGTCTGTCATTAATAATAATATGTATAATTGTCGCTTAAACGGACAAGTCAAGTCACGCATGCGCGTTACGATTTGTTCGCGATAGACTGAAGAGGTCACGTCGAAAAACGAATTCATCTGTCATTTTAAAAGTTGCTCGAGAGTTATTAGCTGCTTAAATTAACAGTGCCATAGTTTCGTGAAAAAACCAAGGATCTTTCACAGTGCAATAAAATAATATGGCCATTTATACATAATTCCTTACCAATTCTTATAAATTTTGTAAATAAAAACCTATAGGGTTCTTTTGTTTTTGTACTTAGAGTACTCTAATTTTGCAAGAAGCAAGGTCTTACAGTATGAAGACAAGAATAATTCCAAGAACGGTTTTGTAGATAGGAATGTACTTAAATATTTTCGCGATTACTGCTAAAGTTAAGGAGGTCATTCATGTTAACAGTAGAAAAACTTTTGTTATACTTATTTTAGCAATATTCTATTACCGCACTCGACATAAAAAACGGGCAAAATTCGTCATGATACTCGATGCAATGCGTACGGAACCCTCGGTGCGCGGGTCAGACTCGCACTTGCCCGAATTTTATTTTATTTGGTGTCGAGTTCGAAAATCCTCATGGAGTCCCTCCGCGTGGGGGAAGGCCGAAGGGGACTGTCAGACTCTTACTGACTAAAAACCAACCCGTGTTCCTCATGTACCCGTGTGTCGGAGGGTCGGGTATCACCGAAGCATTCCTCGCTACCCCCCGACGGGTATTGGCCCGCCAGATGGTCAGGTGGGCCCCAAACAAAACTCCCTTGACGGCGGATGAAGGTGTTGGGCTCCGCCGCCAAAACACCCAGCGGCCGCAGAGGATAGGGAGGACGGCATCGCAACACCGCATCTCCTCTTCCTCTGCGGCCCTACCACGACGCAACAATGGTGCGCCCCCATTTCGTCGCGGGAGATAGGGCGCGCGGCAACACAACACCGACACGCCTCTCCTTCCGCGACCGCGCCCGACTGCGAGGGACAGACAGAACTGTCCTCCGCACCCGCACCTTTGGACGCATCCTGCGCAGGCCCCTCCAAGCCCGCGCGGAGCGTCCACTCCCGGGATCTCTCTTAAGGCGCTGTTATACCTCACAAGCCGTGAAACTCCTAATTTTTCGTCGCGCATTTAGCCATAACGGTACATATTACAAACTAGCAAAAATTAGAGCTTAAAGTCAAAAGTCTGAACAAAAGACTTTTGAAAGAATTTTTTATGTACGTAAAATTGAATCACGGTAAAAAAATCACAAAATCGAGGCAGAAAATAATCTTTCGTCTCACTGTTTGCAATATTTTGATCGTAAGCTGTCGTATTTTTTTTGATAATATTGTAGGAAATCTAATGAACTAAAGAATTACCCTATTTATTTTCATATTATACCTGTATATTTTGTAAAATTAAATAAAATCTGCCAAACGTCTATGATTTTGACGCTCGGTAGATCCCATCAATATCAAACGCTTCAGAAATTTAAACCTTATTAGCATAAGCGGTGTACTGAGTGTCAGTTGCTAGTTTACGCCCCGCCCAGACCTCATCATTCGGCTATGAGCCCTGTGAGAGATAGGTCATGTCGCTTGCATCTCCGCTGCACGAAATTTTACGTAAACCTGTTTGTTATTATAATACGCCGATTTGAGTTCGTAATTTCATGTTTTATGTTATAGAATGAATACTTTGAATCAAATAGGCTTTTCATGTAACTATGAGCACATATAATTAGGACCTAAGTTTATACTCTTGTTGCGTTTAATGTGTTATTGTTTCTGTGCTTATAAATATATAATTAGAAGAATAAAATATGGACAACTAGAGAAATGAAGTTCTACGAAGGATTTGTACATGAAAGTGTCGTAATAAAATAGAAATTCATCCATGGCCAAGTGATTATGAAATATGTAACATTCTTACACAAATTATTTTCATAAGAGTCTTTTATGACTAACTATGTTACTTATATATTATCGATTATGCATAATATAATAATATAAATTATTCTCACAATACATAGCTGCCACAGTTTTCAATTTTTGAAAGAGTAATAACATAAAATCGAATCATTTTATGTACCTATATTTCAAATTCATTAGCTTGTCAGAGCGCCTGGAGCGCTAAGATGCCGCCACGGCGAAGAATAACGATGACAGCGCTAATATGACGCTCCGCAATCCGCACACAAGCGGTAATAAAGTGAACTGACTAGTCTTAACAAATATTGTAATTGTTATTACCAAATTCAGGGGCAACGCCACGTTACACGTAAACAAAAGTGTTTATTTGCTCTGTGGAGTGGCGAAAGTATACCACTAAAAATAGAAATTATAGAAAGAGATGATGTTTTCTGGGAGAAGCTTGTGGCGTTTTATATGAATTGGCAGTTGCCTGAAATTGTTGATTCACGTCAAGCTCAAGGGATGGCATTGCGAGATCACGGAGAGGAAAATGTTTCATCAGTGCTTGAAATTTCTACAATACCAAGCCGTAAAAGGAAAGTAAATGAAACTGTGCCTCGTGAGCAAAAGCAAATAATAAGTCTTATCACCTCACACACTGCCTTTAACATTCGATGAGAATAAAGAAAACCTGCCGGGTTGTAGCAGACAGCTAACTTTTGATGAGCTGTAAACTCTGTATTTCGTTAATAAATTATAAATGAATATAAATAAATATCTTTTAATATTTATTTTCTTTGAAACAACACATATTTGAAGCGAAAGAATTTTTTTATATTTTTCCATACAAACATGTATGACGAGAGCTAACGAAAAAGCAGTAACTCAAATTCTAATTCTATAATTTTCTAAGCGACATAGCTGTATCTCATGAATAAGGTATATCCTTATATATTTTTGATGTTTCATCTATTTTGAAAAATAATAATGGGTTGGGTTTCGAAACAAGTCGCCTGAATTTGAGGGTATTGGTAGTGTAGGGGGCTTAAGGGAGTTCGTTTTAATCACCTAATAGTAATTTTGGCTGCCGGAGTTGCGTCTAAATATTTTTAAACAATTTCCAAAATTTCATTAATACTTCGGCAATTATGCAAAACGGAACGTAGTTTTAATACTTTAGTACAGTTTTACAAATGTCTATTTTATGGTTTCTGTGAAAAACGTGAAACGAAACGCAAAACTGCCATCTTGGAATGATCATATTGACAGCTAATGTCAAATTTGTGCGTCATTGCTTTCGAGTGTCTAGGGTTAGGTGCGACTGTAATAAGTAACTAAATAGGTTATGATAGGTTCTCTTTTGACCCTTAATCCGAAAATAGGAGCCCTTCGCAGGGCTCCGTCAACCTTAGTTTATTAAACTAGTGTGATGAATGTGGAAGTTGGCAGTGCCATGACACCGATGTTTGGAGATTTTTTTTTTCAGAGGAAACCAAGTATTTCCGGCAAGTGAAAATGATGAGGGGGGTTTCAAGACCTCCCCTCCTCTCTCTCCAATCACTCACAATCCCTAAAAACGGCGACGTATTTCGAAACCTTTACCATAATAATTATACCTATAATAACAATAAACATCCATAAATAAATAAAAGAAATCAACTTTTACTAAACTTCAATTATCTCGTAACTCGCTTTAGTTGAGATACGGCTTTTGCGCTAAGTAGAGCAGTATCGTGTTTTTAGGGTACCGTAGCCAAAAATTGTAAAAACGGAACCCTTATAGATTCGCAATGTCTGTCTGTCTGTCCGCCCGTATGTCACAGCCAATTTATTGCAAAACAGATTTGAAAACTGGCAGGAATGGAATTAGATGTAGGTATTCTCTGAACTGCTTCACTATTTTTATACAAAAACAAAACAAACATAATAATGGCCTTTTCATACATGGAACTGACTTAATTATTTTGAACATCTTACGGCACATAGGTATTTACCTACTTTCGTCAACTATTAATACCTATAACGTCTAATGTAAACCAGTTTTGCTCATGGCTGCACTGAGAACAAAAATTGCGCTATGCCTATATTGTACAAACAGATTGATGTATGTAATTTTAATTTTAATATCAGTATCTCAATTCAATATGCTAAAACGTTTTGCTTGCGATTTTGAAATATTGGAATACGGATGTCGCCAGAATACGGCCGCACACGACGAGAATGAAGGGGGGCGCCCCGCAGTAGACGGAGCTAAGCTCCCTTCACCTCCCCTGCTTCACCCCCTCATTTACCAAAACAGTCGCTTGGCACAGCGCCTTAACTACACTTCAGAATCGAACTAACAGACCGATCAGACAACAGTTTTTAACCACTGAGCCATAAGAAAAAAAAAACATTTTTTAGATTACATATTTAAGCTGTAATTTGAAGTTAAAGATTTTTATAACATTTGTAAAAAAATATGAAGTTATTTTTGTGATTAGATCATTAGTGATAAGCACTGATTATTTTATTTTTAAACTTTGTAGTGCGTTAATTTAAGATCTTTAATAACCATGTGGCTTGCCAGACATGTCTGATAGTTTATACACAAGAGGAGATTTTTTTGCCACAATCTTACATTTAAGTAATAAATTTCGGTGCTAATTTTTTGCTGAAATATTTTTCCTTGCCACTCAAATAGAAAGTTCTTTTCCAAACCACATCACCAACACTAAAATCAGCCGGTTTTCGGCGAAGATTATATGAATGACTATTCCTCTGATGAGCATTGTGCAATTCTACTTGCACCTTGTTAAATATGGTAGACAGATGGCCAAGCGTTTGGGCATATTCATCACGCGGCTCAAATAAAATATTAGGGTCTGATTCGTGATGAATATAATGAGAACCACAAGTTACCAATTCACGACCATATACCAAGAATGATGGGGTAATGTCAGTTGATTCGTTTACCGCACAGTTGAGTGCAAATTGTATCTTTGCTAAGTTCAAATCCCATACGCGGTGATCGCGGTCGATAAAAGCCGAAACAGCTGTCATAATAGTTTTGTTATATCTCTCGACCGGATTAACGTGTGGGGTATACAGCGGTGTGTAATGTAAATTAGGAACTTTGTATTTCGATAATATTTTTTTAAAACTGGAGCTAATAAATTGCTTACCGTTATCTAAGACAATGGTAGACGGAATACCATGTACTAAGAAAACATTTTCTTCTAAAATTTTGGTTATAATTTCGGCAGAGGCACGTTTAATTGGAAAAAGCAAACAATATTTAGAAAAACAACAAGACACTACAAAAACATACGTATTCTGTTTCCTCGAGGGGGGTAAAGGTCCAACGAGGTCTATGCGCAACATCTGAAATGGTCTATGACACGATTTAGGCTGACCCATATGGCCGAGGATGGAATGATTTTGGTGCTTGTGAGCAGTACAAGTATCGCACGCATGGACGGCTTTAACGACATCGCTATACATAACCGGCCAGTAGTAACTAAGCGATAAACGCTTGTAAGTTTTAAAAATGCCAAGATGGCCAGCAGTGGGCAAGGAGTGATTGTCGGATATGATGTTAGGTCTCATTTCCAACGGTATTACCTCCTTCCACTGAAACTCCCTAGTAAGTGGGTTAATGACTTTTTGAGTCGATCCAATTTATTATTAATTATTTGATAGTCTTAAAAAGACGATGGCCTTTTTAAGTAACCGTTAAATACGTTTAGGTACCAAGAATCATTAGTAGAAATCGGTATAATTGTATTAGAATTAATACTATCATCCTGCGAACCATTGATAATAGCAAAGATAGGAACAGAGCGAGACAAAAAATCAGGTAAAACATTATCAGAACCAAGACGATGTCTAATTTCAAAATTATAACAAGAGAGACGAACACCCCATCTGGCTAGATGGCCTGTGGGATTATTTAATTTTAAAAACCACTGTAATCCAGCGTGATCAGTATAGACAACAAACTTCCTACCATTCTCGATATAACAGCGCCAATGCTCAATAGCCGACAAGACTGCTAATGCTTCGCGCTCAGTAGCACTATATTTTTTTTCCTGGCTGGATAATGACTTGCTGTAGTAGGCAATTATCCTTTCTTCACCCTTTAACACTTGACAGAGAACGGCTCCTATACCATAATCGCTAGCGTCCGTGTGAATTTCAAAAGGTTCCGAAAAATCGGGACACTATAAAATCGCTGGGGAGGCCAAGCTTTCCTTTAATTTTATAAATGCTTGTACAGCCTCGGCCGGCCAACAAAATGGCGGTGTATTTTTGCCTTGAGAAGTTAGTTTGTTTAAGGGTGTTGCTATGGTGCTAAAATTGGGTATAAAACGCCTATACCACGAGGCAGCGCCCAAGAAACGACGTACCTCTTTTCTAGTACTAGGAGTCGGGTAATCCTTCATGGAAGCAATTTTATCAGAGTCGGCATGAAGACCATCAGAATCGACAACGTAGCCAAGATACTTTAACTTATCTCTAAAAAAATTACATTTATCGAAGTGAATGGTTAAGTTAGCAGATTTTAATTTTTGTAAGACGCGTAGTAAAAGCGAAATATGTTCAGAAAAATCGTAACTAATACAGATTATATCGTCGACAACACAGAACACCTTGTTTTCAAATTCAGGCCCATAAAACAAAAAATCAGCCAATCTTTGTTGAGTTGCAGGGGCATTAGTAAGCCCAAAAGGCATTTTTTAAATTGAAATGTTCCGCGAGATGGAACGTAAAAAGCTGTTTTACAACGATCCTCTTTTTTGATTAATGTCTGCCAGAAACATTTAGAAATGTCTATACTAGTTAAATATTTAGCATTACAAAGGCTATCAGGGATCTCCGAAATATAAGGTAAGTTATAAGCGTCTTTTCTTATCACAGAATTAAATGTTCTACTATCTAAACAAAAACGTAGTTCACTATATAGTAGTATAATGTAATATTTTCATTCTCGCCTTGGTGACGAAGTCTAATCGCCGACATAAGTTTGTAGTCGTGGTTACGAGGGCTAAAGTCTCTTTTCAAATACAAAAACAAATAGACGGGCTACGTTCGAGTTTTGCGTAACAACGGGCACAAAACACAAGGTATTTCGAAAACGAGAGACGACTTAAAACTTTCCCTTCTCGATACTGTACGGAAACAATATGTGTATCTGTAATTACAGTCAGGAATCAATTCTGCCGCCCATACGATAATCACAGTAAGTCACATTTTTGTCGATATTGAGTTAAGTACATATTCAGAAAGTAGAGATCGAGATCTACAATTCTGTATATTCAGAATTTGAAAATGTGGCTTACATCAAGAAATAAGATTAAGCATAATTACAGTAAGACACGATAGGCGCCAAGGTGCACTTATTATGAATGCAGTATGGGCACATACGGTTGATTTTTGCATAAAGTTAAATCTATTTACCTAGGTTTTACTACAGTAAGCAATCTTACTATAAATATTATAACGTTACGATTTTATTACACTAAGTATGACTTAAACATATTAACAGTAAGTGGCACTTGTCGTTACTATATTAAGTAATTGCAATAAAACAAACTATTGCATTACCTTAGCATAACAACAGCAAGTGGAACTTACTGTGATTATGTTTAGGAATACCTCATTTTATGTGTAGACTTGTCTAGAACAAATAAGGTAAGTGCAATATTTACTGTATATATTTTAAGATTTTTAAGGCGTTTAGTTCGTCGCGTCGTTGTCCGTGTGGTGACGGATTAGGAATACGAATTGTCACCACCCCATATCATCCCATGGGTGTCGTAAGAGCCGACAGAGGGAGTATATCATGCAGGGAACAGCACTGTAAGAGAAGGAAAACTTGATACAAACCCTATACCAACCCGCTTGGCCAGCGTGGTATAGTAGGCCAATTCCTCCTTTCAAAGGAGAGGCCTAGTCCAGCAGTGGACTATTAAAGGCTGATGATGATGAGTTCGTCGCACCTAACCCCAGGCACTAGCTGTTGATAATAATAATTAATTTAATTTATTTTTCGGGATTTAAAACTTCGGGATTTTAAACTTTCGACCAAACAACCATTCGGCGTTTCAATTATCGGGATTTCATCCATCGGTATTTTAAAATTCGGTCTTTTAAAATTCGGGATTTTGATATGTACCCATTTAAATATTATGTCTAATTATCATTATGGCGTTTAAATATTATGTCTAATTATTATTATGACAATTAAAATATGAAAAACAATACGTATCGCACTCGTATCTTATGGTATCTAAGTTTCGGGCAATTAAAAGTATGTCATGTCTTTTAGGGCAAACAAAACATTCGGGCAAATGAAATTTGAGTACCTAAATGAAATTTGGGAATATGAGATTATGGTTTATAATCTTCGGGTAAACAATAGTCAACCCTTAAACTTTCTTATTGTAACTTTGGAAAATATATTTGTAAGTCTACATTTTACTAGTCACTTAAAAGACTTTTAAGGTATTTTTAAACTTCTACAAATAGGTTATAAGACTAATTAAATGAATGATAGGACTGATGAAGAATAATTTGTAAGACGAATTTGTTTTAGTTAGTGTAACTAAGATCTCATAATTTATATGAAGATTTTAATTTTTCTTTCTCGTTCTAAAAGGTAAATAAGCCTTATCAGAAATTAAAGTGCCTTTGTCTTTTTATGTTTCTTGTTGTGTACAAAGAAGTACAACTAATAGTTTAATAAGAGTTTTATGGAAAAACTATAAACCGTTATGGCTAACCGTTATGGTTATACCGTGTTATGTTTTAGAGATAGTGCTTTGTTTGTTTAATATTGTTTCATGCACGAAGAAGTTTTATACTAATACGAATGATTACCTTTGGTTATGTTAAACCATTTTTATGCTATAAATAATTAAATAACAGAACTGATTTTAAAATTTTCTAGTTTCACAAAGTTATTTGTACTTGTTTTATTAAACTATGATTTCATAACATCAGTTATGTTTCATTTTCTTACAAATAATTAAGAAAAATGTAATTAAAGTTTGTCGGTGCTTTATGAGTTATGCTGTAATGTTACATATTGCTTCTAGCTATAATTACAGTAAGTGCCTAAGTTACTGTTAGCAAAAAATATCATATTTGTTATTATATTTAAACATTTATCTTATTTCATAACCATTGTTACAGTATGTACCTACAACTAAAGATAGTTACAGTAAGTCACACACTTACTGTAGTAATAATAGGAAAATGTTTTTATTTATTTTCTTCATTACTTAACATAAATATATTTTTAAGTTTTACAACACATTTATTACATGTAATTAAAAAATAAAATAGAACACCTATAAAACATGCCTATATTTACGTTATACATTTGTAAGAACTTAGATTTTATCTATATTAAGGCAGAAATGCTAAAAATAAAGAAAAAAACTTCAAGCGCGTTTTTCTCTAAACTGTCTTCAAGGCACTTACTGTGTTTATCACAAGCACGGCAGAATTGTATTCCAAGAATTGACACTATCTTTAACGCTGCGATACCCAGTAAGTGCGTCGCCAGTAAAAATTTCAAACGAGAATGCGAGAATTTTCTCGTCGGGAACGGACCTACAAACCATAAACTCGTTAACCTTTTCTATAAAGGCACGGACACCCGTTTTTCCGTTATATTTAAATTTAGACAACTCAGAAAACAACTTACGGTCATAAGAAAAAGCGTTAACAGATGATTCGTTTGTTTTATCGCGTGAGCAACTTGTTTGTGGTTTAGGCACAGAATAGATAGTGTTTAGGTGAAATGGCTCGAAGAGCCGACAAATGACCGTGGAAATCTAGCCAAACAGTATCCAAAACACTGGCATCTTTAGATTCGTTTACGTTCACTCTGTTCAACCTATGATACAAATGGTGTAATAAAGATTCTGTACGCGAGAACAAATTATTTTCACACTCGATTTGTAGTATTTTTTAATTATTAGCTATTTTAATGAGAGCTATTTTTATGCCCAATATGTCTTCGGAAAAGGAAAGATGAGACTCGCTTAAGGTCTCAGCATTTGCTTACGCAAATCGGCAACTGTAGCCGATGGTTCTGCACCTCGAATTGCTACCTCGTACTCTAGTTCGCCCTTTTGAAGTAGCGAGTATTTAATTTCAAAAGACATCGTCGTAGTATGTAGTACAAAAAAAAATTAATAATATCGACTATAAAGGTATATATCTACCGGTCAACATCACAAGCAGAAGGTTATAGTAGAAAAATAAAAAAAGGAAAAGAGAAGGGTATGAATTCGTCCCTACATCCGTTTTCGTTACTAAGATCTCGTAACCAAGTTACAAGAGAAGATTTTTTTTTGTTATTTGGTAACTAGTTGTGAGAGAAGAATGATTGTCATATTGGTAACTAAACTTTTATATTCAGTTACAAGAGAAGATTTTTTTTCGCTATTTGGTAACTAGTTGTGAGAGAAGAATTAGTATTCCACATTCGTAACCTTTTATTAGTTACGAACGTGGAATGAGTCACATACCTCCCTTCATCCATCCTCTTTGCTAATTGCTGGCCAATTGTAACGGAAAATGATAATAATGACTGTCAGTCATAGATTATTATGTGTTGTGTGTCAAACGGACAAAAATATAAATAAAGTAATATTGTGAATTAATATTTTATTTAATTTGAAATAATTTACAATTTTTATACTGGACACTGGCGGAATCATCGATAGTCGATGGAGCTATTTTAACAAAAAATTGAATAGAATAGAATATTGTAAATTTTATCAGTTATTATTTAAACATGGAGACAAAGCAAGCTATGGATTTTATACCAACTAAAAGAGGTGGCATGAAACTCCCGTATGTTGGACGCGAATACCATTTACGGAAAACGTATGTCAGTGGCAATAAATGTTGGCTATGCAACAAATCAAGTTGCAAAGGGAGTATCGCCTAACCACATTCGTCGGCGGAAAGCACAACTCACTGGCAAAGGAGACATGTTACTTTGCTGACTGTAATTACAGATACACATATTGTTTCCGTACAGTATCGAGAAGGGAAAGTTTTAAGTCGTCTCTCGTTTTCGAAATACCTTGTGTTTTGTGCCCGTTGTTACGCAAAACTCGAACGTAGCCCGTCTATTTGTTTTCAATTACATTGGAATGAAGATGCTAAGTTTATTCGTATTGTACTGAGAAAGGAATGGCTCGTTGGTCTTCAATTGTTAACAGTGAGGTCACGTTTAAATTGCATAGTAGGACAATGAGCATCAACACATCGGTAAAATAGGCAAACCATTTTCATATCAAATATTTAAACCATCGTTAGAGTGGAAGTAAATGAATTATGCAGATACATTCTGCCATTTCGAATACCTAACAGAAAGCCTAGTGTCATTATTCGACTCGGTAATCGAACTTATGACCGGTCGCCCGAGAACATGAACATGTTGAACATGAAACCGTGAGATATGCAATAGTAATTATAGTCGTGTTTTTAAACATTCCCATTGTGGAATACCTATCGGTTTTCCACGCTGGGCAAAAATTACAATCATAGTCTATACTGGTCAAAGCTGGCTGGCTTTCGGGAATAATATGAAAAATTATAAGACTTGCAGGTTTCCTCATGATGTTTCATTCAGTATCAAGCCATCGATAATTAACAATTAATTTCGCACATGACTGAAAAGTCAGTGGTGCGCACACACGAGACCATCTGCGTTGCTATCTGTTGGTTTCCCCACTAGGCTATCACAACTTACTTATTAACAATTCATCGGTTATAACTGATTAGCAAGTTATTTTCGTATTGATTGACTATCACTCTACTACAATACAAAATATTTAAATTGGCAGTACTGCAACGTTCCGATTTGAAATTTCAAATGACAAAGTAAAATCAAAAGTATTTACTGCACATATGTATGTCGCAGTGGTTTAAGCGATCGCCGTTTGGCATTGAGCCGAATGTTGTGAGTTCGATACCCACACGAGATAACATTAGGTATGTGTGATCGACGAATAATTGTTTTAAGTCGAGATCTTTTGTGTTTCTGTCTATTCAATATTTTTTTTCGAGAGTAGACTGAAAAAAATTACAAGTAGAATTTGTTTCTATATCTAATAGAATTGTTGACATCTGGGGGACTCAGTGCCCTAAAATATCCTAAGCACTATTATTAACTATAGAAAACCCTTTCTCATTTCTATTTTTGTAAAACCCTTTCTCATTGCAACGGGTAGATGCGAGTTGCTCTTCAGAAATGCTAAAATTGAATTCTAGCAAGCGAACACAGTTAATGGGTGCAAAGGGAAAATGTTACAATGATGATAATTCACGACATTAAGCGGTAATATTAGTACTTTATTCGTATAAATTTCACGAAGCAAATTATTTTTAGAATGTCTAATTAATACCTAGTTATGCAGAGCGTATGCATGTTATTTAAAACACAATTTTCACCGGCATGTGGTATTAACTTTACGGACATATCTTATCAATTTACCGATTGATGTATTTTTTATGATAACTATGTATAACGCGTAGAAACCTAATCGGCAATAAGTCTACCAGCAAGAAAAAGAGTAGACCTGTTTATAATATGTCCTACTGCTGAGCACAGACTTGTTAGAAAAGTTTTATGCGATAGTCCCACTTTGGCCAAGAGTGAGTTGGCTTACTGCATATTATGTTATGTCTTTAAAGGATATTATGGAAAACTCTCAGACAAGCTAGTATCCACACAATTGCCTTTGTCGTTTAGCAAGTGATTTTTAACAATTTAATACACTAAAGACTCCTAACCGTCAATAGTGCTCTCCGTTGTTTTGAACAACCGGCCGTCTGCTTAGCAGCCTGTTAATCTCTCTACTAGGCTATCGCTATAAAATATACCTGTATAGGCCAACTGACCAAGAACAACAGCACACCACTAAATCAATCATTATTACTCCTTTATTCAGCAATTAATAATTTATGAAGGCTCTTATTTAATAATAAATGTATACTTATAAACTACTCATCGATGTTAAACGTTCATCGTCATAAATCTAAAACAAGCTACCGCGTTGCCCTAAATATGGCGTATTTCCAATATACCAATTTTGAACATAAATTGCACGTGTGTAGTGTTAAAATATTAACAACATTTTTTGTAACGACCTGACAAGTTTCAATATTGCATGCCATGAATCACGACATTCAATAAAAAAATCATTAGGTCACTTGCATACAGCCTCGGCGCCCCGTTAACGTAGTACGTACACGTATAAAATTTAAAATGTTCCGTAAGAGCTTCCAGAGCGAAATCGGCTTGTAAAACTAATATCTAAATACAAAACTTACGAGAGAAATATGGGACGCCACTGCAGTGCCGTGTGTAATATTTTTAAAATACCTTTTTAAAAATTTTGCGTAGTTGTGCTACAGTTGGGCGTTTTATCATTAAATGTTCTCATTAATTAATTATTGAGCACCGGGCGCTTTGATTATACGTGTGGGACCATAACGGTTAGTGTGCTTTATTTACCCTTCCGAAAGTAATTAACATAATTTTATAAAACTATCCATTATGTTGAAAGTGTTTTTGGAAAGTTCCAAAGTATTTCCCCTAATTCAGAATTCCAATTTCCTAATTTACATTTCAGACTATTCAATGTAACGTAAGCTTAAGTATTCCGTATTTACCTCGTCAGTACCTGGGTTGCATTAAAGTCTTGAATAAGATAGCGTCGCCTCAGTTGAGACACAAATTCAAAAATAAAATCTTACTGTCTCAGAAGGATTCGCTTAAAAAGATAATAAATACACTTAGAAAGAATATTTAATACGGGAAACGTTTGAAAGGCAAATACTTTACGTTGTCTTTGTGAATAGGTGCATTTTATGTCAGATCCAGGCACCGGTTGGCCGTCACTTTGCATATGATACGGCGCCGAATGCGGGATAAAACCCCGGATAACTTTATCTCACAATCCCTTTTTGTGTCGCTGATTTTTAAATTCAAGTACAGCCTTCGTGTATTATGTAATTAATTCGTGAATATTCATTGTATTTTTGACTTAAAGCATCCAGGGACTTTTTACGCAGGTAATTTAAAACGTAATTTATTCTTTGGGATTGTTCATGAATTTATTATTTTTGCGCTTAAATGTCTTTAAAATAATTCCGGGTCAAAGGTTTTATCGATTCGAACTTGGTTGTATATCAAAGCTGTAGGTAGATAATTAAACAAATAAATGAATTGATTTATTCAGCGAACTTGGAATTATTTTCGCATTCGTTTAAACATTCGGTATTTGAAACGTACGGTGTAGATGACAGATACTTATAATTTAATGCATTATAATTTTGGTGATTTATTTGCCGAACGGCTGATTAATTTTTCTTTAAATATTCAAAATTTCATCTGCGCTGGTATATACTCAAATATTTCTACAATCGATAATACTGGTACATATACCAGTATTATCGATTGTAGAAATATTTGAGTCGAACTTTACTACTTGAAGCGTTTAGCTCTCGGCCTCGGGATAAAGAGGAAATATTTTAAGCGTTGGTTGAAGCAAGTAGCCGCTTTACTATCTGACTTAACGCGTGTGTTCGCGGGGGTTCCTAAGTGCTCGCAATAAATTGTTCACAGTGAGGAGCACTACTTCAGGTGCTTTTTCATTAGTCAAGTTTCTCTCTCTCTCTCAAAATCTTGGTGATTACCTGATATTAATGTTTAACCAAAATATAACTATTTATTCAAAATATCTTTTACTATGTTTTAATTATCAGCTCACATAAACAATATCGATACAGAAAATATCCTAAAACAAATTGTAAATAAGTTTAGTGTAACCGGATCTAGTAAATCCGGCAATTGAATCCCATAAACATTGCAACAAACATTAGTAAAACTAAACTAATCCTACTCACGACGCCGCCGGTATATTTATCATTTGTAATCGTACGACGATAAACGATATGTAAGTACAAAGACAAACGTAAAATTAATCTAAGTCTAGTTACTTTAAATATATTTCTACGTATATTTCGTAATCGTAACGACAGGGCCGTTGTCAGAGAAAGATTTTGACAAGTGGCCTAGCCCTCCCGACATGGCCATTAGTTGCAGAGGTTTGACCTCCACAATAGCCCAGTAACCCCAATTACGGCAGTCGCTCAACATTCCGGGAAAAGGCAGGGACGATAATGAATAGGAATGAGTAACTGATTCTTAGAAAAGAATAATTATACTGAATTAATATTTACGGTTAAAGGACTCGATTAGCGGAATTATTTAGCCTTAACATATATCGATATATTTTTCTTAAGGCTAAGTGGGCAATAAATAATATGTTACTATGCTACCATCGTAGAAAAACGTAGAAAAACTGTCTTAACATCATAAGAGAATAAATGCAATATGTAGACCATGTGAAGTGAAAGTAACTACAAATAAAAGATAACTTATTTCTTTACCAAAAATGTTACTGTTTAGTTGTGATTGGAGCATTCATTTAAGCGAATAAAGCCTGTAGTAGAAGACTTCGCTCTTCCATAAGGATTAAAGCTACAATATAATAATGCAATATACGGAATATCGACAGTGTGTATGTTTTGGATTACAACCAAAACAAAACTAGGCGATTATATGTTTGTTGTAGGATATTACTTTCATTAAATATTATAGTGCATTTTGCTTTTTATTTTAGGGAACTTGGCGACTGTCAAGACACTATTTTCTTTCAATACATAACTACAGTAATAAATTCCACCAAGTGCCTTCTTTCAATTTAACGTAGCTATAAGTTTTCGTAATTATATGCGATAATACATGAAAATACACTTTTATGTCATTTTCAGAGGCGGTGTAATTGAAAAAGGAAAGCTACCTTTAGAAATACGTACATAATATATGGTATATAAGTATATAGATGTCCCTAAAAAGTGCTTAAGTTACGTGATCGTGTCCATGGGTAAAACGTTATGGTAAGTAGGTAATATCTAAAATATAATTCGTAAGTCACAAAAATAAGCTGTGAGTTCACGCAATCATTATAAACTAGTAGACGAAAAGAAGAACTTATTATTATTTACGTATTAATCGTTGGTACATAGTCATTTTCAATAACTAGTAAAAGCCGAATTTAGGTATTTACTTATTTCTGGCGTGTTTAAAACATGTTACTTATCAACGTAGGTATTTACGACAAGCAGTAAACAAATCACTTACCTTTACAGTCTTCTGCTTATATCACAATCAATTTACACATTTGCACACACATGTTTCTCGCGTTCTCGCGACTCCGTTTCTTCTTTGTACACAAATCTTATAACCTCGATCAACTAATAAAACCCTATGGAGTCACGTTAGGTTGCGGCCTATCAATTCACTAGCGAACACATCAGTATTGTAAGGATGCACGATTGTAGTTTTATTACGTAAAGGCCTTGCCACACGTCACAATTTTACGTCCAACTTGACTAAATCACTTGATGAAATCGTGACGTGTAGACGCCAGTCGTCCAACTCAAGTTCATCGGATGGGCGGTACCACCAGATTTTAACCAATCGGGTGGACGGAATGCAAATCAGTGATTTGATTGTGTCGTGTAGACGGGCAAAGCCAATTCGATTGAAAATTTGATCAGTGGTAAAATTGCATCGTGTGGCAAGGCCTTAACACGGACACAGAGTGACGGGAGCGTGATATACGACTGTCCCATTGACCTAATTTCTTAAGACTGAAGGTCAACTTGCGCCCGCACCGCACGGCCGCACCCCGCCGCGCCCCCGCCTCCCGCTGGCGCCCTGCAGCGGAGGGTGGCGCGCGCGCATGGTGGGGAGCGGGAGGCCGGGAATAACGGTTCAATGACTATTGACTAATGCCAGTGTGTGTATGTGACACGATCGCTCGTAGTTCGCCAGTGTGCGGCGAACTGATACTTCGTGTTCTCGTACTATTAAATTAATTAATTTCTCAAGATTTTTTTAGCTTATATTTCAAATATTATTAGCTGGTTAGGTTCTATTAACGATAAGTAATAAGATGGCTTTCGCTCCAAAACCAATTAAAAATCAGCGTGTATATTATATTCGTCTAGGGTTGTTTCGGCATACTCACTTACACGCGCTACAAAAAACTGGACTCTCGAACATGGGCATATTCGGCATGTTTGTTCGATCTGGTAGTGGTGAGTGGGCGGCTCGTGCTTATGCGAGTTTTAAAGAGCTTCAACTGCAAGCGTACCAGATTCACGTAAGGTAAACCTATACGCACCGTGTATGTGCTCTTCCTAGAACTTTCTGTGAATAACTGGAAAATACTCGTAAAATTCAAATTTGATAGTGTTATTATTTGCTTTTTCGGATAAAAGGTTTCAAGACTCAAAGAAAATACTAGTTTAATTTAAATAATAAACATTTATTTAATTTCTGTATTTAATTCAAATTACTTCTGTCCAAAGTTACAATCATTGGCACTTAAGTACATTGATTGGCATATGAATAAAATATAATCATTGGCACTTGGCAGATTTGAAAAGTGACACATTATTTTAAACATAGGTATGGATATTTAGTCCGTGTTGTGCCTATGACGCATTTTTAATACAAAGTAACACTACCAGATTGCATTCCACGAGCAGCGTTAAAGGAGATTAAAAAATAAACAAAGCAAACAGTATCGTTGCGAAGAGACGGAAAACTCGACATTGAATCCTAGGCCAAACAGTCCAATCAGCGTGGCATAGTAGGCCGAATTCTCTTATTGACATAAAATGGTGTATGATTTTGTTCGACTGTTGCTTATTAATGTATCTACACATTTTTTGTACACAACGTGTAATCCACTAAGTAAATGGGCAAGTAGCAGTCCGTCGTTCTCTTCACTAAGCAGCAGCGATAGCTTAGTAGAGAGACCGACGGACTGCTACGCAGAGGGTCTCGGATTCGAATCCACCTCGCGCACCAATGACTTTTCGAAGTTATGTCCGTATTAAATTGTTAAATTATCGCTTGATTAACGGTGAAGGAAAACATCGTAGGGAAAACAGCATGTCTGAGAGTTCTCCATAATGTTCTCGAAAGACATGTGAAGTCTGCCAACCCGCCCTTGGCCAGCGTGGTAGACTATGGCCTTACCCTTCTCATAGGGAAAAGAGGCCTGTGCCCAGCAGTTGGACAGTTTTTATACAGGGCTGATGATGATGATGAAATGGGCAATAATGTTTCTGCTTTTCCTTCTTGCTGGCCGAATGAAGGCCTCCTTCTAATAGCGCCTTCAAACACAGTACTATCGACGCGACCTAAAACCATACTATACCTGCAGTTTTTTTTTATGTCCTTCGTCCACCGCATTTGTAGTCTTTCTCTAGGGCTCTTTTCCTTCCAAATTCCATACTAAACTCCATACCCCACAAACTATGTTTGCGAACTATGAAACCCACCCACTGCCACTTCAGACTTGCTATTTATTTTAGTGCCAGGTGATGGTTTTGCGGTCTATCAGCATAATACCCACGACGTTTCTTTCTGCTTTCCTCTGGGTGACTTTAATTTTGTTAATGCTCTCTTTTGTGAGCACGGAGGTTTCTGCTCCGTGGTAAGCTCTAGTAAAATACAAAGGACGAGCAACCAGGCTTTCTATTCAGCAGTAATAATAATTTTGAAAGCAGAGTTCAATTTTGCATGTGCGTATTGAATGTTCCTTACCGCTTGCCCCAAAGCTCATTAAACCGTCAGTTCCGGTTGCATATAAATCTTTAACAGTCATTAGTCAGAGCCCTTGAATAAACTGACGCTAGTCTAAGCCTTGGAATATCGCTATGTCTTTGGGTTTTAAAGGTCAGACCACAGTCACTTAGTAGAAAAGCTAATATTCTGTCAAATCTGTCTAGACCGGTAAGCGACAAAGCGACAGTCTTTGAGGCAAGGAGGGTATATGCTAGGTCGACGATGAATCATTAGCTTGCAAGGTATAGTTATTGACACTTCTGTTATTGGCAGTGCCAGAAATAGATTTTGGATCAAAGCTGGAAAGTATAATGATTGGCATATTATGCCAATGATTACAATATCAAACAAAATAAATTATAGTTATTGGCATCGCCGAAAAATTGGTTATATTTTGTTTACAATGCTAAAGTAATGCTAAATTCTTCTTCTTCTTTCCTTCGCCTTATCCCATTATCTGGGGTCGGCTCTTCTTGTCTGCCTTCTCTATTTTGCTCTGTCTTGAGCGGTCGTAGCATCTACCCTCATGTCCTTAAGGTCTTTTTGGACTGATGAGAGCCAGGTGGCAGGAGGTCTTCCGCGGCGTCGCGTCGTTGTCGGTAGATTTAGGGCCACTCGTACCATGTGATCTTCAGGACGGCGGCACACATGTCCATACTATTGAAGGCGTCGTTCTTTTACCATCTCGGCAATGGGGGCAGCCTTGTAGCTTCCTCTGACGTGGATGTTGCGAACTTTGTCGAGCTTCGTGAGACCCGCTGACCAGCGTAACATGCGCATTTCTGTCACGTGTAGTTTTGACAGGTGTTGTTTATTATAAGCCCAGCATTCTGTACCGTATAGGATGACGGGTCTTATTGCCGTTTTATACAGTTTGCCTTTTAGTTTAATGGGCATTCTTCTGTCGCACATTACGCCTGTGAGTTGTCTCCATTTCATCCAGCCAGTAGTCGCTCTATGGGTTACATCTCGCTCGATCCTACTACATTGCTGATGATTGACCCTAAGTATTTAAAGTGGTCAACCGTAGGTATGGGTTCGCCGTCGATGTGGAGTTGTATTTGGTTGACTTGTGTGCTGCCATCGAATATATATGACATATGCTCTGTCTTTTTGCGACTGATCTTTAGACCGTTTTGTTCGAGCGACTTCACCCAGCGGTTGAAATCCTTTTGTAGGTCTTCTACTGAGTCTGATACCAAAGCAACGTCATCTGCATACAGTATATTCCATGGCACGGGTCTCTGGCAGCGCTTAGTGAGGTAGTCCATGGTAACGTTAAATAAAGAGGGCTCAGTGCCGAACCTTGATGCACTCCCACCGTTATCTCAAATTTGTTGCACGTTCCTGCTGGACAAACCACCTGTGTCGTAACACCAGTGTACATATCATGGATCAATTGTATGTACATCTCTGGGACAATTTGTTCTCGGAGTGCGTCCCAAATCAGGTCTCGAGGCACGTGATCGAATGCTTTTTCTAGGTCTATAAAGATCATATGTAAATTGGTGCTACTAGTCCTCGATTTTTCCAGCAGTATCCTTATAGTCTGAATGGCATCTCATGTGCTTTTCTCGGCAACAAACCCGCACTGATTTGGCGATAATCTTATAAGGTCGACGAGTCTATTGTTTATAATTCTTTCCCAAATTTTAAAAGTATGCGACATGAGTTTAATGGCTCTATAATTATTGCAGTTTCTAACATCTCCTTTCCCTTTATAAAACGGCACCAAGAAACTATTCCGCCAAGAATCAGGAATACGATCGCCTCTAATCAATTTGTTGTACAAACTATACAACCAGGTCATTCCTGCTCCTTTTAGTTGCTTCCAAACCTCTACTGGTATTTCGTCCGCTCCTGTTGCCTTGCGATTTTTCATTTGGGCCATGGCATTTTTCAGTTCCTGAGGTGTAATAGCAGGTATTGTTCCATAGACGGGTTTCGGTTTTACAGAATTAGCTGTCCTAGGGTTGGATACGTTTAATAAGCACTTATAATATTCTGCCCACTGATTTCTAATATCTTTGTCAGATGTAAGTAGTTTATTATTATTATCTTTAATGAATTTAACTCAATTAAAATCTTTAGTTCTATTGTTTCAAATTTTTGCAATTTTATGTATATCTAAATCGGTTTTCGCTGACTCTAATTGTGTATATAATTTAATGTTTGATAGATAGATAGATAGATATAAGCATGTTTGCTGCTTCTCTTGCTATTGCGACTTCCTTCTTAGCCTCTTTTTTTGCTGCAGTGTATTGATCCTTATGAGATTGTTCTTTTGTAGCTTGCCATATTTAAAGTATTCTTTTTTCTTCAATATAGCGGCTCTAACGCTGTCTTGCCACCAGCAGGTCTCCTTAAATGGCCCTTTTCTGGGTTTCATTCTCCTAAGCTGTTTTTCTGTGCTTTTTCTACAAAATTTTTCAAACTCATCCCACATTTTATTTGCAGTTGCATCTGTTACATCCATTGAACTAGTCTTTGCCGCAAGTTCTTTGATCAGTGAGATACCACAAGAATCATACAGTGCCTGCCATTTAAGTTTAGGAGTCACACATCGGCATATTTTTAGGGGGTTGGGCAGTTTATATGCTGTAACTAGAAGTCTATGTTGGGAGGTTAAAGCTTCACCAGGTATGACTTTGGTATCTTTATAACGTCCTAGATGTTTGCGCCTTGTTAGTGAGTAATCGATCTGCGTTGAGTTGCCGCCACTCTCATAAGTTATAAGGTGATTTACTTTCTTTTTAAAGAATGTGTTTATGACGGCAAGGTCACAGGCAGCAGAGAACTCGAGTATTCTTACTCCATCTTGATTTTGTGCTCCATAACCAAAACCACCATGCCATCGTTCGAATTTCTCATCCTTTTCACCAATATGTCCACTGAGGTCTCCTCCCAGATGTATGGATTCGTCTTGAGGTATACTGTTCACTAGTTTTAGCATGTCATCCCAGAAGATCTCTTTTTAATCATCTGAGCAGTTCGTTTGTGGAGCATATGCAGAAATAATGTTAAAACATGGCTGCCTGTCTAATGCAATTTTAACGGCAATCAACCTATCACTAATCCTCTGAATATCTACCAATCTGTTACTCAAATCTTCCGATAATATGACGCCTACACCATTTTTCTTGGTTTCGATTCCATGGTGGAGCAGTTTATACCCATTTCCGATTATTTTAGATTTTGATCCACGCCACCTAGTCTCTTGAACACAACATGCATCAATGCAACGTCGAGAAAGGACTTCGCTTATTTCGGTACTCCTACCTGTCATTGAGCCCACATTCCAAGTTGCTAATCGTAATACGCTTGTGTTACTTTTGTCATCGCTTCGGGGGGACGCCTTAGCGGTATCTCCGTCGCTTCTGGGGGACGCCCTAACATTATCTCCGTCGCTTCGGGGGAACGCCCTAACATTATTCGCATTTCCTTCGCTTCGGGGGGACGCCCTAGCATTAAAATCATTATCTTTCTTATTCATGCTCATGTTCAGACAAGGATAAAAAGTGGCTATAAGTTTTATGGTCGGCTGCCGCCTGACACCAAGACGGTAACCTCTTTGGGAAGCTTGTGTGCCGCCGATGGATCTTATTACCAGATCTTCGCCGCCAACACTACTGCAACATCCCGCCTGATGGTGCAGACCTAAAGCAGCCTGATACCCCAATACGTGAGGTCAGCCTAACTTAAGGTTTGTGCCTCTTCCGCCTGCTCCACCGTACCGATGATATCCATCTTCGCCTTTGCAGCCGTTGAGGTCTTCGCCCGTATCCCAGGGCAAGGGTTCGAGTTATACCCCCCGAAACTGGGTCCCTGCTTAAACTTAGCCACCTACACACTTCGGCCTACTTTGTTTTGTTTTTCGTGTGAGTGTGTGGCCAACTCTGGTGTCGGAGTTTTCAGACCGCCCGAAGGCCTCCGATATGGCCTAACGATTCTTATCCTTAGACAAGAACCGGGACCGACAGCTTTACGTGCCCTCCAAAGCACGGTAGCGCTCAGATGTAAATGCCACACTCGGTCACCCATCCAAGTGGCGACCTGTGCAAGTGTTGCTTAACTTTGCCGATCTGTTACGAACGGCTAGCCAAGCCTCGCTGTGAACAATATTCGGCCTACTGAAGTGAGAGGTGCCCACCCCCGCGACTTGGACGCGCTAAGCAGGAATTGCCTTAGTAGAGTGCAAAGAAGGCGTCCTTGTACTCTCTAAGGCCGAGTTAATGGTCTTGTATGGTTCCAAGACCAAGGGCTAAAGTAATGCTAAATGTGCTTAAATTTAATAACTCGATAGAAATAGACAACAAATTATATAATCAACAATAGTATGGTTTACCCTACCTTATGAAACAAATTACTGCACAGACGGATGGTGATTGCGAAATTATCCAATATAGTTGTTTCTAATATTCTACGATACTCCAAAAATAAGCACATGAATTCACAAGACTTCAACTGTTAAAACGAGCCACAACTCTATTTTTGCTATATTAGAAGCACTCATGCTGTATGAGCCAAGTAAAAAAATAAAACAGATTTTTATTGAAATAAATTAAACAAAGATGTACACAAAAGCAAGCAAAACTTGGCATATACACGTTAATCTTAATATATAAAATCCTTGCGTTACTGACTGACTGACAGAAACGCTACAGCCGAAACTGTTGGGCGCAGGAAGCTGACATTTGGCATGGGTGTTCCTTGGGGACCGTAGGGGTGCACTAAGAAGGGATTTTCCGAAATTACCACGGGATCGGCCAAAATGGGTAAATTAAAAAAAATTGCAGGCGTAGCTGCTGGCGTCCTCTAGTAAAATATAAAATTGCAATATTATTCTTTGATTGCCGGCAACATGATTTATATTCGGCAGATGAAATCAAAAGGAAATACCAAGCAAATGAGGTCGAATACTCAGTTGATGTTTTAAAAAGCTTTCGTTCCTAGCTTGCTCCATTTTCTCAATCAACTTGGCAGTTATGGAACCACGCTTACATTTTTGTTTGAGTACATGAATTATTGGATTTTGACCCTTATATTTATCGTGGCCTGACTGAATTTAAGGTTTGCTGTTTCGAAGTCGGCAAATGGTGTTGCCATATATTTTATTCGTTTGACAGATGTATAATATTTGTCAACGCTCGCGAACGATTGTTGAGAACGAACTTCAATGGTTCCAAAACGCGGAACGAATCTTAATTTGGTAGTGACATCTCCAATGCTCTGTTATGTAACTGGGAGCCTCATATTTGTAATAGAATTTTTGTCAAAAGTTTTTTAACTATAGTTGGTGCCACGAGAAGATAGACTTTTTGTAAACACACATTTAGGGCTTCACAACCTTTGTTTCAAACAGTCGTGTTTGAGATTTTATGCTTTAGTGAACTTTTATCCTTTTTGATCAGTCGTTATTTTTTCAATGCTCAATTATGCTACTATTTATTTGAATTTATATTTATTATCTATAGCTGGTACCCGCGGCTTCGCACGCGGCTAATAATAATTTCATACTTTGTGCAAACTTTACAACCGACTCAATCAAGGCCTTTCGTAAAATTCGTTCTGAGTGGACGCCTAAAATAAATAAACTAAGTCTCAGCCAAATAAAATTTTTATACGCCTGGCGATTTTTAAACGTTAATAATAACTGAAAATATACACATATAGGTATATATACTACATAGACTCGGTATCGTGACAACAGCGCTACCTACCGGGTAAATTGTAGTCTATATGCAGTGCAATAAATTCCTCTACCTTGCAGTGAAAGTCTCATTTGAATCGGTTCAGCCGTTCCAGAGATTACCCCGGACAAACAGAAAGACAGACAGACAGACAGACAAAAATGTTTAAAAGGGTTGTTTTGGACTTAGAATCGTGTAAATAACTATATGCACTTAAAAGAACATATGTAATGGTTGTATCAGTCTTTATTTACTTTCAACACAATTATAAAGGTACAGACATTCAAGATATGGAACACAATTAACACAATACAGTTTATAAGAAGAAGTGTGGGACACGAAAAATTATTTGACGCGAACGACGCGTAGACGACACGAAAGCGTATGCGACTGGCTGTGCGCGGGACGCGGGCGGCATGGTGGTGCCGACCGCGAAGTACAGCGGATTACCACGAGGGCGCGCGGCTGGCGCGAGTATTCGAGCGTTCGTGGCGCGAGTATTTGAATGTTCGCCTTGTATCCTCCCCCTCTAACCCAGGCGTTGCGTCCCCGAAGCCGGGTTAGCCTTACGAGGTCGCCCTCTCTTACGCTTCTCCTGAATAGGATCTTGGATGGGGCCAAAGAACGGTGTTAACAACGAAACGTGATACCTCCCTAACGAGACGCCGTCACTTATACGCTCCAAAGCGTATGTCGTACTACCGATCACCTCCTGAATACGATACGGCCCATCGCGGCGAGGGATGAATTTCGGAGTCTGCCCTTTGCTCGTATCGTTAGAGCCCTGAGTCTTAAGAAGTACGAGATCCCCTACCTTATAATCCGGCGCGGGGCGACGACTCTCATCGGCGAACTTTTTCTGAGCTTCTTGGGCTTTCTCATGCACATCCCGTGCATCGAGCAGCACGGCTGAAAGCTTCTTAAGGAACGGGGTAATAGACAAGACCACATTGTCGTCCTCGACGATGGCTCGCATATCAGACAACACGTCGGCGGGCGCGCGTATCTCGCGCCCGAAGTTAAGAAAAGCGGGGGAATGCCCCGTCCTTGCAGTGAACGCAGAGTTCATGGCGAAACGAATGGCGGGTAGGTGACTATCCCAGGTATCATGTTCCTTACCTACCAGTATTGCAAGCTGTGGTTTAAGGTCGCGATTCTTTCTTTCGACAGGGTTGGACTCTGGGTGGTAAAACGACGTCAGGGCCTGTTTGATGCCCATGATGTGGCACGTCTGCTGCATCACCTCACTCACAAACTGTACCCCGTTGTCGCTGATGAGTCTTCTGGGCGTCCCGTAACGCAAGAACACCTCGTTCACCAGTGTTTTGGCGCACTCTTCGCTAGTGGCGGATGAAAGGGCAAATAACTCAACCCACTTGGTACAGGTGTCCTCCACTATGAGGATCAATTTTTTGCCGGAAGGTGTCTCCGGTAGGGGCCCAAACAAGTCTACAGCGAGCACCTCAAAGCGGCGTGACATAGCTGGAACTTGCAGCAGGCTGGCGGGTTTTCACGTGTCTACCTTGTATCGTTGACACGCTGCACAGTTTTTCACGTATTGAGCAACGTAAGTCCTCATCCCGGGCCAGTAATACTTACCTGCGAGACGCTGCAAAGTTCGCTCTACACCGAAATGGCCGGCTGTGGGAGCGTCATGGTACTCGGGTAGCACGTCCTTACGTTCATGTTCCGGTACTACCAAACTGGCGTCATCATCGTCCTCTTCATTATCGGGACCATAACGGTACAACACGCCGTCAACCACTACGTACCCTTTATCTGCCCAGGACCTCCCCCCGAAAGGGATCGGATTCTAACGCCTCGACGATCTTGCGAATCTCCGGGTCCTTCAGCTGGCCGTCTCTGACGTCCCTAGGGTTGCGTGAGGGCAGGTCGACCACGGCGAGACACAAGTCACACTCAGTCCCTTTAGTCTCTTCCGTCGCGCATGTAGGACGTGACAGCGTATCTGCGATCACGTTCGCCTTACCGGGTGTGTATTCAATCTTCAGATTATACTCCTGAAGACTGAGCGCCCACCTGGCTAGGCGGCCGCTCGGCGACTTCAAACTCATGAGCCACCTGAGCGACTGGTGATCGGACTTACTGTCACATCGGCGCCGTCAATATACCCCCTAAACTTCGACACCGCCCATACCACGGCGAGTGCCTCTCTCTCCGTCGTATTATAATTCTTCTCAGCGGCCGTGAGGAGGCGACTGGCGTACTCGACGGGTCGCTCATCGGTCACCTCCCCCTGGAGTAGAGCCGCTCCAAGTGCGTAGCCGCTGCTGTCGGTCCTAAGGACAAATGGTTTCGTTCCGTCAGCCTGACGGAGAATAGGTGCTGATACCAAGAGGGACTTGATGGTTTCGAAAGCGCTTTGCTGTTCATGGCCTCAGTCCTAGGTGCTCCCTTTCTTCAACAGAGAAGTCAGCAGTCTACTCACCTCGGCATAACCCGGTATGAAGCGCCTGTACTAGCTGGAGGTTTGCAGGAAACACTTCAGGTGCCTTACGTTCTGAGGGGGCGGCATGCCGGCTATAGCCGACGTCTTGTCTGGGTCCATGTGAATACCACCTGGTACGATGACATGACCGAGAAACTTCACGGCATCTCGGGCGAAGTGGCTCTTTTCGCGATTCACCCGCAGGTTAAACATAACAAGGCGGTCGAATACGGCTTCCAGGTCTTCGAGTTGCGTTTCGAACGAGCCTCCAGACAGCATCAACAGATCGTCCAGATATGCCAGCAGAGTTATACCTGGTAAGTTGGATTTGAACCGGTCGATCAATCTCTGAAAACATGCCCCTGAATTTTGGAGTCCCATAGGCATACGCTTGAACCTGAAGGTACCCAGCGGTGTCGTGAACGAGGTAAGATCCCTATGATCAACGCTCACCGCTCACCTGGAAATATCCAGATCGCAGGTCCAGCGTAGTCATATACTTGGAGGTTTTCGCCGCGTGGAGCACATCTTCGATCCTGGGAAGTGGGTATCGGTCAGGCTCCGTGACCGCGTTGAGCTTGCGGTAATCAACGCAGAGCCATAGTAGTAGCTCCCATCTTTCTTCTTCACCAGGACAACGTTGGAGGCCCACAGTGACTCGCATTCCTCGATGACGTCGGCGCTGAGCAGCTTCTGCAGCTCCTTCTCTAAAGCTTCTTTCTTGGACGGCGACAACCCGTATGGTGGGGAGGCAAGGGGTTCCTGATTATCTCTTACCTTAATTTTATGACAGGCAAAGTCCGTGGGAGGTCCGTCCGCAGCAAACTGGTTCGCTCTGCTACGCAGAAATGCGTTGAGCGCGTTCCTGTGCTCTGGTGGTAACTTCGTTCCCTCGTCATTGCGCAAGGAGACATCGGAGATATCTGCCTGCATCAACTCTGTGCTATTCAAACTAAAAAATTGCACGAACGGAAAAATTTGCTCAGGATTATCAGTAAAGAACCATGATTCCTGTGACAAGTCCAGTGTGACCCCAGCCTTAGTAATAAAATCACGACCTAACAATGTTCGAGTACTCTCACCTGGGAACACCACGAACTCGGTATCGACCTATCTTCCTCCTAAAATCACGGGTACCGTCGCCGTGAGGACCGTTTTCACCTGCCGGGAACCGACCGCGAGTCCAATGGTTCGCTCCGCCTCGTGAAACTGTACCGCAACCGATGTTAAAATAGAGTACAACAAGGAACCAGCAATGCAGCACGTAGCTCCTGTGTCGAGTATTGCGGCACCTACCCTATTCACGATAGTGACCGATACCATAGCGTGTGACGGCGTCGTCGCGTGAGTTTCGCGTGTGACGTTCTCGCCGTTCACCATATTAAAATCGCATCGTGTCGCGGGTAACTGTTTTCCGCTACAAGTCTCACATTTCGACTTTACAACACCGGGTTGGCCGCATCCGTAACAACGGAAATTACTAGCCCCATTAACGGTACTTTTACCCTCGGAAACCGCGCTAGTTGGTTGCTGCTTAGTATTTTTACTTTGGAAATTGCGACAATCTGTTACAACGTGACCATAACATTTACAGAACGAACATCGAACGCGCTTATCACGTTTCAACTTTTCGTTCGAGAGAGGGAGTTTCACAACACTAGTACCGCATGAACTCTTGGTAACGCTGCGTTCGCGCTCGCTCGACTCGGGTTCATGACACCGGTCGCGCGGCGGGTCGTGCGATCGCGACAAGTTTTGACTTACCGATATCGTCGTAGAAACTATCGGGTTCGCGGCGTATGTACGAAGATTTAATTCGACAATAGAATCTTCTATGGCCCTCACATTTTCTATCATAACATCAATATCGTTAATATTATCTCTAGGAAATCGCTTTCTCACACGTCGATGTAAAAGGCCGTAAATAAGATCTAATTGCATACACATCGGCACCGCGTAGGGTAATTTAGTGAACAACGACCACACTCTACACACAAACACTTCTGCACGTTTAGAGTCTTTCTGGTCCGTGTCGACGATCTCCCGAAGCACTTTGTATGGCGGCTGCTGTATCCCATACATGGCACGCAGGCGTGCCACCAGCCTCCGGCCAGGCATTCACGCTGGCGCGCGCACCGCGCCACCACACGGCCGCGTCGGCCTCCAGCAGTAGGTATTGGCAGACCGCGCAGCACGTGCTCGTCGCTGACGCCCGCGCACTCTTTGTATACCTGCACCGCGTCGATGAACGCCTCTAGTACCTCCGCGTCGCGCGACCTCCCGTCGATACGTGCAGTGCACTTGGCGAAGTTGCCTGTGACCACGGACGAGTAGGCGCTGGGCGGACGGGTGTCGGGCGTTGGCGTCGATGTTGGTGGTTTCCCGGAGCCGTTGAAAGCCCTCAGCGTTTCCACTAGGGTTCTGTTGGTCTCCGCTTGCATTCTGACGAAGGACTCCATGAAACCGGCTAAGACGGTCTCGGTGATCGCGCTCGTCGAAGCGCCGCCGGCGCGACCATGCGCCTCGGCAGGGACGGGGGCGGGGGCGCTCACGGCGCGCGGCTCCGCCTGGTCGTAGTATTCGGGCTCGCTCGTGTCGTCGCTCATAATATCTTCACTAGATAGTACTTTCGCGGTACGTAGCTCCATCGGCATGACAACAGTTCGTCACGTAACTTATGTTTTTATCTATCGCGGCACTCGGGACGAAACTTCTCGAACTTATCTCAAGTTGGATTCGAAGCCACGAGTTGCGCAGCCACTGTAATGGTTGTATCAGTCTTTATTTACTTCCAACACAATTATAAAGGTACAGACATTCAAGATATGGAACACAATTAACACAATACAGTTTATAAGAAGAAGTGTGGGACACGAAAAATTATTTGGCGCGAACGACGCGTAGACGACACGAAAGCGTATGCGACTGGCTGTGCGCGGAACGCGGGCGGCATGGCGGTGCCGACCGCGAAGTACAGCGGATTACCACAAGGGCGCGCGGCTGGCGCGAGTATTCGAGCTTTCGTGGCGCGAGTATTTGAATGTTCGCCTTATACATCGTTATTTTGAAATCACAGACAGACACTTCAATTTTATTTATATGTATAGATGAGTTGAAGAAGTAAAGACTTGTTATCGCGACAGCAGCGCCAACTATCGGGTCAAATTGTAGCCTATATGTAGCGCTATAAAGTCCTCTACCTTGCAGTGAAAGTCTCATTTGCATTGGTTCAGCCCTTACAGAGATTATCCCGGACAAACAGAAAGACAGACAGACAGACAGATGGACAGACAGACAGACAAGATGTTAAAAAGGGTTGTTTTGGACTTAGAATCGTGTAACTAACTATATGCACTTGAAAAACATAGTTATTTTGAAATCACAGACAGACACTTCAATTTTATTTATATGTATAGATGACTTGTGGTGACCAAAAATGTATTGTTACAAAAATAAACATATTTGATTTCGTGTTTGAGTGGTCGAAGTTCCCGGAAGTATTTTCTGATGTTTTTTACATGTAAGTAATTCTGTAAATGCAAGACAATAATAAAGAAGCATTTTTGTCAATGATAGAGCACAAACATGGTACTCTATTATTGACTTCATTTTTTTATTATAAGCAATAGAAATAACTAAGTTATCGTAAAATATCAAACAATTTACCACAAATAAATAATATTACAGACCACCAGCTAGTACATTACATAAAAATTTCTAGGCATGGAGATTTTACGTTGAGTATGAATGAAAACGCCAGAATAAACTTAAACAAAATGCATTAAAAAGTTACGGTAAAATAACGTTTACCTTCGTCAGAAGAATCTATTTATTTTAATTCGGTTTAAAGAATCTTCTGTGCGCCTAATAGTTTGCCATCTGCAATTCTGCACCCGCTTTTCTGAGATACCAGCCGCAGCACGAGCGTTGCGACACCATAAACATGCATTTAACTTTACACTAACGCTTTTTGTCATCCAAAAATATTTTAATGCCCAAGAATTTAAAATTTCAGTGGATTTACGCAAAATGTTGACGTTCCAGGTGTTTGACATGTTCCAGTACCACAAAACACTTTTGACAGCGCACATATCGGTTAAAACCCAATCAGTTGACATATTACTTTGCAATAACACATATCTATGTATCGTTGCGCTCATTGCATTTGACATTATATTTTATTTTTGACAGAACTATCGGTAAGTTACTTAATAAAAATTCATTGTTTACAAAAAGTCTATGTTCTCGTGGCACGGACTATAGAATAATATTTTGTATGTATTAAATCACTGTCAAAAATGTTTTCTCGTTTGTTGTTGTTGTTGGTGAGGTTTAAACTACTCTTACAAGACTTACTTCAGTTTTGCTATTGTGTTCGATAAATTAAAGCATCACGTATGGAAAGGTCTCGTCGGGATGTTATACATAATTAACAGTGTATGGGATCTATCTTATCTTCTAACGAAGGCTCTGAAAAGCGCAAATGATAACATATGGTACACAATAAGTTATTAATTAAATTATTATTTGAAGAGTATTACGACTATAGTTGTTACTCTCAAGTAGAGGAAGACTAAAAAGTAGTGAAAATGTTATATGGCAAATAAAATATAAGTTAAGTTGCCTAAAACACTTTCTCTACTTTCCAAAATGTTTCTTGTGAACTCGCAGGCTCTTCCTTGCCTCGTTCGCTGGCTCAGCGACCCGAAGTAGATCTTGGCCTTCGAAATTAAGTTGCGCCATTTTTTGTGTTTGCTGCCACGTTTGACTAGTCATATCGAGTAGGGCCTGGCATTACTTAAAACGAACGTTCCATTAAAACGACTCTACGTAGAACTAAAATTAGCCGGTGAAATATTGTGGCCAATATAAATTTCTACCAACTCTTTCATTGATACATGGACGTGTTTCTAAGTAATGGGACTATTAGACGACAATCATCATCTGCACGCCAGCCACGGCCAAATCGAAACACGTGTAAGGCGGTTGGACCGACGTAATTACAATTACATGTATGATGCTCCGATTGGTATTCGAAATTACGTTTGATCGACTTAATTACTCTGAATTTGAATATTCCGTTCTTAACCTATATAATATACTAGAGGTTCCCCCCTGCTACACCCGCGCATTCTTTTGTTTTACTGTTTCTGCCCGTTCCCGTGGGAATGTAAGAAAATTCGTTCTTAGGGCACCCCTTCGTTCCTTCGCTTAATACTTTTGGCTATAATTTGTCGGTCAGTCACTCAGTAACGCAAAGATTTTATACATACAGATTATTATACGCCAACGTATATCAGAAAATAACATTTGTTTGGCTGGCCTGGTGGTCTAGTGGTAAGGAACCCTGACTGCCAAGCCGGAGATTGTGGGTTTGATTCCGAACTAGGATATTTTTTGTGTAATGATCATGAGATTTTTTCTATATCTGGGATTTATAATATGTGATAAACATGTATGAAACATACGTAATGTATGAAATTAAGTACAGTACATGTTTATCTGCTATCAGAAGGCTGATTCTCGTATATAAACTTGTATGGTATTCTGTTACACTTTATGTAATTATAGTCTTATTTGAAATGATATATTTTAAACATCGACGTAGACGCAAATATTATAGTAGTAAAATATACTAAATAAAATTACACAGTACTATTTAATTAAACTGTATTTCACATATAAATTTCAAAGGCAAATGTTACGTTCTCTGATCCTTACTCTTTGTACTTAAACGTTTTTCTTGGAATGAGACTTACGCCAATTTGCACTACGAAACTAGGGAAGATTATCTTCCGTAGTTTCGTAGTGCAAAATGGCGTAAGTCTCATTCCAAGAAAAACCTGCAGATCACAGAAGCCTCGAGAAGACGCCAGTTACATCTCATATTATAGGTGTAGGTGTGCATATCATATTACCGTGGCTACATGACATGAGCAGGTTTGATCAAAGAGATATTAATTATAGTGGTTTTGACAGATCATAATTAGTTGAGAAATGAGAAGACAAACAGTATACACGCATAACGGTTGTACTCAGTATATATTTAGTGTAGTTTATTTATGAAATCAGTTGTGAGGGTCCCCGTAATGTATTTGGGTATTTATAGTTGAAATCGGTTAGTGCAGAAATTTAATCAGTAAGTTTGTCGGGGCATTATCGTGGCCTGCCGTTCGGTGGTCACTGGGTCGTAAGATTACATGCACACTGTCCGATTGTATTAACAAACATTTTGGACGCACTCCCGTAAAATGCGCGTTGTTTAATTTAACGTAGCTACGCTCGAATGTATAATAAATGAAGATTCATTATTCAATACACAGTGTATATTTTGATTGAATATATAAAATGGAATTCAATTTTGATATTTTTTATTATGCGTCCGTGCATGTAATTTTGTCAGTGGTTACTGTTAGTAGGGAAGGTGCGTATTTACGCGACTAGGTTTTAAAACCAGGTTTTTGCTTGCAAGTACGCCAACCAGGTTTCAGCACTAAAATACTTGCATCACTTTCAAAGTTTTTTTTACTTGATCATACGTGATCGTGTCTTGCGTGTTGCCGACTCCCGATTGTAACGTATTAGGTACCTACTTATGATAGTAGGTAAGGTTTATTTCATATGATAGTAAGGTTTATTTTTTCATACTAGTCTAGAAAACTCGCATTACCAGGGCGTCATTCTAAGATTTAAATACTCGAGTGTCCAAAAACTTGCAAGTATTTTGATACCTGGTCATCGACCCTGGTATTTTTATAAAAACGCACTTCGTATACTTGGTGCGCGGTTCTGCAAGTACGAGTCATGACTAACTGTTAGCTTTGATTAACAGGCTTTTAGTTTTTGACGCTAAATGTAATTATACTCTATGTGTCTAGCTGTTACATTTTACATTAAACGTTGGTAAATAATCAACATTAATTAATTGTAAGTCACACGTATTTTGGCCCTTACCCAATATTTAATTTCTCAACTGTTTTTAGCCATACGCGCAGTATTTGTTATTAGAAATTGCGGACAGAAGTTTAAAGTTACCATTAGTAACTATTGAAAACTTATAAAAACATTGAAAATTTTATCAATACGAGAAAAAAGTATTTTTCTTTATAAGTTTTTGATCGGCTATTTAGTTTAGCGTAGTGTATACTCGCTGTTAGTAGCGGGGTGTAATTAATTACAGTCAGTTTCAGTCGAATCATGCGCAATGGGCTGACTGTCTGAACCTTTAGGCACTCTCTATTATTGACCATTAAAACATTAATATACCAGCAGTTCTTATTTACCTTGCTTCAATTCTCCAAAATACCATTTGCGAAACGCTTTCAATGAGTTGGATTTAACGCAGTAAAGAGTAAATTTTGTACAATTGCTTGTACATTTACTTATTTAAAAGAATAACCAACAACCTGTTTAAAAATATAATTAATGGCATCGTTTATTTAAAATGTAAACGTATTTTCTGGTTTATTATGCTGGACTACATGAAACCTGTCGGGAAAATATTAACAGATCAGTTTAATCTGGTGGGACGGGCGGAGTAGCGATGCGGCTGCGGCGACGGGGCGTATGCGGGGCGGGAGCGGGACGAGTGCAGTGCGGGGCGAGCCATCGCAACCTCACCATTAAGACGTGATCAAATTATCCAAGTGCGTTCTTCCCTCCCTGTCATTCACGTACCATGATTGTGAAGAATTTTAATAAAATGTGCTTACAAGCTAAAAACCATTTCGTCATTGTCAGCCGTTACCTATGAGTTATGACTTCATAATTTTTTACTGTCATTAATGGGAATTATTATAAAGTTTGGAAGTAAACAGTGATGCGTAATTTGTCAAAAATAACTGCACATTCTTTCTCAGTCTGCCAACCCGCACTTGGCCAGCGTGGTGGACTATGGCCTTACCCATCTCATAGTGAGAAGTGGCCCGTGCCCAGCAGTGGGTCTTTATACTGTATAAAGGGCTGATGATGATGAACTGCACATTTAACATAACCGCACTACGTGATTTCAGTGATCGGATTACAATCTTAATTTCAAAATAAATATTAAGTATTTGACATGGTTTAGATTGTCTTTCTTTCGCGATGCATCCGATTGATGTTATGGTATGATTGTTTGAACAGAGATTGTTAGGAGGTTGGAAAATAACATAGGCTTCATTTTGCCGCGATGAAATAAGCCGTGATGACCAACTCCCACGCGGGAGGAACCGCGGGCGAAGGCTAGTTGTATTATAATAAATGTTTCATTGGAGAAAAACTATACGAAGTTTACCATTATGGGCACAAAGGACACCTGGAAATAAAACCTGTAGATGTAAAATAATTAAAACAACTATGTATGTGTAGATCTTAAAAAATACTGTTACTTTACGAGTATCGAAACCGGAAGAACCAACACGTTAGTAAATAATGAACACCTTTTCATATCAACAGATTTTTTCACATTCATCATGTTGCTTGTCTCAGATACAATTTAAATCTGTAGATGCCTTCGTTGTGAATTCAGAAAATAACGGATCTAAAACCGCGCGGTAAAGCTTTTTGTGTCTTTAAAAATATAAATAATGTCCTATGTGACAAGCTTTCATGTTTTCATTGTTGTAAAAGACCATTAAGGATAAAAGAAAAGTAGTCGATCTTTACTGTTATTTTATAGCGCATTGACAGTGGAAGTTTTTATTACAGTTTTTAGTAGAACGCCGTAAAATCTTATGTAACTCTAATATGCGCTAACAGAAAATTGAACAAAAATATTGCTTTTGCACAGCCCATTCAATATTTTATTTCTAGAGTTGGTAATAAAGTAATGAAATTATCGAAAAGAGAAAAAATATAGGCCTGGAGATCATAATTTATGCCGCCATTGTAGCCGTTATGATGTACGATTAATATACTTAGATAATTATATTTATGCCTGTTTGCTAGAGAGGCAGGTATAGGAAGTAGTTTTACTTACATATGTATGACATCTTAAAACTATACCTAGATGGATCAGCTTTATAAAGGTGCTTGACCACAGCCTGGAATGTGACTAGCACTTACCTACCAATATATTTTCTGATAGTAGTTCTGTTATTGTAGTTTAGTAATTTGGATGCCTTCCATAGTGTATAAATTCAATAGATTACATTTTTTACAGCGCCACGCCTGTAGCACCCGACGGGGTAGGCAGACGGGTAACATAACACCCATTTCGCCTTATGAATTTTAGGTCCCAGGTAAAAGGTCGAGCCTATTGCCGTAGAATAAAAAATAATGATACTAAAATATATCTTCAGTGCTAGTGATTATTATTAGAAAGTTGAAGAATACGGTGAAGAAATAGAGAACAATTTTTTGCAAAAGAAAGTTTTGAAAGAGTTTAGAAAGTTGCTCAATTGTTATCACGCGTTTGATATCTATTTTAATGAAGCTTTTGTCGACCATAAGGTAACTGTAAACCCGTTGAAAGCAAGTACTGGCAAATTCTTCTATAAACGTGCAATAATAGAGTGCAGTATTTTACTTTTCTAAATTGCCTTTTGCATTTTGTCTCAAAATTAGACAAACATCACACATATTTGAACTCTACTACTGAAAATCTTTGAAATATGATCTTTTTCAGAATATTCATAAACGCTTTTCTTTGGCAAATACTTTTTTTATTACATATACATAGCTAAATAGATTTCTCTTTACATGCCGTCTAGTAAAAATGCAACATGATGTATTGCTTCTATTGCCTATGTATTAGTTGTTGCACTTGTGTAATTACTCGTGTGAGAGTAAAATCTTTTTATTTTGTTCAAGTGCACGTGATCAGATCACGCTTCTTACATGTATTGGAAACACGCTTGATTTGATAAAACCCAATACGAAGAAGAGAGAGCCTTGATTATTGATTACATTAACTTCAATATTAGGTATTGCGCCATATTATATAGTTTCTATAGTTCTATTATATATTTATTTTTTACATATTAAATTCTTGAACTGATTTCTTGGGACGATAAATGATACTGTATTTATGAAAATAACTTTATTTTCAACCATTTTTTTTCTTTCGTCATGCAAGGATGCAGAAAAAAAAGCAATGCGAGAAATCCGTGTGGTGACGGATTAAGAATACTTTGTCACTACCCCATTTCATTCACTGGGTATAGCAAGAGGTGTATAAAGAAATATCACAAAGCAATTATTATTATAGTACCTTTGCTAAGATGGAAAACTCGGCATGAAACCTAATAGCAACCAGTCTGGCCAGCGTGGTAAAGTAAGCCAAATTTACAATGCTATTAAAAGGTTAATAAAGAGAGTCCTATGTCTAGCAAAATACTGTATCATAAATCTATTTTAAAACAAAGAGTACACAACATTAAACATTCTTGTTTGCATATGTTTTTCTTACATTTCTTCAGTTGAAACTGCGTATTTAGCAGGTCTATATTTTTATACCTTCAGGATAATCTAGTCTATAAAACGCCAAAGAATTACAGCATTGGAATGTAGATATAATAATCCGAACAAAATGTTGAACTTTTTTGTGTGGCTCTTTTTTCTTTATAGTTTGAAATATTTTCATAGGTGAGGTGGTTACGCTTTAACTGAAAATCTGAACATTCAGCTGAACTTTTTATCTGTCTTCATAAGATTTCCCCTTCGAGTAACCTTATATTATTAACTGTCCCAAAATACATAATAGAAAATCAATTTATATAAATCATCTGGGGCCCGATTCATGGGGCAAAGAATGGGTAAGCAATAATGCTTACCCCGTACGGAGAGTATGTCAAGCCCTCGGTCCCGGATGTCATGAAGATTTTAAGGAGTCGTTACGAGTAGAAGAAGAGTACCCTTGAATGGTCTGACCCTGGTTTAAGGCATGGAATATCGAAGCTCGTTGGGGTGCAGAGATCAGGCGGCAATCGCTCTGTGACAAATGAAATATTCTATCAAATCTGGTTAGACTAGAAAGCAGACCTCGGACTCTAAGACCAAAGTCTTGGATGCAACCGGAATAACGGGCGTAAATATTGTGGCCAATATAAATTTCTGCCTACTCTTTCATTGATACATGGACGTGTTTCTAAGTAATGGGACTATTAGACGACAATCATCATCTGCACGCCAGCCACGGCCAAATCGAAACACGTGTAAGGCGGTTGGACCGACGTAATTACAATTACATGTATGATGCTCCGATTGGTATTCGAAATTACGTTTGATCGACTTAATTACTCTGAATTTGAATATTCCGTTCTTAACCTATATAATATACTAGAGGTTCCCCCCTGCTACACCCGCGCATTCTTTTGTTTTACTGTTTCTGCCCGTTCCCGTGGGAATGTAAGAAAATTCGTTCTTAGGGCACCCCTTCGTTCCTTCGCTTAATAGTTTTGGCTATAATTTGTCGGTCAGTCACTCAGTAACGCAAAGATTTTATACATACAGATTATTATACGCCAACGTATATCAGAAAATAACATTTGTTTGGCTGGCCTGGTGGTCTAGTGGTAAGGAACCCTGACTGCCAAGTCGGAGATTGTGGGTTTGATTCCGAACTAGGATATTTTTTGTGTAATGATCATGAGATTTTTTTTATATCTGGGATTTATAATATGTGATAAACATGTATGAAACATACGTAATGTATGAAATTAAGTACAGTACATGTTTATCTGTTATCAGAAGGCTGATTCTCGTATATAAACTTGTATGGTATTCTGTTACACTTTATGTAATTATAGTCTTATTTGAAATGATATATTTTAAACATCGACGTAGACGCAAATATTATAGTAGTAAAATATACTAAATAAAATTACACAGTACTATTTAATTAAACTGTATTTCACATATAAATTTCAAAGGCAAATGTTACGTTCTCTGATCCTTACTCTTTGTACTTAAACGTTTTTCTTGGAATGAGACTTACGCCAATTTGCACTACGAAACTAGGGAAGATTATCTTCCGTAGTTTCGTAGTGCAAAATGGCGTAAGTCTCATTCCAAGAAAAACCTGCAGATCACAGAAGCCTCGAGAAGACGCCAGTTACATCTCATATTATAGGTGTAGGTGTGCATATCATATTACCGTGGCTACATGACATGAGCAGGTTTGATCAAAGAGATATTAATTATAGTGGTTTTGACAGATCATAATTAGTTGAGAAATGAGAAGACAAACAGTATACACGCATAACGGTTGTACTCAGTATATATTTAGTGTAGTTTATTTATGAAATCAGTTGTGAGGGTCCCCGTAATGTATTTGGGTATTTATAGTTGAAATCGGTTAGTGCAGAAATTTAATCAGTAAGTTTGTCGGGGCATAATCGTGGCCTGCCGTTCGGTGGTCACTGGGTCGTAAGATTACATGCACACTGTCCGATTGTATTAACAAACATTTTGGACGCATTCCCGTAAAATGCGCGTTGTTTAATTTAACGTAGCTACGCTCGAACGTATAATAAATGAAGATTCATTATTCAATACACAGTGTATATTTTGATTGAATATATAAAATGGAATTCAATTTTGATATTTTTTATTATGCGTCCGTGCATGTAATTTTGTCAGTGGTTACTGTTAGTAGGGAAGGTGCGTATTTACGCGACTAGGTTTTAAAACCAGGTTTTTGCTTGCAAGTACGCCAACCAGGTTTCAGCACTAAAATACTTGCATCACTTTCAAAGTTTTTTTTACTTGATCATACGTGATCGTGTCTTGCGTGTTGCCGACTCCCGATTGTAACGTATTAGGTACCTACTTATGATAGTAGGTAAGGTTTATTTCATATGATAGTAAGGTTTATTTTTTCATACTAGTCTAGAAAACTCGCATTACCAGGGCGTCATTCTAAGATTTAAATACTCGAGTGTCCAAAAACTTGCAAGTATTTTGATACCTGGTCATCGACCCTGGTATTTTTATAAAAACGCACTTCGTATACTTGGTGCGCAGTTTTGCAAGTACGAGTCATGACTAACTGTTAGCTTTGATTAACAGGCTTTTAGTTTTTGACGCTAAATGTAATTATAGTCTATGTGTCTAGCTGTTACATTTTACATTAAACGTTGGTAAATAATCAACATTAATTAATTGTAAGTCACACGTATTTTGGCCCTTACCCAATATTTAATTTCTCAACTGTTTTTAGCCATACGCGCAGTATTTGTTATTAGAAATTGCGGACAGAAGTTTAAAGTTACCATTAGTAACTATTGAAAACTTATAAAAACATTGAAAATTTTATCAATACGAGAAAAAAGTATTTTTCTTTATAAGTTTTTGATCGGCTATTTAGTTTAGCGTAGTGTATACTCGCTGTTAGTGGCGGGGTGTAATTAATTACAGTCAGTTTCAGTCGAATCATGCGCAATGGGCTGACTGTCTGAACCTTTAGGCACTCTCTATTATTGACCATTAAAACATTAATATACCAGCAATTCTTATTTACCTTGCTTCAATTCTCCAAAATACCATTTGCGAAACGCTTTCAATGAGTTGGATTTAACGCAGTAAAGAGTAAATTTTGTACAATTGCTTGTACATTTACTTATTTAAAAGAATAACCAACAACCTGTTTAAAAATATAATTAATGGCATCGTTTATTTAAAATGTAAACGTATTTTCTGGTTTATTATGCTGGACTACATGAAACCTGTCGGGAAAATATTAACAGATCAGTTTAATCTGGTGGGACGGGCGGAGTAGCGATGCGGCTGCGGCGACGGGGCGTATGCGGGGCGGGAGCGGGACGAGTGCAGTGCGGGGCGAGCCATCGCAACCTCACCATTAAGACGTGATCAAATTATCCAAGTGCGTTCTTCCCTCCCTGTCATTCACGTACCATGATTGTTAAGAATTTTAATAAAATGTGCTTACAAGCTAAAAACCATTTCGTCATTGTCAGCCGTTACCTATGAGTTATGACTTCATAATTTTTTACTGTCATTAATGGGAATTATTATAAAGTTTGGAAGTAAACAGTGATGCGTAATTTGTCAAAAATAACTGCACATTCTTTCTCAGTCTGCCAACCCGCACTTGGCCAGCGTGGTGGACTATGGCCTTACCCATCTCATAGTGAGAAGTGGCCCGTGCCCAGCAGTGGGTCTTTATACTGTATAAAGGGCTGATGATGATGAACTGCACATTTAACATAACCGCACTACGTGATTTCAGTGATCGGATTACAATCTTAATTTCAAAATAAATATTAAGTATTTGACATGGTTTAGATTGTCTTTCTTTCGCGATGCATCCGATTGATGTTATGGTATGATTGTTTGAACAGAGATTGTTAGGAGGTTGGAAAATAACATAGGCTTCATTTTGCCGCGATGAAATAAGCCGTGATGACCAACTCCCACGCGGGAGGAACCGCGGGCGAAGGCTAGTTGTATTATAATAAATGTTTCATTGGAGAAAAACTATACGAAGTTTACCATTATGGGCACAAAGGACACCTGGAAATAAAACCTGTAGATGTAAAATAATTAAAACAACTATGTATGTGTAGATCTTAAAAAATACTGTTACTTTACGAGTATCGAAACCGGAAGAACCAACACGTTAGTAAATAATGAACACCTTTTCATATCAACAGATTTTTTCACATTCATCATGTTGCTTGTCTCAGATACAATTTAAATCTGTAGATGCCTTCGTTGTGAATCCAGAAAATAACGGATCTAAAACCGCGCGGTAAAGCTTTTTGTGTCTTTAAAAATATAAATAATGTCCTATGTGACAAGCTTTCATGTTTTCATTGTTGTAAAAGACCATTAAGGATAAAAGAAAAGTAGTCGATCTTTACTGTTATTTTATAGCGCATTGACAGTGGAAGTTTTTATTACAGTTTTTAGTAGAACGCCGTAAAATCTTATGTAACTCTAATATGCGCTAACAGAAAATTGAACAAAAATATTGCTTTTGCACAGCCCATTCAATATTTTATTTCTAGAGTTGGTAATAAAGTAATGAAATTATCGAAAAGAGAAAAAATATAGGCCTGGAGATCATAATTTATGCCGCCATTGTAGCCGTTATGATGTACGATTAATATACTTAGATAATTATATTTATGCCTGTTTGCTAGAGAGGCAGGTATAGGAAGTAGTTTTACTTACATATGTATGACATCTTAAAACTATACCGAGATGGATCAGCTTTATAAAGGTGCTTGACCACAGCCTGGAATGTGACTAGCACTTACCTACCAATATATTTTCTGATAGTAGTTCTGTTATTGTAGTTTAGTAATTTGGATGCCTTCCATAGTGTATAAATTCAATAGATTACATTTTTTACAGCGCCACGCCTGTAGCACCCGACGGGGTAGGCAGACGGGTAACATAACACCCATTTCGCCTTATGAATTTTAGGTCCCAGGTAAAAGGTCGAGCCTATTGCCGTAGAATAAAAAATAATGATACTAAAATATATCTTCAGTGCTAGTGATTATTATTAGAAAGTTGAAGAATACGGTGAAGAAATAGAGAACAATTTTTTGCAAAAGAAAGTTTTGAAAGAGTTTAGAAAGTTGCTCAATTGTTATCACGCGTTTGATATCTATTTTTATGAAGCTTTTGTCGACCATAAGGTAACTGTAAACCCGTTGAAAGCAAGTACTGGCAAATTCTTCTATAAACGTGCAATAATAGAGTGCAGTATTTTACTTTTCTAAATTGCCTTTTGCATTTTGTCTCAAAATTAGACAAACATCACACATATTTGAACTCTACTACTGAAAATCTTTGAAATATGATCTTTTTCAGAATATTCATAAACGCTTTTCTTTGGCAAATACTTTTTTTATTACATATACATAGCTAAATAGATTTCTCTTTACATGCCGTCTAGTAAAAATGCAACACGATGTATTGCTTCTATTGCCTATGTATTAGTTGTTGCACTTGTGTAATTACTCGTGTGAGAGTAAAATCTTTTTATTTTGTTCAAGTGCACGTGATCAGATCACGCTTCTTACATGTATTGGAAACACGCTTGATTTGATAAAACCCAATACGAAGAAGAGAGAGCCTTGATTATTGATTACATTAACTTCAATATTAGGTATTGCGCCATATTATATAGTTTCTATAGTTCTATTATATATTTATTTTTTTCATATTAAATTCTTGAACTGATTTCTTGGGACGATAAGTGATACTGTATTTATGAAAATAACTTTATTTTCAACCGTTTTTTTTCTTTCGTCATGCAAGGATGCAGAAAAAAAAGCAATGCGAGAAATCCGTGTGGTGACGGATTAAGAATACTTTGTCACTACCCCATTTCATTCACTGGGTATAGTAAGAGGTGTATAAAGAAATATCACAAAGCAATTATTATTATAGTACCTTTGCTAAGATGGAAAACTCGGCATGAAACCTTATAGCAACCAGTCTGGCCAGCGTGGTAAAGTAAGCCAAATTTACAATGCTATTAAAAGGTTAATAAAGAGAGTCCTATGTCTAGCAAAATACGGTATCATAAATCTATTTTAAAACAAAGAGTACACAACATTAAACATTCTTGTTTGCATATGTTTTTCTTACATTTCTTCAGTTGAAACTGCGTATTTAGCAGGTCCATATTTTTATACCTTCAGGATAATCTAGTCTATAAAACGCCAAAGAATTACAGCATTGGAATGTAGATATAATAATCCGAACAAAATGTTGAACTTTTTTGTGTGGCTCTTTTTTCTTTATAGTTTGAAATATTTTCATAGGTGAGGTGGTTACGCTTTAACTGAAAATCTGAACATTCAGCTGAACTTTTTATCTGTCTTCATAAGATTTCCCCTTCGAGTAACCTTATATTATTAACTGTCCCAAAATACATAATAGAAAATCAATTTATATAAATCATCTGGGGCCCGATTCATGGGGCAAAGAATGGGTAAGCAATAATGCTTACCCCGTACGGAGAGTATGTCAAGCCCTTGGTCCCGGATGTCATGAAGATTTTAAGGAGTCGTTACGAGTAGAAGAAGAGTACCCTTGAATGGTCTGACCCTGGTTTAAGGCATGGAATATCGAAGCTCGTTGGGGTGCAGAGATCAGGCGGCAATCGCTCTGTGACAAATGAAATATTCTATCAAATCTGGTTAGACTAGAAAGCAGACCTCGGACTCTAAGACCAAAGTCTTGGATGCAACCGGAATAACGGGCGTGGGCGCAAGTAACTGCCATCTAGGCATGTGTTAAGATTACCGCATTATGACACTTTAAATAAAATGGATAAGGTATTTATAGCAAAACTCGATTTAGCCTGCGGTTCAGCCCGAAGGAGTGTCAGTTGTTACAAAATACCGCAGGTGCCGGCTAAGGAAAAGGTAGCTTGTGTGGTATTCTGACGTATCTGTAATCTACCTTTAATCAATATCTCTGAAAAGCTCTTAAATCTTTTAATGAAAAGTGTTGTTGGTGTCTGTTATGGAACGGTTGTAATGGTCATTACCATCAGGCGCTTTGTCTGCCCTTTTTCCTTCTAAGCCTTAAAAATACTTGTACGTACTAGACCGTCTAAGAAAACGTGGCTTGGCATGAACCGCAAAAACATTTTTGCAACACGTAATTATAGATGTAGGTACTATCATACTGTATGATAAATAATATAATTTGCTATCTTGTCACTTGTAATACGGTGCTCAAATTTTTGTAACTTTAGATCAAAAGATAAATCTTGATAACGTTGCATACGATGTCAAAAAATCTAGTAATAAAAGAAACTTCAAGTCATATAAATGTAAGTACCCAAAAGTAAAGGTTTACAGAACGTAAACAGTTTTAGAGTTATTTAACACAATTGCAGTTCCACAAACCTACTCAACTACTACAGATTATTCGCCACTTCCACTGACTCATCACCGTATTTAACCAACTATTGTTAAGCCAATGAGATCGACAGCCGAAAAACCGCCATAAGGGGAAGACCGCAATAGGCTTAAGTACACTGAGAGATGCAGTATGATGCAATAAAATGTAGTTGGTATCAATTCTTGTGACACAATACGCAGTGTGGTTGCTTTTCTAGCCTACATCTGCATACAAATTGGGTCTGTGTGAGGCAAGCTATAGATTTATACATAAATTTTTAATCATGCGTGCGACATACTGGCGAATCCCGGGTAGTCTGAGACTAGGTATTCTACAGTTTCCACGAAGTAGTGCATGGCTGCATGCCAGTAAGGCACGATTGCGGTTGAATATCCGCGTAGCAGCTGAATTGTATGACGCAGCACTGCCGAATGACCTTGCCTACCTCGCCAAGCCGTTTTCCTGCCTTGTTTTTCACTCACAGCCCACCCAAAGCAAATATAACTACTCAAACATAATACGTACCTAAGAAAGGCGAAGTTATATCAACTGTTAAAATATTTGAACACAGAATATTTTACAATGAAACGAGGCAAAGGTACATAATAAAGTTTCCGCTGTAGAATTTGAATTAACTAGTTGACCTATTGTTAGTGAATAAATTTAATTTGTCAATTTCACCTTCTGCATTACTGTTAGACACGCTATCTTAAACCTCTATTAAGAAAATGGGATAGAAAAACGATTAAAATGGAAATATTTAGAAAATGCTTGGTTACACACAATGGATTTTTATTGATCAAACACAGTTATTTGTTTACTGGATTCATTTAAGTTAAATTGTATTAATGGTCTGAAAATATAGATTTATCTTTACATTACAAAGCAATGTTGACGCGACGTTTAAATTAAAAGACATTCCTATATCGCGGATCAAAAAACTCGAAACAGCGTTTGCACAAAATTCAGCGTCGGCAAGTATTACTGGGGTACATACACGTCCTGTGTAAGGGATTAATTTCACAACATGAGACAAAGATGCGTTCTTCAAGTCGACTATTAGAATTGGATCACCACTGCATCATACATTCATCGTGTATTTTATTTTTAAATTTAGTATTATGCTAAATGCTGCGTTAGCGCATTAGTAGGTAGGTACATATAACTGGTCGTATCGTCACGTTGAATGCTCCCGGATAATTTCTTTGTACAAGTTCCGATTCACTTCCCATAAATTACTGCCTTTTTGTCCCTTGGATTAAGATCACTATTGTAGCGATTCTCATTACCATATACTATAGGTTCAGGGGTTTTTTGTCAAGGAGACTACTTTTCAAGGTTTTGTTTAGACAGTAGTAGGAGTTGTAGGTAAATAAAATAGGTTTTTGTTAAAGATATTTGTTGATGAACAAGTGAAAAGAAAAAACTCTATCGTAAAACTACCTCAGGGCGTTACAGAACTCACTGCGCCTTCAAAATTGATTCTCATGAAGTCTGACGGTGATTAATATGTATGTAATTTTGTTGTTTTTGATTAACAATGTGGGTACTTAAAAGCTCTGTATTTTTGTTTCGAAAATACAGAGCTTTTAAGGCAATTCAAACGGCAAATGAAGGTATTTATAAACTTACAATGTTAAAATCAATTTAGCTTTTTGATAATGTGTACACACTAGACATAAGCAACGCAATTCTTTAATGTTTTAGTAGTTTGTTAGAGCCGAAGTACAACATTGTAGAATTACATTATATCTACTTAAACAGGATTATAATTATTTTATGAATGACTTGTAATGAAATATGATTTTGAGCGGTAAACTAACGTTATGTGACACCTACTATGTATTTATTATAAGGCCTACATTATAATTAAATATAACTTAGCATGAAACAATATTTCGGTTCAGACCTGATTTACAGATCGTGCATAAAGTTTGACAATGTCTGTAGACAATACTGAAATAACTCATTACTTCATTATAAGCTCATAAACCTATGCTTATGCCGAAACAATTTCGCGATTCCTAAATGTCATTGTAACCTTCCAATAAAATGTGTGGATTCCAAAATGTTATGATTATTGACGGAAACGTGGGAGTGAAATCGTAAAAGCGACAGTCAAACAGAGAATAAAACGGTTGAATGATTGCCCTCTTACCAAAATATCACTTTTGTTGGAGGATGAGTCTGGGAAGGTTACGTTCAGCCTCACTTATGACGAGTTCAATCGAGGTCGTCACAATCAATGTGACCAGTGATATCGCTGCCAGAGGTTATCAGCGTTGCGTTTTATTGACCGACCAAACAATATCTAGTCTCTGTTTACTATTTATATATGCATAGACGCACGCTTGAATTTCACCGAAGAGGTAGGTATATACCTACTATATTTGTTATCAGTAGATACTGGTGTACTTCCAACAATATGCTACGATATAGCGGTGGCTTATGTACAACAATTCATTTGAGTTTTATTTAGCTTGTTGTCTGAAAAAAAGCCCGGTCATTGACTTTTGTTGGCCTTTTTTTAAAGCTATGTTTTCTAGTCAAGTTTCAGACCTGTAACTATAAATAAATGTATTTAGAAAAGTTCAGTTAATTTACACGCTTCTATTCAACGCTCACAAAGAATACTTAAATTGGTTTAAATATTTGTAGAAACACAAAGTGTTTAAGTTTTTTTCAGGTAATCTACATCACGCCACTTGACATAAATACCAACAACGAAGCGAGTAATTTTATTATACGTGAATATATCCAAAATTGTTGGTATTTTTAGAATGATTGATTGATTTACTACCTTAGTAGGCCAGTTTCTTATTAACGCGAATCAAACCTATTGTCGTTAATCATAAGTCTTCAAAATTTACAAATGGCAAACTGCAAGAACTAGGTGAGTCAGCGACTTCCAAAAACACTTCTACAAAACTCGGAAAAGATTAAAGCCGTGATATTATGTAATATTTATACAATAGTAGAATATTGTTTTGACTCGGCTTTAGGGATTATGTTCTACGTAAACTTTGAATAAGTATTCCATTCACATTCTCGACTCGCTTATTCCAAAATTTATTAGAGAGTTCTTCACAGAGGGTGGTTAAAAAATGGAGACAATTTTCCGAAACAACATCCGTAGGCTAGTTGACGGGCTTAATGTTTGTTCAAGTACCTAAGTTAATTAATACTCCCACAAATTTTATTTAGCGAAAAACTCAATTTCATGTGTAAACACTACGACAGGCATTTCCAACCGATCTGTTCAAAATTATTTCGGCCTGATGATTTATTACTACATAAAGAGGATAAGTGGCTTCGGATTGTATTAAATACATATTATGTGAGCTCATGTTTATGTAAAGTGACGTATGAACGGTTGGCTAGGTAAACAAAAATCGTATTTTGGAATGGATAATTCCTAGTGTTTTTGCAATAATTAATAATATATAATAACGAGGTGAAATATTGTCAAATAAACACAAGCACGTAATCGTATTTGAGTGTTCATTTTTAGTCGATGTTGATTACGCAAAGCATAATCTATTCATAACATAAACATACCTAATTCGGAATTATAAAATTATGGCAGATAAATATGAAATTAAATTTGATTTTATAGATGAAATAACACTGAATAAATATTGTATTAATTAATTAATTGATATTCAAATTATATAAGTGTTTTTTGGGCATTATATTTACCACTGTCCGACTAAAGTTTGCTTCAATAATTATTAATATTTTCAAGACTACTATCGCTCACTAATTTAATTTTTTGTCGCAAGGGAAATTTACAAATATACTGGAGACGACTAACTAGTCATAGTCCGGTTAATCGCAGTTCCAATAACTGAGTTCTTGGTTATCGGTTCTGTTATGGTTCGCTTTATTAAAATGACGGAGAATATATAGGTCAGTAGCAATAGTTTGTAAATCCCAACTCATTGCTCTGTGAGAGAATAAAATGTATACACAACCCTCACAGCACGGTTAGTGACGAGGCTACCACTGAAACCACAGGTAATAATTGTAAATTACATAATAACTACACACCACAATATGAAACGTGTGTCTTTTAAAATAATGTCATGGATTTTCTTGACTTCATAATGAAGTCGTGCAAAATATCAAACCCATAAAATGGTAATGTAAAGTATTGTGAGGAATGTGTGTACAAATATTGTGCTAAATTTAGAATAGAACGTTTTGTGTCATAATTATACTCAACTCATTGGTGGAATGGGTCTACCTTATTTCAGCGAATATATAAAAACAACTTTGCTTGGCTCATTTTATTTACCCTTTCTAGGAAACAAAACATTTATGAAAATGTATTCGCATGTTTTGATGTAAATTACATTTTATTATTATGTTGATTTTGTGTTCGCACACCAATACATATTAACATAACAACATAAATTAACAGTTGCTATAAAGTGCTGAATGTTTGCATAAATGAGGAAACACACGTTTATATGACGTAGATTACTGTTGACTACAGATCACACGAAAGGTATCGTATTTTATGGCTGTTTATACAACATCTTTACACTTCCCTTCAAATACGTTCTCACAGATTGAACATAAAAACGTCTCCGTTAGAAAGATTCGTGTAAGAATTTTCACGTCGACGAAATGTGGCAAGGTTTGCACGAGTGGAGCCCCTTTGGGGAGGTCTGTGTAACGATTTCAGGGGAGGCGAGGCAATCTAATAACGCAGTGCAGTACGCACAAGCACATTCAAATCAAATCAAATCTTTATTGCATGCATCAAATATTAAAGCTGTCGACTTCTTAGTTCGCCCGTACTGCGTCGTTTGGTTCAAGTGAAAAATCCCCTTTAGTGAACTAGTCCTTTTAGTGCTCAGTTTTAAATTGAAATTCGATTCCTTGTATTTTCTCTAAGCAAAAAAGGAAACTTCTAACCATTTATCTCACGCAAGGTGCTTCACTGCGTTCTGTGAAATCGTAGAATTTCATTTGTGTTTCGCTATTGGATAATAAATCTTCGTTGTATTACAACTATACGGCAACCATACATCGTAGTTGTAAGAAAACAAATTATTCGATAAGCGTTCGAATGTTGCGAATACGCGCAGTGAATTTTGTTGAAATTTCGTTCAGTGTTTTATTTCACAACGGATGATATAGTTTTTTCTCCTGACCTCCCTTTTATATTATACCAGGTGTTCGCCGCGCCTTCACTTGCATTCTTTCATCTCGACAACAATCCTAGCAGCTTTGCCAGTAGGGTCCATCCAGTACAGGCCTATTGCCAACTCCGTCTGACGTCTTTTAAACCTATAGGTATAAGTAAATGTTATCATCATAACCACGTAGTTTTATACTTAAGTCACTAACGGCCGGTTTAAATGGTGATCTATCCATAGATTTGGAGATTTGACATACATATTTGACATAAGCTTCATACAAAATATGTCAAACACGTATCTCGAAACTTCAAATGCCTGGATAGATCGGGTTCAACCTTTATTAATTTTATCTATATATTGTAAATCATCGTAAGGTGACTTGAGAAAACAACGATGAAACCTTTTACTATTAATATAAGCACAAAAGTTAAGCTTACCTTAAAATAATTTGAGAGTTATTCCAAAGACACTGAATAAATCCATCAAGGAGAAGCAAGAAAACATCATTGTTCGCAAGAACTATCTGTTTGTGACACATTTTTATATTCCTTTGTTGTATGCCGTGTTAAAATTATGCTTTGTTTAAGTAAATATTCGTCTCAAACTTTCGCTACTTTTACTTATTTTCATATTTATGTTACGGGTATCAATCATGTAATTATTTGAAAGATATATGACGACACGGTAGTGTAATCGACTGCTACGTCGAAGATCGTAGCTACAATTCCCCATTCAAGTCAACAAATATGTTATCATGATTGTTTGTCTTATTCTGGGTTTTTCTTTGTATAGTAATTACATACATACATACATAGTCTCACGCCTAGATCCCCGAAGAGGTAGGCAGAGGTATATTGGTACACCCACTTTTCGCCAGATTTACTTAAGTCCCACGTAATAGGAGGCGAGCCTATTGCCGTACCGGGCACATAACCAGACTCCGTGCTGCTGCTACTGAGAATTTCCTAACGGAAAAACCCAATAACACTTTGCCCGACCCGGGGATCGAATCCGAGACCTCCCCATCCCACGCGCACATTTATGCCGTGAGACCAACGAGGCAGATGTTTGTATTTTCAAAAAATATGTATGTAAGTTTATCTACTGTCTAGTATCAATAATACAAGTTCTGCTTAGTTAGGGACTAGATGGTGTGGTGTAAAGTAATATTATTTTACTACTATGATAAATGCGAAAGTTTGTAAGGATGGATGTATGTTACTTTTGAATACCAAAACTACTGAACGAATTTTGATCAAATCTACTATAATGCAGGCGAAGCCAGTCAGCCTGTGCCCACGGCTGTTGTTAACTATGCCGCAAAATCGAAGCAAATAGAAGATTAAATGCTTTCTACGAGTATACCTATTTGTTGATTTGTTTATTTAACTTCATTAACTTGTAGACTGCCTCCGTGGTCTAATGGATAGAGTATGCGACTGCTGATCGGAGGACCCGGGTTTGATTCCCGGGTCGGGCAAGAGCGTTGCTGGGTTTTTTTTTAAATTCTCAGTGGCAGCACGGAGTCTGATGATATGCCCGGTAACGGCAATAGGCTTGCCCCCTATTACGTGAGACCTGAAAATTCATGGCGAAATGTGGGTGTAATAATTACGCCTCTATCTACTCCTTCGGAGATACAGGCGTGAGTCTATAAAAAAATAAAAAGAAATAACTTGTTAATTACCTTGAAAATAAAAATATAAAAATTGTTGGTATCTTAATAATTTTTCATATGGAAGAACGGAGTCTTCTACTACTGGCTTTATTTGTTTTAAAAGAAGACTTCAACCACAACTTAACTGTAACATTTTTGCTTAAAAAAATAAACTATTTTATATTTGTATTGTATTCTTCTATTTGCTCCGTTGTACCTCCATTTTCAAATAAAACATATTATCGTCTTAACTTTTTAACTGTTTCACTCACGCCTACACACTACTCATGGGATCGGAACCTCAACAATACTTGAGACCAAAAAGTCAACGACTTCAACTCATTCATTCATTCATCATTGAAGTCATTTCTTTTTTTATAAATATATTTGAGAGCCGCATGCGCAAGATAACGATATCACCGAAATAACTAGTAAATGGTAGTTATAAGAAAATCAGGATACCATTATTCGTCATATAGAATGATGAATGATCAATAGGTGGGTCCACACAGAGCGAGCAGCCTCGCGAGGCATTTGCCGCGCGAGGAAACGGTCCCCGAACGAGCGAGGCCATCGAATAAAGCTGCGTTCACATTTACCTGACGTGATCTCTCGTGACGGTCTCTGTCGTAATTACTTACCGTTCACATTTGTCTGTCGCCGTCTGTCGCGATCTGACTCAGATCTGACGCAATTTTAAATCAGTTCTGTCTTGACTCTCGTGGAGTTCACACTATCGCAATGTTTTTGATGAATTATCTGATTCAGATGTAAATTTTATGTTTTAAATATACTGTTAAGCTGTTATAATTAAATAAAGTATTTTTTTTTTACAATTAATCTGAGTCCAATCTCTTAATTCGCGTTGTAGACCCCCCCCCCCTCTTCCGTCGCAGACCGGGATATTGTCTGTCGCGACACGACAGACGCCGTCACGACAGATTACATCAGATAAATGTGAACGCGGCCTAGAGCGCGGCAGCCTCGGCACCGTAGGAAAAAACAAAATTGTAGTTGTCATAAAGTTTGAATTCAGAATGCATGTATCGAATTGTCGACTTGTGAATTACAGTGAAATAGTACATTTCATGGTTTTAAAACTTAGAACAAAGTTGAATAGAACCTCATTTATTTAGATAAAATGAGCGCTAGATGGCAGTAGAACTCACTTTTTTACATAATCACTTATTCTCACGTTTAATTATTCTTATAATATTTATTTCAAAATTTTCTCCATAAAAATATCTGTAAAAAGCAATTTTTATTCTGAAAACAACATTTAAATGTTAATGTTTCTTAATTTTCTGCAGTTTGATTCCCGCACTCTTCGCCTAGGTACCCATCTTACTTGAGAAATTTTGCATTCCACTGGAATTTAGCAACATTCACAGCAATGTCCACAAGAAGATGTTGTGTTTGAAAGTGTAATAAAATTTGTAAGGTTTTTACTTTTTGTGTGTAAAGTTTCCTTAAAGTAATGGGCAGTCATTTTAAGGAATCAGTACCTTCAAAATAAACTGTCACTAGTCTAAACCATGGAATAATGCTATCCCTTTGGGTTGCGGAGGTCAGACAGGCAGTCGCTCTGTGGAAAAACTCATATTCAGCCAAATCCGGTTAGAGTAGTAAGCGGATCCCAGGTTGAAAACTAGGAGGATGGTGATGATGATTAAAGCTATGAGAAAACCCATTTCTTTTAAAGATACTTAATGTATATATCCCCTGCAATGATTTTCACTATGCTACAGTATCAGGAAGATTGGTAATTGAAAAATGGGCAGACTGTTTAAAAAAGGCGAGAAAGTGGTGACCTATTAGAAATAGGGTCCGAGAGCGTGCTCAGAAAGGTTTTTGTATTACCATCACTAATAACACAAAATGTGCAACACAGGTTTTTATCCGAACTATAGCTGCCAGCGATTGTATCGCACAGCCTGCGTGTCAATGAGATGAATATGCTGCGCCGGATGAGTGGAATCACGCAGAAGGGCTGCATTAGGAACTTACGCATCTTGAATAAAAAAGTCTCAAAAATTTTGAAGAAATATGCACCAACTTATTTATTTTTACTTGGTGTAAAGTCATCAATAAAGTTTTAACTGGGTCCAGAATTGACTATGATGAAAAATCTCAGATACAACAAAAATTTTATGAATATTGTAAAAAACGCTTGAAAAATAAAGGGTGCTATTAAACCAATGTTTTATTTTATATAATTTTACAGTACGCAGTTACACACTTCAGTTCAGTAGCATGTACATCCATAAGCGAAAACCATGGTTTTCACTTAGGGATGTATATGTAATTGAACCACATAATAAAATAAATTTGTCTAATAATATCTAATAAAATACCTACTATAGTTAAAAAATGCTTGAAACGACCGCCAGGTAGCGCTAATAGCTTGAGTGACGTCTCTATCCTCCTATATACAAAGGTACTCTGTGGTACATTTGCCATCTATCGGTCTACGTATCAATGTGAGAACGTTGGTCTCCCTCTCTCTTATTTTTAAATTTTGTTCATAAATATAGAACTTGGAAATGGTCATACTGCAATAGGGTTGTAGCATGTGTTTTTACTAGCTGGCTGCCTGACTGACGCCAATTGCTGTACCTACTTTGGGTACTAGACAATGGTAATAATGGGCCATAAGCCATAACATACATATTTACTTATACTTACTTTTTTTGTAAATATATACATAGAAACACCCAGACCAAGACAAACATTCATGTTCATGCACACAAGTGTTTGACATGAGCGGGAATCGAACCCGCGACCTTCGGCGTTGCAGTCGCTTACACTCCCGCTTTGCCAACCGGTCGTCGATTATTGTTATACCTAAAGGATGGAATAGGTAGACATGGAAAAAACATAGAATAAATTATAGGAAATGAATGTCTGTAGGCAAGGATACTGTAACCGAAGCACAGACTGAAGGATTATCATTGGTACAATAAATAGCGTCAAAGATGAGAATGTTATGATGAATGTATCCTCCGTCATTCAGTGACCAGTGGATAGGGTATGCGACTGCTGAGCGGAGGTCCCGGGTTCGCTTCCCGGGTCGGGCAAAAGTGTTACTGGGTTTTCCCGAATTTTCAGAAGCAGCACGGAGTCTGCTGATGTGCCTGTTAACGGCAATAGGCTCATCCTCTATTACGTGGGACCTAAACATTTCATGGTGAAATGTGGATGTAATAATATTACAACTCTGCCTATCCTTACGCGGATACAGACGTGAGTCTATAAAAAAAATGTCCAACATACAAACACACTTGCGAATTTATATTATTAGTAGGGATTATTATGTTCGAGCGAGGCACGAAACAGCGTCCAGACCGCGGCAAAACAAAAAACCAAACTCGATGGCTCGGCCGCTCGGTCGCTCGCCCGCGGCGGCACACGAGCATGCCTCGGCCGGGGCACGTCCACACAGAGCGCGCAGCCTCGCGCGCCAATTCCTCGCGAGGCTGCGCGCTCTGTGTGGACGTGTCTAATTCGGTAGCTCGGGCGCACGGTAAGCTCGGCCGCGGCAGCACATGCGTTTTCCTCGACCGAGCCACGTCCACACAGACCGAGCAGCCTCGCGAAGCATTTTCCTCGCGAGGCTGCTCGGTCTGTGTGGACCTGCCTAATGACTAATGCCCGGTTTCTGAAGTTCCCAGATATACTGTCAACAGTTATTGATTCATTATGGAAACGATAAACGTTGGTTAACTGACACTGCGTTTCTGAATACCCATTGGAGCGTTCAATAACTATTGAACCAATACGTAGTTCTTTTACCGCCACTAGATGGATCTGTTATAAAAACGTGTTGAAAATTTATTGAACTACTTTAATTTGGATAAATTAAAATAGTTGAATATATTTTTAAAATAGTTAAACTAGATTCTTAATCATATATGCTTTTTTTCAGGAGTAAATAACAAGTTGCTTGTAATTTAACTAAAATAATTCGATGATGCCTTTTTTTTATAGTATTAGGCGGCAAACGAGCAGACAGATCGCCTGATGGTAAGCAATTACCGTCGCCCATGGACACAAGCAACACCACAGGAGTCACAAGTGCGTTGCCGCCTCTTGAGGGTGGGAAAAGGGATAGGATGAGGAGTGGGATTAGGGAGAACGTATAGGGGATAGGGCCTCCGGCACTCTCACTCACCGAACGAAACGCAACAGTTTAGGTACTGTTATTTTAAGTCGATTTTCTGTGAGAGGGTAGTACTTCCCCGGTCGAGCCGGCCCATTCATGCTGAAATCAGCAAGGCTCTACTACCGTAAATACCTCAAATGCCTCATTGGTAATAGCTTTATACCTGCTAACTTAAAAACTTCAAAAAAATGACTTTAAACAGACCTTGATGCCAGATGTCAAGCAGTTAAGACCATTGTTGATTTTTTTTTTCATTTGCGTGCGACTTGAGCGTATTATTTCGTAAACGATAATAAGTAGTTCTTGTCCTGTTGTTTCGTAAAAATGAAATCAATTGTCAAACGCAGTAAAATTTTTACTGAAAAGGAGAAGATGCTACTCATCCAACAAGCCAAAGATTTCATCTTCTTAATTTATAAAATCCTTGCGTTACTGACTGACTGACAGACACGCTACAGTCGAAACTATTGGGCGCAGGAAGCTGAAATTTGGCATGTATGATCCTTGGGAACCGTAGGGGTGCACTAAGAAGGGATTTCCCGAAATTACCACGGGATCGGCCAAAGCGGGTAAATTTATTATTTTTTTGCTGACGTAGCTGCGGGCGTCCTCTAGTAACTATAATAAATTATAAAAAGAAGATAATAAATTCTTCATCCGTAAACATTTTTAAGGGATTTCTCTCAGATCTTAGGTTTTTTGGAACTGATTTATTAGCAATAAACTCCAGCACTTCAAAATCAAACTCTCTGCTGACTGCAGAGCTGCACGAATACGACATTTTGTATCGGTTATGTAAAAGTTGTAAACACAAACCTATCATATCAAAACTTTCCAGTTATAATATACCTATTAGTCTATGATCAAAACCTTAAAATCTTAAAAAAGGTAACACGTTTGACAGAAGTTAAACTTCAAATAAAGTTATGGAACCGATAATTGGCGAACATTGGTCGGTTAAGTTAAACTAAGGATAATTACTGGAGTTTATGTTGTGACGCGTTGTTCAGAAACGCACTTTCTTGAGTTATCGAACCAATAACGCTAACGGATAGATAAACCACCGATAAAAGTACCTCAGAAACTGGGCATAAGTCATTCAACTTTGGCTCTTTATGTATGAAAATATCAGTAATATGAAAATAGAGTAAATTATAAGTAGTGGTATAAATATATATCAAGATGAGATTAGATATCTTAGACAATAAAATAGCGAATGTTTATTCATTAAGGTAATACTGGTCACATACAAACGCTAAAGTTTGTGAGGTCATATGGATGCTTGTCAAACTTTTATGTAGTACAAGTACTATTGAACTGGGGCCCAATTCTCCTAAATAAATATAGTTTCGATATCATGTCAGTGTCATACTTACGTCACAAAAAGTGTATTCTTCAAAATTATCTGATAATTGAACGAAGTTGTAACGAGATCGTAAATTGAAACAAGTGTCAAAATATGTGTCAACGACAAACTGTTTATTTCAAATTATACGATAATGACATTAGGTTATCAGAATACCGCTTCAGAGTCTATTCAAAATATAATATCAATGTCATATAAAAATAGGAGAATTGGCCCGCTGGTTGTGATGAAAATTTTCAGTATTTTAGCTTGTTCATCAGAATAACAAATAGTTTACCGTTTGCCGCGATAATCATCCACGCGGGTGAAACAATGGGCTAAGGCTAGTTGGTATAATTTACATATGTGCCATTGTGCCCTAGAATGTCATATCGTGTCTCTACAATGTGACGAGCATCTCCGAAATGTGTTTAGCCCTTAATTATATTTCAGGGCCCACCTTAGTCTTATATATTTACATCTGTATTATATGAGACAAAAATAACTAAGCAATGCGGGTATCTATACAAAATTGCGCATAATTCTTGAATTTTGAATGCTTGCACACGTCAAAAAAAGTTTTTGTCTGTTCGGCGTTTGTATACCGTACTGTTATGTAGACCTCACAGCTTTTTACTTCGGCGCTAAGCGGGCTGGGGTAAAACCGCAAGGAATCCGTGCATCATAAAAGAACCCTAACAAAGAACTGCTTTAAGAATATATTACTAAATAATTTCAGATTAGGTACATTATTATTTAATATCGTCATTCCAATTTTTATTTTTTATTTTTCTGTGTGTATGAGCACTATGCTACTAAAATGTTTTTTATGTACATTACATAATAATTTCGTGTGTTATTTACAATTGCAATATTTACAACTGCATATCATGTATCAATGACGAAAAATAAATTGTTTAAGTTAGGTCTGTTCAATGCGGGCTCTCTTGCTACTGGACAAGATGAATTTATTTTGGCTATGCTTTACCACTCGGTGGATATAATGGCAATAAATGAGACATGGCTACGAGTGGGAGAGGAGGGTCGAGCTCCGGCTGTGCAGGGTTACCACCTTAAACATGTACCTCGTCCGCTGAGCGTGCGTGGGGGACGTGGTGGGGGAGTAGCGTTTTATGTTAAGGATGGTGTACGTGTACGTGTATTGGCTCATCCGGAGGATGCACAGGTCGAACAATTATGGTTGAGCATTACATTAAATAAAAAGAAACTTCTTGTTGGCACCGCGTATCGGCCACCATGGCTAGATCTGACTTGTTTTATTGACTCCGTGACAGCGAGCATTAGCGCCTTGGCCCCATACGACAATATTATACTACTAGGGGACTTTAATGTCAATATGTTAGATTAGCACACATCCAAATATAGGCAGCTGGTAGATTTTATAAATTATTGTGGTCTTGAGCAAATAGTGACCACGCCGACACATTTCACTCAGGAAAGCTGTTCACTTATAGACATAATTTGCACAGATGCCCGTCATAGAAATGTATGTGTGGATCATATTGTTGAGCTGGGCCATCACTCTTTTGTCAAATGTGAACTTATAATAAAAAAAGACAAACCCCAGTCAATAATAGTGAAATATAGACCACTCAAAAATATAGTTTTTGAGAACTTCGCTAGCGACCTGGATTCTATTCAATGGGATTATATATGTGGGGCAGGGAATGTCGATATTATGGTATCTGTGTTTACTCAATGTATTATACAGCTTTTTGACGCACACGCCCCTTTAATGGTTAGGGTTTTCCGTGGCCCTGCAACCCCGTGGATAACAGACACGATAAAATTAATGTTTGGCCTGCGTAATGACGCGCGTAATCGTTATCACGATTCTAAAATGGACAGCCACAAAAATTATTACCTCCAACTGAAACGTCAAGTCAAGGAATCCTTGCATGCCGAAAAAACAGCCTATTTTAATAAGCATATAAATGAAAAAATACATGATCCCAAAAGCTTGTGGAATAATCTGAAGACACATGTATATCAATCTAATCAGGGGACTACTTTGCCATGTCATTTACATGATCCAAATGCAATAAATACCGCTTTCCTGGACGTTCCTGGCAGTCCACATGTGTCAATTTCTCAATTAACCTTCTTTGAATTTCATAGTTACGGAAAATCAGGGTTCTCACTTAAAACTGTAGATCAAGAGGTTATTTTGAAAATAATAAATGGTATTACTACAAATGCTCAGGGAATAGACGGGATCTCCATAGAGATGTTGAAGCTCACACTACCACAAAGTCTTTCTGCAATAACAGATATAATAAATACTTCCATCAATACCAATACGTTTCCTGAACTTTGGCGCTGTGCAAAGGTCTTGCCATTACCTAAAAATAACAGCCCTCGAACTTACAAAGACCTGCGTCCGATAAGCATATTGCCTTGCTTATCCAAAGTTCTGGAGCAGGTTGTATATTTACAAATGATGGAATATCTGGAAACAAGCAACATTCTCCCTGAATTACAGTCCGGTTTCAGACGGAGACGCGGTACGGCAACGGCTCTAGCGGATGTGGTAGGTAATATAATTGAATCGCGGGACAGGGGGGAGGGTACTATTCTGACATTATTGGACTACTCCCGTGCTTTTGACGCAATAAATGTGCCACTGTTACTTTCAAAATTAAAATACTATGGTTTTAGTGAAAGCGCAGTCAAATGGTTCCATGGATATTTGAATAACAGATCGCAGTACGTCGAGATTCAGAAGGAGGATGGTTCTTCAATATCATCCCCTCCCCAATCTGTATCCCGAGGAATTCCACAAGGTTCCATCCTTGGACCTTTGCTGTTCATCATCTATACTGCTGACATAACAAAATGTTTGACAGATTGCCAATACCATATGTACGCGGATGATCTACAACTGTATGTGTCATTTAAATCGGAAGACACCACTGCTATGGCCTTGAAGATCAATAAAGTTCTGAGGGAGGTGGTCAGATGGTCTGAGGATAATTCCCTGGTTTTAAATCCACTCAAATCTAACTATATGATACTGGGCAGTAAAAAACAAATAAAAGACATTTTATTAGCTAAACCTGTTATAAAAGTTAAAGGGGTTGAAATATCAAGAGTGGATTCGGCATGCAACTTAGGCTTGATAATAGACCCGGAACTTCACTTTGAAGCGTATGTAAGTAATGTTGCAAAAAATTGTTTTTATAGGTTAAAGTTACTTTATAGGTTTAGAAGTTATTTAAGTGTTGCATTGCGGAAGAGGTTAGTAGACAGCCTGGTACTAGCAAAATTTAACTATATGGATGTTGTGTATGGTCCATGTCTACTGTCTAGAACCACCCGATTGATACAACGGGTTCAAAATGCTTGTGCCAGGTTCTGTTTCGATATCCCACGTCGTAGCCATGTCACACCATACATAAATCAAGCCAATATTTTAAAAATGGCGGGGCGACGACAGCTTCACCTGGCTACGCTATTATTTGGAGTTGTAAACACACAAAAACCGATGTACCTGTTTAATAAATTAAGTTGGAGACAGGACCACTATTCGTACTCCACTCTTTCCACTTCCAATCCGCTCACAATGCCAAAGTATAAAACAACAGCATTTCGGGGCTGTTTCAAATATGCCGCCACGCGTTGCTGGAACGATTTACCTCCCCCATTGAGATCACTAAAAACAAAAACAAGTTTTAAATCTCACTTAAAAAAATATCTTTTATCAAATCAATAAGTTATAATAAACATAAAAAACACAGTGTTACTTACGTAATGGTTGTGATCTGCGGACGAGGTAGGTATGTCGACGTTTGGGCGTCACGAGGCGGCTACTCGATAAATTATTATTATTTATCAGCATTGATATAATTGATAAATTAGGCCTTATGGTTGGAAGTGTGACGAATTTTATTGATGCAACAGTTTGTGGTTGATGAATGTGGAACTGATAACACTGATATAGGTACTTCGTTTATAAATAACAAACTGTCCCTTTGTACTTTGTAAACAATGATTACATAAGCGCACCGCGCGCGAGCTAATGCGGTGGCTGTATGCCACCTATATGCGACGCGCAACGCGCCATCCTGCGGACCGGTCGCCCACGACCGGAAACCGCCGCTGCATAAACATTATGCGTTGAAAATAAAATCCATGGATTCGATGTGATACATGCGCCGACTTAATTACGAAGTAATTGAGTCGGCGTATGTATTATGTTATTATGTTATTATATTTTAATATATTGTTTTTAATACTTTTTTATCCTGTTTTTGTGTAATAATAATTCTTTTGTTGCCTAGATACACATGAGTATATAGGTACTACTCATGTGCTAGATTATGTACCTATGTATATTTTATTTTTAAATTTTTCTTTTATGTTTTTCATTATTTATTGTGCTCTTTAACGTCCGTGCGGCATTTAAGGTGCATACAGAATAACAGCGTTGTATTGTGGACACTACCACAATGCAACAATATAGCTGAGTGTGCACCTATCTGTCACAGATTACTGTTATGCCTTGTGATGTCTTATCTTATATACCTATGTTATACCTTTCCAGTGTCTGTGACAAATAAACAGTTTTTCTTTTCTTCTTCTTCTTCTTTATTCTTTTAAGCAAATAAAAGCTTTAAGAGGCTACCTCAAAGGTCAAAAAATCGTGCAGAGGTCATAGCTACATATATGAATGTCGCACGGTTTTTGAGATTGCATGCCACCACGAAACTTCTGAAATCTTATTTCGTCCAGAACTCAAATAATAATCGTTTAAGAGACACTTCGTCTATGCATTCCCTATTAAACTAGCTCTTCTTTCGAAGAGTAGCAATTTCAAGGCGAAATATTAAGTATTTTTTTAAATGTACCTCTCATCTGGCAACCGTACCAAAATGGGACGAAAAAGAAATTTCCCATGCTGGCAACCATCCCAAAATGGGACGATGGCCTTGGCGCGTAAACAAAGCTGAATACTGTTTACAATATATATTTGATCCCACTCGTACCTATACCATTGCGTACGGGAAAGAATAAGCTTGCCACTTCAAACACTTCAGTTTTTTTAGGCGAGCTCGAGCGCGTCAAACACTTACGTTTTTTTAGGCGAGCTCGAGCGCGTGTCTACTTCGCAATGAGTTCTAATAGTCTTTGTGTAAAAAATATGAATGGAAATATGTCTCGTGATAATTATATTCAATAAATATATTACTTAGCTGTAATATAAAACAAAAATTGTACATGAAACTGGTTTAATTTAAAAAATATACGTAATTTTATACAAACATATCACGTTTTACTTCCCTCTTAATTTCCAGCAATTTTAACAACACGTATGTAAACAAACATTAGTATATTTACATACTTTTATATAGGAAATTTTCTTGAGAATCCAATAATCTAATTTTGACCCTATCTTTTTATCGGGTTGACCCAGAAGCCTGATTTTTTACACCTAATAGGAACCATAGACCTCAGTATCTGGTATAAATTTCAATTTGCTAGGTCCACCCGTTCCTGAGAACATCAGTGGTGACACACGGACAGACAGACAGACAGACGGACAAGAAAGTGATCTTATAAGGGTTCCTTTTTTTACCTTGTGAGGTACGGAACCCTAAAAACTAATAAGAAAACTCACACGAGCAAAGTTTCACTTTAAATCGCACATTTACCTACATTATTAAAATACCTACATTTTATACGTAATTGTAACTCTGCAAATGGGCACGGTACCGTAGCTAGAATGCTAGCGAAATTTCACTAAATTGAAAATGTATTACATTACTGATTTGTACCGCCCACGTGAATATTACAAATACGTTACTACAATTTAAATATAGAAATACATTATTTTACGTAGTACTCGTAGTATTAGGCCTTTAAAAACTTACAATTTAGGTATATATTTTTAAAAGAATACTCTCGTATTTGAAAAGTGTCCTGTGTCATGGGGGACTTTACAAACATGTAACCATCCCATACTATGAACACCCAGAATTGAAAAAAGCTATGGATCACACAAAGTGTTTTCTCGTGCGGGAATCGCATCCACAATAGTCGATAGTGTCAGGCAGCGAGGCGACCGCGTAGACCATTTCACAACCGTCCAGTCGTACCTAATCTTAATGATAAATATAACAAAAACGCTAGACCATATATTATCATTATCATACCAAAGCCAGTGATCCTCCCTTGCGTTGCGGTACGCAACTATGACTCTTCAAAACGCCTACTAAAATCTAAAAATAGTCTAGTTGGTAACATTTGGCTTAGTACAATTACGTCGAAGATTTTGACTAGATCATTCTTTGTCAAACTTCGTAGTAGTCTGTCAGCGAGTTATTTTTCATTCGTATACGAACAGTAGAAAGCTGTGAACGATAGCTTGCTTTATATAAATGTAATGATTGTATTAAACATCCGATCACGGTAAGCGACTTATCGCATGAAATGTTGCATAGGGATGGAGGATTAATGTATAGGATTTATCGGATCGTTCGCCCACAGAAGTAAATATTTATAAGTTGTGGAATTCTCGCGGAGAGTTGAATATAAATTAGCGTTGTATTACGGAACGTCATGAAACAAGTCCTGTTGTTGTTTCAAAGCTGGAGTGGATATGATGCAGCGCGAAACAAATTAGTTTAAAACGCAATGGAGATGGCTTGGGAATACAAAAAACATAAAACTTGTTGGCAGTGAGTATTCTGCTCAAAATCAAAGCGGAAAACGATATTTTTATTTCGGTCGCAAAATCTAAAACACTTTTATTAATTGTCTGAATACGACGGATAAAGTGGAACGCCTCTTAGATTTTACCAATTGTATTGAGTATATCTTACGTCTTTCTCAATTTTACCGAAATCCCTGGTCTCGTGTGTGGATTCCTGTAAGGACTATTTACTATATCCCGGTCGTAGAGGCAGTCTCATTTTTATTAAACCCTTTCGACGCCCCCGCGCGAACTACCCATCCCACTGTTATCTACATTACTTCTTCACTCGTAAAAGGACCTTATAAAATATTTTCTTGGTTGACAAAATGACTTTAGATTTTAATCACATTTACGGTTAAATGGAACTCGGTTGTATAACACTGTTAAGAGAATACCTCACTTAGAATTTGAAAGATTTTAATGTCTCGGAAATATCTTTGATGTTACTTATGTGTTGTTTTAGAAATGTATTCGTAATACTGTGGTATGTATTTTCAGAGGTATTAATCTTTATTTTATTTTAATCCAATAATGTTTCTGTTTGAAATAGAAATATTGTCTATGATAAATTAAATCGAGAATATTAGTTGGCATAATTTTTTGTCTATTGTAATTTTTTTACTCTGGTCACACTGAGATGACACATCATCTTCTTTTCGCTGGCTTTGAAAAATTCCTTGTGTGCACGCCTCTTTGCTTGTCGCGTGATTTGTAGAATTGAAGTAAATTTGGTAAAACCCTTGTGAATTGCCGCTATTTGATCTGCCCGGTATCGGTTTACGGCCATTTTCAATATTCGAACTATAGATAGATCTGTAGATTTTAGATTCGTGTTTGACATATTTTGTATGGAGCTTATGTCAAAAACTGTCAGAAACGAATCTACAATCTACAGATCTATGTATAATTCGAATATTGAATTCCGAAGTTAGTAAGCCCTTGATAAATTAGTCATATATATTGAACATCACTCTTTGTTCTTGCCTTGATAAATTAACACGTTGTCGTCTCGTAAAATATCGCCTTTTGAAAGCACATGGTTAAACCCACTTCGCGAATTGAATTGTGTAAATAGTTGTAATTGCCGCTTTGACCTACGGCAAGTTTGTAATAAATTTGTGACATATTGAACATTTGCAAAAATTGTGTGAATCCGGTGTCGACGTCCACGTGCCATCGTGTCTTGAAGACGCCGCGTTTGGAGTCTGGTAACTAACGATAATCACCTCTGTTTTGGCCAAAATTTGTGTGTGTTTTATCTAGGTTTCCTCTAGGCCACCAGAGAAGATGCCCAGGTAATTAATTTTTTTAAAGGACTGTGGGCAAAAATGTATAGGCTCTGTCCCCATATACCAACAGACATGGAACTGATGCCAATGTGTACCTTAAGTAACCACTACTTAATTAAAATCCTTTTTTTACTTCAATCCGTGTGATATATAAATAAAAAACAATTTATTATTATTAATCTTAATATATAAAATCCTTGCGTTACTCACTGACTGACAGACACGCTACAGCCGAAACTATTGGGCACAGGCAGCTGAAATTTGACATGTATGTTCCTTGGGGACCGCAAAGGTGCACTAAGAAGGGATTTCCCGAAATTCCCACGGGATCGGCCAAAACGGGTAAATAAAAAAATGCAGGCGTAGCTGCTGGCGTCCTCTAGTTAACCTATATTTGCATTTTACACCTGCAAGTTGTTTTGACATTATGGTTATATTGCAGTACAAAACATGATTTAGTAAATATACAAAATAAAAAATAATGTATTTTGAAACATTTAAATGATAATGAATGTATAACAGGAAAATTACGAATATAAATGAATCATCATCGCCCTAGCGTTATCCCGGTTGCATCCAAGACTTACACGCCTTAGAGCCCGAGGTCCGCTTACTGGTCTAACCAGATATCAGGTCTAATACAGAATATCAACTTTTCCACAGAGCAACTGCCATCTGACCTCCGCAACCCAAAGGGATAGTGATATTTCATGGTTAAGACCAGTATCAGTTTATTTGAGGGTACTACCTCCACGTAACGACTGTCAAACATCTTCATGACAGCCGGGACCGACGGTTTAACGTGCTCTCCAAGGCACGGGGCAAGCGATAATTAACAATTTAAGACGCACTTGACTTCGAAAAGTCATTGGTGCGCACCAATGGATTCGAACCCGATTCCCTCTGCATGGCAATCCGTTGGTATCTCCTCTAGGTTATCGCTGCCCTTATATAATTGTCACTACATAATATAAGACTAAGTATGTCTTCTGTTTGTCTGTCAAAAATCTTAAAAACTACGCAACAGATTTTAATGCGGTTTTTTTAATAGATATAATGATTCAAAAGGAAGGTTTATATGTATAATTGACGCGGGCGAGGCCGCTGGCGCCGTCTAGTATAATATAAATGAATGAATCATTTAAATTCATTTTCTTCTAATTATTCATTGTTATAATTGTGACGTCGTGCCCCGGCGCTCGCGAGCTTCGCTACGAGTGACGCACAGCAGTGGGGAGCCCCGCTCGCCCTCTCCCGCTCGCCTGCCTTATATATACCGGCGACACACGTGGTTTGGCCTTTCTGCTCCGGGACAACACGACCAAAGCTGAGTACCCCATCTGAAGACCTGTGAAGTGCCAACCTACCACCACGCCCTGGATAATTGTCTCGTCGGCTAATCTCAAGTGTCAGTTTTTTTGAGTAATTAAAGCCATTGTGTAACTGGAATATAACGCGAGTTTAAACTTTCCTGGTGATAGTTTTTATTTATTTCCCGTAAGACAACCTAATTATCTCTCTTTAATTGCTCGGCGAGTGATCGATCCCGGCTACCCCGTGGAAATCAATCACTCGTGCGACATTGGCGCCCAATAGAATTTTTAATTATATTTTTAAAATGTAAGTTGGCACTTTACAGGTGAGTGAAATAATTTCTTTTTCTCTTGTATATTTTTCTCCTGTGTGTGCATATATTCTGGTGTGGTGAATTGCGTACAGGTACAGTTTCTATCTATTTTGGTTGGCCATAAGCAATTTAACTGTGTAAATAACATAACGGTGATTTAAGTAACGTCGGTCTAAAATCACGTTTCCCCGCGGGCAGCGTGTCCAGCCGCCAACCGGTTCTAACCGCTCAGCCGTTGAACTAACGAGCCTCGTGTTCGCGAAAAAATATTGTGATTCAACGTTTGAGTGACCTTTAAGAAATTTTTTTTAATCCTTTACCAATCATCACACCATTGTATAATTTAGTGTATTTCAGCTTTTTTTAGCACGGTATTCGATTTTCTGGCGATATTTAATTTTTTTTCTAGTACCGGCGTAAATACTTAGATTTTCTATTATTGTTTTGTAATAATGGCTTACATTATAAATTTCTCATTATTAACTAAAGCGGAATTAGAATATGAGACCACAATACGCGGCGTTTCAAAGCCTGACGATCCCCGCAAACAAATCGCTAAACTTTCAGTTAAAATTCCCTCGGAGGATATATTATCTTCACCCTTCCCACCAGAGGAGGATGTGGCTGAAGTGGAAAAGTCGTTATTAAGATCAAATAAACACTTATCTATGTTGGAAGCAAACTATACTTCCGAGCTTCAACAGAAGGTCGAAACCGTGCTACACCATTGTTTTCATCGACTGAATAGGGTGGATACCGGCAGTCTTGATATTAAAAAAATTGAGTCTGTGTGGAATAAATTTAATGACTTATATGCGAAATTACAATTAATCACGAGCCGTAGTTCGCGGTCGGATTGCTCAGTGGCAGAGGGAAACACTTCCTATAATTACGACCGTAAGCTTTTTTCGGAATTAGGTAAATTCAAATTTAACAGTATATCATGTGTAAGATCTTTTATTGAAAAAATTGATGAATTTATGTCCTGTAGATCTATTCCACACGACAAGATGTTGTCTTTCGCTTTTGAAATATTTTCGGGTGACGCATTAGTTTGGTATCGTTCTGTTTAAAATAATGTAAAGACTTGGTTAGAACTTTGCGAACTTTTGAAACGAGATTTTAGTCCGCATAATTACGATTATCGGCTTATGACGGAGATTCGTCAGCGCTCACAGGGCGAGAACGAATCAATAACTATTTACGTGGCAAAAATGCACGGTCTGTTTTCGCAACTTAGTTCTCCTATCGCTGATTTGGAGAAGCTAGAAATTTTACTAAATAATATTAGACCTTGTTACACTAATTGTCTGCTCACTGCAAAGGTTGTTGATGTTGATAGTCTGGTCGAAGTTTGTCGTCTTTTCGAAAATTACCAAAGTAGCAGTAAGCAATTTTCTGAACCCCCTAAAGTTTCAAAGAATACTGTAGCACCCGATCTAGCGTATAATTATCCGTTTTCTAATTTTTCTTCAAACAAAAATGTTTACAATCATAATCACTTCAATAAATATAACTCTGTCGCCGATACATCGAGATACAAGTCTGTACCACAAGTCAACGCCGTATCGAGTACTTCTAATATAAATAAAACTTTTTGCGTGCGTTGTAGATGCAATTCGCACTCATTACGTAATTGCCGTCAGCCACACTACCTAATCTGTTTTAAGTGCGGCACAAAGGGTTTCAAGGTGTCAGACTGCCCCAATTGTAAATCTAAGTCGACCCCTACAGTTTCAAAAAACTAGTTAACAAGGATTGTGGAAAATCAAATTATACAACTAATTGTAATAAAACAGAGTGGAATTACTGGTTGGACTTTTTAAAAAAAATCTTTAATAGCTATCATATTTCCTCAATCCGTAATTCTAAAGTAGAATATTTACCTTACGTTACCCTAAAATTAAACGGAATACCTACCACTGGTCTTTTAGATTCTGGATCTTGCGTTACAATTTTAGGTAATAATTTGCATAACTTATTTTTGAAAGACAATGTTTTGGATAAATCGAAACCTTTAAGGTTAATAACAGCAGGCGGCGAACGATTTGAGTCTTTGGGATCGGTGTTTCTACCCTTTGAGTTTCAGGATAAATCGATTAACTTAGAAGTTCATGTTGTACCTGGGATTCAAAATTCCCTTATCTTTGGCATGGATTTTTGGCGAAGCTACGGCCTATTTCCTAACAAATTAGAGTCTGTTTTGATTGTGAACAAGTCTGACGCTCAAGTAATGGAGTTGCAGGCAGTTTCCCCTACACATCTTGTTTCTTATGATCATCTTACAGTCGACCAGAGAGCTACCGCTGACAACATTATTTCTAAATTTACCGATATTTCATACGAGAAGCGGGGTCTCGGTTGCACAAATATTATTTCTCATTCAATTGATACAGGTGATTGCCCCCCTATTCGGCAAAGATTTTATCGCATGTCTCCCGATAAACAAAGAATTTTAATAAAGCATCTTGACGACATGCTCTCAGAGGATGTTGTTGAACGATCCGAAAGCCCGTGGTCAAACCCGGTCATTTTGACCCCAAAGAAGAATGGTGAACTGCGTTTCTGTTTGGACAGTCGTAAATTAAATTCCGTTACAAAAAAAGATGCTTATAGCTTGCCTTATATTTCGGAAATTTAAGATAATCTGAGAGATGCTAAATACTTGTCTAGTTTAGACCTGTCTAAATCTTTTTGGCAAACATTAATTAAAGAAGAGGACCGTTGCAAAACAGCCTTTTATATTCCCACGCGTGGCACATTTCAATTCAAAAGAATGCCTTTCGGTCTAACGAATGCGCCAGCTACTCAACAACGATTAGTTGATATTTTATTTTATGGTCCAGAATTTGAAAGTAAGGTTTTCTGTTTTATCGATGACATAATCTGTATCACGTTCAGCTTTAACGAGCATATTACTCTTTTATTACGCATTCTTGATAAACTAAAAAGCGCTAATTTAACAATTAATCTCGAAAAATGTCAATTTTTTAGAGATAAACTAAAATATTAAGGCTATGTTGTCGACTCTAGTGGATTGCATCCCGATCCGGATAAAGTAAATTCAATGAAAAATTATCCCACTCCTTCTAATAGAAAAGAAGTACGTCGATTTTTAGGCGCAGCCTCGTGGTACAGGCGTTTTATACCGAATTTTAGCTCTATTGCTGCACCCTTAAATAAGTTAACATCTCAAAGTAAAAACGCACCTCCATTCTGCTGGACGACAGAGGCTAATGAGGCGTTTAATAACCTAAAGAATTGTTTGATTTCCTCCTCGGTGTTGGCTTGTCCTGACTACTCGCAACCGTTTGAAATACACTCAGATGCTAGCGATTTTGGTCTTGGCGCGATCCTCTGTCAAAGGTTAAATGGTGAGGAAAGAGTCATAGCGTACTATAGCAAATCACTCACTAAGCAACAAAAAAATTACAGTGCCACAGAGCGCGAGGCCCTGGCTGTTCTATCTGCTATAGAACACTGGCGTTGTTATGTTGAAAATGGTAAAAAGTTTATTGTTTAGACTGATCACGCTGCTTTGAAATGGTTCTTGACCTTAAATAACCCTACTGGCCAGTTAGCCAGATGGGGAGTTCGCTTATCTTCCTATAATTTCGAAATACGTCATCGTCGGGGTTCCGATAACGTTTTACCTGATTTTCTGTCTCGCTCTTTACCCGTTTCTACTATTGCTAATGATATAAATATAGATTTTAATTCTAATCAGAATTTACCAGTTTCTACTAATGATCCTTGGTATTTAAATATCTATAAAGGCTGTTTAAGTTCTCCGACTTCCTTTGTTAACTATCAAGTAATAAACAATAAATTGTATTGTTTTAAAAAAACATTAAACCCTCTCACTAGAGAATTTCAATGGAAAGAGGTTATTCCGTCTGACCAAAGAATTGACATTCTAAGGGAGAATCATTCTTCGCCCACTGCTGGACATCTGGGTATTTTTAAGACATACAAACGTCTCGCACTTAATTACTTTTGGCCTGGTATGTACTCCGATGTTGTCAAGTTCGTTAGTTCATGTGAACCTTGTATCACCCATAAACACCAAAATCACCCAAATTTAGGTCTAATGGGAAAACCCAAATCATGTCAAAAGCCCTTTCAGACGATAAGTATTGATTTGATTGGTCCATTGCCTCCCAGCAGAAAACAAAACACTTTTATATTTGTGGTCAGTTGTTGTTTCTCTAAATATTGTTTGCTTTTCCCCATTAAACGGGCAACTGCAGAAGTGATAACAAAAATTCTCGAGGAAAATGTATTTTTGGTGCATGGAATTCCATCTACTATTGTTTTGGATAACGGTAAGCAATTTATTAGCGCAACCTTTAAAAGTATGTTGTCAAAATATAAAATTCCAAATTTGCATTTTACACCGTTGTATACTCCCCACGTTAACTGAGTTGAACGTTACAACAAAACCATTACGACAGCTATTTCAACTTTCATAGAATCTGATCATCGAATCTGGGACACTCTAATCACTAAAGTTCAATTCGCCCTTAACTGTGCAGTTAGTTAGGTTACTGGTTATTCTCCTAATTTCCTTGTTTTTGGTAGGGAGGTCATAACATGTGGTTCTCAGTATATTGACAAGGAATTTAATTCCAATATGGTGCTTGAACCGTGGTTTGAAAGTTTCGGCATAGCCGTCCCGTGGGACGGCTATGCCGAAACTTTAGGCTACTTATCTTCTATTTTCGAGAAGGTACATTCAGCTCTGTTGTCGGCCCACCAACGAAATTGTTCATCTTATAATCTTCGCCGTAAACCGGCAGAATTCAATGTCGGTGATATAGTTTGGCGCAGAACGTTTTTACTTAGTGACAAGATAAATACTTTAGCAAGAAATTGGCGCCTAAATTTATTAAATGTAAGATTGCCTCAAAAAAGTCACCTCTAGTATACAAACTTAACGACATGGCCGGAAAACCTTTAGGCGAATGGCACATCAAGGATTTAAAGATGATTAATTACGAAGAATAATAAAAGCATAAAAACAACAATGTAAGACGCATATCTATACAAAGTTATAATTACCTACATAATCATTCGTGAAGGCCAACAATGGTTCTTTTGTTTTCGAGTCGAAGCTCACAAGATAATGTATTGTGTTGTGTTAATGATTTATGTAAACGTGCTAACATAAAATGAATAAATGTTTCAGTTATAAATTGTAATAAAGTTTATTACATGTAATATTGTTACAAAGAATCTGTTGTTTATCTAACTATCAGTTATGGCTCAGTGGTTAAAAAGTTGCTGTCGGATCGGTCTGTGGTTCGATTCTCGCATGTGTATTTTCTTTCCGCAAATCTATTTGTTGAAATGCATCTTGATTGGCGTATTGTTTTTCGCCGTGCCTTGTTCTGAAGTTCAGTTGTTATTCTTAATTCTGTATAAATTCCATAATCAAATTGTTATTATAGGTACTTTATAAACATTTAGGGTAATTAACCATGCGTCGCGAGCTCGGAACAGTCGAATAGTACCTACCATTTAGAACGTACCTACCTAGTTGTCGTTATGACGCACGCGCGTTCACTCAGCGACACGCCGATAAATAAATGCCTAACTAATGATTCACCATTGTTTACATTCAAAAGGTGTTTACTGGTCGTGTTGTAGTTATTAATTAGAGCAAAATATTTATTAAATTCTTTCCTTTGACATTGAGCGGTCCGGTCGTGTCTGCGGCTTATATTATTTTTGTTCATCGTTACAAAAAATCTGTTGTTACACCTAACTATATTCAAAAAGTTTTCTTATCTAGTGGCAAAGGCCGAACCCAAGATTTTTAAGTCGTAGGGCTAGATCAAGTTTCTTATATCTACAAATCATTATTACCTAATAATTACCCTAAGCGCTTCTCCATAGATTGTTATCTTTAATATTAAGCTATTACACTGGCCTTGGCATTTACATGTAGGTATGTGTGATGAATTATGAATGATAAATGTTTATGTTCAAATTCAGACTGCCGTAGTACGCGTGAAGAATGCAAGCGTGGGTCATTATTATTTAGGTATCCTAATTAGCGTATAGGGTTGTCACTTGTTCAAGGTACTCATGCCCTTGTTTTTTCTAATTTCAGGGAGTATCTTCAGGGCTGCTACGCCCGTTGGGCTAGGAAATTTTCCTTAGGGAAAATCCCGGCCTAACGGGGGGGGTGTGTGACGTCGTGCCCCGGCGCTCGCGAGCCTCGCTACGAGTGACGCACAGCAGTGGGGAGCCCCGCTCGCCCTCTCCCGCTCGCCTGCCTTATATATACCGGCGACACACGTGGTTTGGCCTTTCTGCTCCGGGACAACACGACCAAAGCTGAGTACCCCATCTGAAGACCTGTGAAGTGCCAACCTACCACCACGCCCTGGTTAATTGTCTTGTCGGCTAATCTCAAGTGTCAGTTTTTTTGTGTAATTAAAGCCATTGTGTAACTGGAATATAACGCGAGTTTAAACTTTCCTGGTGATATTTTTTATTTATTTCCCGTAAGACAACCTAATTATCTCTCTTTAATTGCTCGGCGAGTGATCGATCCCGGCTACCCCGTGGAAATCAATCACTCGTGCGACATAATGCTCATAGTAGGCAAATAACAACAGTGAGTGTTAATATTACTGGTCTATGATCACTGTGCACTAATGAATACATAAATGAGTAGGTGTTTTACAAATAATCGTAACTACTGGTGTTACGCGTAAATAATAACACCAGTAGTTGAAACATGTTCGGGTATTTTGAGATAACTTAAACATTAAAAAAAAAAAAACAAATATTACCTCAGCCTACCGTGAACATGAATCCTGTAAAGAATTCGAAACGTAGGCTAGTAATAAATTAAAAATGTAGTTTCTAGATCATTCGTTTCAAATGTAATAACTTAGTGAAACCAATACATTGCAATAAAATCCGTAAACTGTTGTTTAATTTCAATTCCCCGTATGGCTAGGCAAATTCTGAACAGTTTCTAGGTATTAAGATATGTTAAATTAGTGTTACTATGTCTCTCAAAACGTCGGATAGCCCCGCATAGTACTTAATCAATAACAACTGCTAATCAAATCCAAACGTTTTCTAGTCGTGCATTTAACAATTTATCTACGTTTGTAATATTATTTCTTAGAGCGTTAAATAGCTTATTTAATATAACATATTATGGAGCTCACGAAAAGTAACAAAAAAAAAGAAAAGGTATTATAAATATACATAAAGTATTAGAAGCCAACTTAAGGCGCTGTCCTAAGCAACTGTTTTGGTAAATGAGGGGGTGAAGCAGGGGAGGTAAAGGGCGCGTAGCTCCGTCTTGTGCGGGGCCCCCCCTTTCATTCTCGTTGCGTGCGGTCGTATTCTGGCGACATCCGTATTCCAATATTGCAAAATCGCAAGCAAAACGTTTTAGCATATTGAATTGAGATACTGATATTAAAATTTAAATTACATAAATAAATCTGTTTGTACAATATAGGCATAGCGCAATTTTTGTTCTCAGTAGCGCCATGAGTAAAACTGGTTTACATTAGACGTTACAGGTATAGTTGACGAAAGTAGGTAAATACCTATGTGCCGTAAGATGATAAAAATAATTAAGTCAGTTCCATGAATGGAGAGGCCCTTATTATTTTTGTTTTGTTTTTGTATAAAAATGGTGAAGCGGTTCATAGAATACCTACATCTTATTCCATTCCTGCCAGTTTTCAAATCTGTTTTGCAATAAATTGGCTGTGACATACGGGCGGACAGACAAACATGGCGAATCTATAAGGGTTCCGTTTTTACAATTTTTGGCTACGGTACCATAAAAACCACAATACAGCCCTACTAAGCGCAAAATTCATATATTTAGGTAAAGCGAGTTACGAGATAATTGAAGTTTAGTAAAAGATGATTTATTTTATTTCTTTATGGATGTTTTATTGTTATTATAGGTATAATTATTATGGTTAAAGGTTTCGAAATACGTCGCCGTTTTTAGGGGTTGTGAGTGATTAAGGGGGGAAGAGGGGAGGTCTCGGAACCCCCCTCACCATTTTTACTTGCCGGAAATACTTCGTTGCCTCTGTAAAAAAAATATCTCCAAACATCGGTGTGTATGGCACTGCCAACTTCCACATTCTTCACACTAATAATTTCACTAATTTTACCAGTTTAATAAACTAAGGTTGACTGAGGCCTGCTTCGCAGGGCTCCTATTTTGGGGTTAAGGGTCAAAAGAGAACCTAACATAACCTATTTAGTTACTAATTACAGTCGCACCTAACCCTAGGCTCTCGTAAGCAATGACGCATAAATTTGACATTAGCTGTATTGACAGCTAATGTTAAATTTGTATAATCAATAATGATCATTCTAAGATGGCGGGTTCGCGTTTTGTTTCACGTTTTTCACATAAAACCTAAAAATGACATTTCTAAAACTGTACTAAAGTATAAAAACTACGTTCCGTTTTGCATAATTGCCGAAGTATTTAGGAATTTTTGGAAATTGTTTAAAAATATTTAGACGCAACTCCGGCAGCCAAAATCATTTTTAGGGGATTAAAACTAACTCCTTGAGGCCCCCACACCACCAATACCCTCAAATTCAGGCGACTCGTTTCGAAACCCAACCCATTATTATTTTTCAAAATAGAGGAAATATCAAAAATATAAATGAGATACTGCTATGTCGCTTAGAAATTTATAGAACTAAAATTTGAGCTACTGCTTTTTCGTTAGCTGTCCTCATACATGTTTGTATAGATTTTTTTTTTTTGTATTTTTGCTTATCACTAGGGAGATGAGTCAAATTTATTAAAAAAATTGTTTGGCATTTCTTGGCTAGCTCTTGAACAAATCGTGTTAGAAATTACTGCAGTCAAATGTGTATAAGACGTTGCAGAACTGTTATCTTTAACTTCACTGTAATTACAATAAAGATAATTAGTTAGGTACTTTATTATTTAAAAAAATACTATAACTTGTGTTATAGCAAACAGAGAAGTCACCTGCTTGCTTATAAATTATTGATTTTAGAAAGTAAAAATATATTAGATGTACAGAGATATACCTAATAGTTTATGAATAATCAAAGTTTTACCCGATGTACCTAAATAGGTTTATGTTCACAACACAATAATACAACATTCGTTACCGCTTGTGTGCGGACTGCGGAGCGCCATATTAGCGCTGTACGCTGTTTATTGTTCGCCGTGGCGGCATCTTAGGGCTCCAGGCGCTCTGACAAGCTAATGAATTTGCAATATAGGTAGGTACATAAAATTATTCGATTTTATGTTATTACTCTTTCAAATATTGAAAACTGTGGCAGCTATGTATTGTGAAAATAATTTATATAATTATATTATGCATAATCGATAATCTATAACATAGTCAGTCATAAAAGACTCTTATGAAAATAATTTATGTAACATATTCCATAATCACTTGGCCATGGATGAATTTCTATTTTATTACGACGCTTTCTTGTACAAATCCTTCGTAGAACTGTATTTCTCTAATTGTCCATATTTTATTCTTCTAATTATATATTTATAAGCACAGAAACAATAAACGCAACAAGAATATAAACTTAGGTCCTAAATATATGTGCCCATAGTCACATGAAAAGCCTATTTGATACAAAGTATTCAGTCTATAACATAAAACAGGAAATTACGAACTCAAATCGGCGTATTACAATAACAAACAGGTTTACGTAAAATATCGTGCAGCGGAGACGCAAGCGACATGACCTACCTCTCACAGGGCTCATAGCCGAATGATGAGATCTGGCCGGAGCATAAACTAGCAACCAGTGTTGCCAACTCGACCTAATTAAATGTCGCTAAGAGGTAGAATGAAAAGTCACTAGATGTCGCTAAATGAATTTAGTTCCAAAAGTCTCTAAAACTCGTTAGCAAATTCGTAACTGATAACATAAAATTCAATGCGCGTAAGCAACAAGGAGCATAGCATCACCGGTAGGCACATCTGAGGTTACTTGAGTTCACAAAATCTGTCCTCAAGTACATATAGACACATATAGTTTGGCCTCCAGTTTTACCTAAACTTCTTGGTAATAACACATTTTGTAATAATCATCATCATCATACAAAATAATTTAGCGGGTCTTAATCGCGTAAATTTTATTTAATAAATACATATTTATTTCCGACGTTTCGCTCGTCTTAAATAAGTAAAGTTTACGCGATTAAGACCCGCTAAATTATTTTGTAACCCATTTTGGTTTTCATGGCCGTCGTAATATTGATTAAGTTTTGAATTTTACTAACAAGACCAATATTTATTGTATTTCAACAAGAAACTAGGCGCATTTTGAATACGAAGAGAAATATCCGAAATCGCACGGAGCCAGATCGGGTACCTAGTGAAAATCAAATACAAGTACTTGAGCGGCAAAGGCAGCTAACACAAAACAATATGCAATATCCGATTTTAAACCTATGTAAATAGAGTTCAGATTACAAAACCAGTCATAAATAGTTATGAGGTTGGCAGCAATGTAGCTTGTGTTTACAAAGTTAGCTATCATTGACGTTGATCTGATAAGTCGCCAGAAAAGTCGATAGATTTTTATTGTCGCTAAAAGAAAATGAAATGTCGCTTTTAACGTAGGAATGTCGCTGAATCTAGCGACAAAGTCGCTAAATTGGCAACGCTGCTAGCAACTGACACTCAGTACACCGCTTATGCTAATAAGGTTTAAATTGCCGAAGCGTTTAATATTGATGGAATCTACCGAGCGTCAAAATCGTAGACGTTTGGCAGATTTTATTTAATTTTACAAAATATACACGTATAATATGAAAATAAATAGGGTAATTCTTTAGTTCATTAGGTTTCCTACAATATTATTAAATAAAATATGCTTACGATCAAAATATTGCAAACAGTGAGACGAAAGATTATTTTTTGCCTCGTTTTTGTGATTTTTTTACCGTGATTCTATTTTACATACATGAAAAATTCTTTCAAAAGTCTTTGGTTCAGATTTTTGACTTTAAGCTCAATTTTTTGCTAGTTTGTAATATGTACCGTTATGGCTAGTTGCGCAACGAAAAAATAGGTGTTTCACGGCTTCTGAGGTATAACAGCGCCTTAATATTTATTGGCAACATCGATGAAATCGTCTCCCGTTTATTTATTACCTGATTCCGTTTGGTCCCCCAAACACCTTGCGCTCCATTTCGGCGAACACTTTTTTAGTATTATTTGATTATAGGCTTTCCTTTCTCCAAATCGTTCCAAAATAAATTACCTACTGAAGACATCAAATACTTGTTTTGACACAAAGTCAGTACGTGTCAATCTTCAGACGACAATTCCAAAGTTGACAAAATAAGAATGTTATGATGTAATTTAGATTTCGTTACGATAGAAGTGGTAATTTTAGATTTGGTTGGGATAGAAAGATAATTTCGTTCACAGTTTGTTATTAGGTTTTATTGTGCATACATTATGAAAATGCTTTGTTGCACGGTTTCACTGCAATCATAAGTATGAAATTTAAGTTTAAGGAAGTATTAACTCGTAACATAGCTGGACTGTGTGGGTACGCGACGTATGATTTTTGCATGATTCAGACACAAGCATATTTTGATAAAACGCAAGCATAGAGACAATATTTCCACGATACATAAGAATAGTCTATTGTCTTATAACAAACAGTTCTAGACACGACGCTGCTACTAAAATCTCAAGAACACTCAGTCCAATCTAAGATACGAATTGGATTATGTTCACTGAAACAGCGAAGCAACGATTGTCTATATTTTCTTTCTAAGAAAGCATTTTTTTTTATGAGTCGTTCATTATAGATATTAATCTGTATTATCGACAAATGATATTAATAAAGATCTTATTTATATTCTTATCTGGCGTCAAAACTCAGTCAAAGTAACAAAATATTTTCGTAAATCGAATTGACGAAGGACGTTAACTGTGTATCTTCATAAACGATTCCAATATTAACCCTAGAATACTAATCATATTTTACAAACGAATATATTAATTATGAGTATTTTAGACTACACACGAATAAAGTACATAAATTGTACATGAAAAGTTATTTTATGTTTATATTTTTTATGAATAGGTCTAAGATATGTTCGTAAAGATATTAAATGAAACAAAGATTATAAATGATAAATAATTATTACAAAAATAAAGTTTTACTCTTTTATCACTTTTTATAAGATCACAAGCATCAGTCTGACATAGATCATAAAAAAAAACATAAACTGAATAAATCTTCTGCTCTTAAACTTAATTGTAATAGTATAAGGACTAATCAACAATAAAAAATGGAAATTTTCTCATTTAGCACAATAAAGACACGTTTCTACTTTTGTTAACCTCATATGTTTTTTTGGCACTTCAGAAATCAAACTTTGGTCATGCGGTTCTTCTTGAATGAGCAAAGTGAACATCTTTTTCTTCTTTTTGCATCAGGTTCCACTTCTCATTAGCTGGTGCTCTATCCGGTATTTGTTGGTTACCTACTAAATCTTGGATATTATACCTAAGTCTTTTAGGTAGGGCTGGAATTGAGAGTCGTTTCGCCAGCTAAGGAATGACAAGTTGCATGTGCAAATCACGCATAAATTTCTTTCTAATTAGCGGTTTTCTTTGGCATTGTTGTTCGCTTGTTCTCACAGTATATTACGTAACTGTTTACGAAGACAATGTTAAGCATTCCATAGAATAAACACATAGGCCATCTATTAGGCTTTCGACTACAGCTCATATTTGAACACATTTGGTCCACATTGTCGACACCACCTTTCGTCTGATTATAAAACTCTACCATTTTTGGCTTCTTTGTTTGTTCACTTACAGTTCCAATCTTCATCAGAGAGTCCCGGCGATGGAACACCGTCTCCTCGACCTCCAAATAGTCCTCAGATTCACTAGCCCCAAGTTCTCCATCGCTACTACTGAAAAGACCGTCGTCGTTTAAGTATCTGACCAAATTCTCATCCGTGAAGTTTCGAACACCGCTTGGACGTGAAGAAGACATTTTTAATCTAAAAACGAATGAAAAAGTAAATAAACACATGCAATTACTCTACATGTCGCTATGTGTATAATATCAAAAAGTTACACAAAGACTAATCATGAGTCATTTCGACTCTGAGGTACGTCGTATTCACAAAAAGGCGCCACTTACCTATACCCCGCTGTTACTCCCGTGAACTTCTGACTGGTGACTGACTTAACCTAAAGTATCGTGACAATCCGCGCGTTTGTTAGAGAGAAATATCAAGAAATGCGAGCGGTGCGAGTCAAAATGACTCAGATTAGTATTCTAGGGTTAATACAATCTCAATTGATCACGTACTTTGTGATAGCCGCTCATTGGGCTCTATATATACATACATAATGAGAAGAGATTTTTTTTTTTCATTTTATTAGTATTGCACGGCTTTCTTAATAAATTAAAACACTTTGAAAGACTCTCACAAAGTCTTCAATACTCCTCTTTTTCTTTTCTACTAATAATCTTTTTCTTTTCAACACACATATCAATACTAAAAAGTATTGTGTTTTTATTCTCTTAATGCTTTGCTCATGTCCGCTTTCCTGGAACAGTCTTGTTCATCTGTAATTCTCTATTGCTTGTTTTATTTTAGTTTATTCTGTTGACGTATCCAAAAATATTGTTAAGATTTCTATGGAAATATATTATTTTACATATTGTTTTACATATGAGCAAGAGTGCAGAAGAGAGAGTGAGATACGTAGCGCCTTAGGTACTTTCTCGTTATTACTAAACAACGACATGACGTTTTGTATAATGTATGATATCGTTATACATAGTTTGTGCTGTGAATAATATGAACCCGGTGAGAGTGCGAATGCTGCCTTAAGAGATTGAAATATTTTTTTAGGTATGTGCAGTGACTTGCAACATGTGAAATCTATATCAAGCATGAAGTTTGACGCTCAATCAATATCACATTTCTAGCAAATCTTTATTGTTCTGAAGTTGCTAATATTAATACCTTGTGGCTACGGAGTTAGATGTCTTCTGTTCAGAAAATTTGTATTTTATCCTTTATACGCCTGACTATTGCCTTTTGTGAAAGGAATTTTACCGAAGTGTGATATTTCGGTAAAATTCCTTTCACAAAAGGCTCAATACTCTAAAATATTGAGCTAGAACAGTGATAGTTTGGTAATATTCCATAAGTTAAACTTCTTAATAAACATACCTAAGTTTCGAGTAGTCGATAGCTTTGGTTTCTGTGATTAATCTTGAAATATATTTTGTATCGACTATAATTAGAACTAGACTGCAAGGGCATCAAAGGTATTGATATTATTTTTGAATTAGTACTTTGGTTGTAGAATATACATACATACATACATAGTCTCACGCCTATATCGCCGAAGAGGTAGGCAGAGTTATATTGCTACACCCACTTTTCGCCACATTTATTTTAGTCCCACGTAAAAGGGGGCAAGCCTATTGCTGTACCGGGCACATTACCAGACTCCGAGCTGCTACTGAGAATTTCCTAACGGAAAAACCCAATAACACTTTTCCAATCCCACGCGCACATTTATGCCGCGAGACCAACGAGGCAGTGGTTGTAGAATGTGGAAATATATACGAAACACAGGCGATCACACCCATATACGTCGTTCTAATTTGCTCATTCTACCATCACAATAAGAAATGTTTCCAGGCTTCTATAGAAAACAGTGTATATATTTCAGTGTATTGCAATGATACCAACATGTTTGAGCTCGTTCACTAATGGTGCAATAGATCGTACATTTTTGTGATCGACAGTAGCTATTCGCATAGTACTCTACATTACCCTAAGCGGATTGTATGGTGGTTTGCCCCTTTAGTAGCACAATAAAGTAAACTTTATAGACCGCTGGCCCATGTACAAAAATGGATGGGTCATATAAATCACCAGGTGACGTATATACGACGATATAAGAGCATAAAATAATAAGATTCAGCACTATGCCGTCACTTGTAAGCTGTCCAAATGAGTGCTGGTGAGGAATCAAAAGTGCAGGTAGAGTGAGTATATTTTGGTCATATATTTTTGTACGGCATTTTTACCATCGATAGATCCATGAAAAATAATAAGAAAGCGCGCAGTGCCGTACAAAAATGGTGCGCCACAAAGTCGGTAATTATTTTTTATTTTCTGACAATTTCCAGGGTAAATTTGGTCATTTGATTCTGTACGGCATCAGTTTCATACTGTTTTAATACAGCTTCTAATGCATTATTCCGCAACGCCGTACAAAAAAAAATGCGACATGGGGAAAAAATCGAGGGTTGCAACCCCCTCTCTTTCCGTGGTCCGGGGGGTGATGTGATACAACATAAAATTAATATATTGTGACGGCCGGTGTCATGTCAAACCTTCGTCACGATACACAATAATTAGCAAAGAGGTTTAAAGACTATTTTATCATTTGGAAATGAGTTTTTAGTTCGATGACGTATACACTCTGTCAAGTGTTCGCCAAATTCACCAGTCATTGACAACAAGGCGATGGCCGTGCGGATAACACATTCCTTTCACGTTCTGAAGGCGTGGGTTCAAATCCCAGTCATAACAGTTATGTGGATTTTGGTTTTTATGAAATTTGGAAAATGTTTATGAATATTTGGCAAATATTTAAAAAAAGATTATTTAAATATTTCGAATGAAAATTAGAAAATTCTAGAAACTTCAGGAAGGAATGGAAAGGTTAAAAAGAGACAGAAGATGGAAAAACAATTGAATAACGAAAAGACAATCGAAATTAGTAAATCTAGAACATTCTTAGGGGTATATAAGGCGGTGTAGACGCGCTAAGCGCCAGTTTAAGTTGAACAGTGGTAAAGTGAAGAAGAAAAGGAAGAAAGATGAAGTAGTAAAATAAAGTGGAAGTATAGTGCAGTATAGTGCAGTGAAGTGCATTGAAAAGTGCAGTGCAAAAGACGCTTGTGTTGGTGCTGTCCGCGTCGAAATTAAACGGCGCGTCGTGTGTGAAGTCGAATAAAGTGTCATCAGTTCTACTCGGTGTTTCCTTCCAATCCCGTTACCCCGTCCGTAACAATTGGTGTCAGAAGTGGGATTGGAAGGATTAAGGATGCCAGTCATGCCAAGGGAAGGGCCTACGACACGTGCGAGGGCTGCCGCTCAAGAACAAGGCGACTCTAATCCAGAAGTTGTGGGCAGGGAAGCTCCTTCGCAAGGAGGTGGCTACGAAGGAGGGGTATTTACGTCCGCAAGCGCAGCTAACCCGCTATCTCTGGCAGACCTCGCTGCGCTATTCCAACAGTCGCTTCAGGAAAACTCGCAGCGACTCGAATCTCGACTCGTCGAAAATTTGCAGCGACTCGAATCTCGACTCGACGAAAACTCGCAGCAGCTCCAGCGAAACTCGCAGCGACTCGAGCAAAACTCGCAGCAGCTACAATCTCAGCTTAGCGAGATGATGGAGAGCCAGGATAAGATTCGCCATTATATATCCGAGAACTCTCGTAAGATCACCGAGATGGAGATGTGTATCGGTGAAGTGCAATCTCGCATGGCTACTATAGAGGAAGAGGTGCAGTCCCGCATGGCGTCAGTATCGGAAGAGATACACACTCGGATAGCTACGATAGAGGAGGAGTTAAAGAAGATGAAGTCCAACAGCCCTTCGGTTTCTATCAACTCATCAAGTTCTGGTGGTTATTTAAAAGTACCATTATTCGATGGAAACACGTCCTGGAAGGCCTACAGAATACAGTTCGAAGCCGCCTCTATAAGCAACGGTTGGGATGTCGACCAGGCCAAGTTTGCACTCATCCTGGCGTTGCGTGGAGAAGCATTGTCGGTGCTTGAGGCCGTGGGAAAGGACGCTACTTACGTTCAGCTGTTTGAGGCTCTAGAATCCAGATTTGGAGACGAGCACTTAGAATATGTGTTTCGAGCCAAGTTACGCAACCGCCGTCAGTATCCGAACGAATCCTTGCAGCAGTGGGCGATGGAAGTGACGAAGATGGTACGAAAAGCTTATCAGTCGGCAACCGCGGAACAAGTTCAAAGCATGCGACTCCAGGCGTTTATCGACGGAATTTATGACGATGAGGTCAGAGCTGCTGTGCGCTTGAAACACCACAGCAACATTAAAGACGCATTAGCACATGCTTTAGAAGTCGAGGCTGTTCAATAAGAAGTGACGAGTGATCGAGACAGAGTTATTGCAGCAGAAGAAAGAACTGGTCGAAGATCTTTTGTCCTAAAGTGTTATAACTGTAGAGAGCCTGGACATTTAAGGCGTAGTTGTCCGAAACATGTAGCAGAAAGGCGTCAGATTGACGCTAGTGTTCAAGTGTTGAAAGATGATCAGAAAGCGATTACATCCAGGACTTCGATGCAAGCGCTGATCAGAAGACGGAAAGCTCCGAAAGTTCGTATTCGACAACGCACGGATGTAAACGGTTTAACTATCGATGGAACAGTCAATGACGTTACCTGTTTGCTGACCCTGGACACCGGTGCGACACGAGCGGTTATAGGAACTCGTTTGGTAAGAAAGAATGGCAAAATTCTAACACCGTCAACTACACCTCGATTGACAACGGCTACCGGCCAGTATATCCCAGTTAAAGGCGAACAGATGGTGGCTATAAAAATCGGTGACAACCTATACTGGCAACGAGCGGTGATTGCAGACATCGTAGACGATTGTATTGTTGGGCTGGATTTCTTTAGAGATCATCAGTGCATATTAGACATTAAAGGTGGTATACTTAAGTGTGGAGATGTGGAAATTCCAATGAAAGGTGGTAGCATGGGGAAAGTTTTGTGCCTCAAAGAAAGCAAATTTACACATAGATCACAGGCTTATATAGCTACGAAGTTTAATCATTTGGTCCATGTCGATAGGAGAGCGGTGTATTATGGGTCTAAGGATGCGCGGGACGCGCATGTCTTAGAGGGAGGTAGTGTGACGGCCGGTGTCATGTCAAACCGTCGTCACGATACACAATAATTAGCAAAGAGGTTTGAAGACTATTTTATCATTTGGAAATGAGTTTTTAGTTCGATGACGTATACACTCTGTCAAGTGTTCGCCAAATTCACCAGTCATTGACAACAAGGCGATGGCCGTGCGGATAACACATTCCTTTCACGTTCTGAAGGCGTGGGTTCAAATCCCAGTCATAACAGTTATGTGGATTTTGGTTTTTATGAAATTTGGAAAATGTTTATGAATATTTGGCAAATATTTAAAAAAAGATTATTTAAATATTTCGAATGAAAATTAGAAAATTCTAGAAACTTCAGGAAGGAATGGAAAGGTTAAAAAGAGACAGAAGATGGAAAAACAATTGAATAACGAAAAGACAATCGAAATTAGTAGATCTAGAACATTCTTAGGGGTTTATAAGGCGGTGTAGACGCGCTAAGCGCCAGTTTAAGTTGAAAAGTGGTAAAGTGAAGAAGAAAAGGAAGAAAGATGAAGTAGTAAAATAAAGTGGAAGTATAGTGCAGTATAGTGCAGTGAAGAAGTGCAGTGAAGTGCATTGAAAAGTGCAGTGCAAAATACGCTTGTGTTGGTGCTGTCCGCGTCGAAATTAAACGGCGCGTCGTGTGTGAAGTCGAATAAAGTGTCATCAGTGCTACTCGGTGTTTCCTTCCAATCCCGTTACCCCGTCCGTAACAATATTTTGAAAGTATTTTATGCATAGATAATATTTTTTTACATGCCGTACATTTTCGTTGGTCCAAAGGTTTGTAGGAAAAAAAATCTCAAGGAAAAATCCATAGAACAAAATGTAAGGTGAAATTCATGACAATATTTTTTATACCGCATTTAGATAGTTTATTTGAACTTAAAGCAATAATTTATAAAAAGTTAATGCCGTGCAAATCTGAAAGTTCATATTAATAAAAAAGTAATAAAATATTAAATAAATATAATTTACATATACAGGTTGTCACAAGACCCATCACCAAGCCGAAGTCTACTAGATTTGGACATCATGCCAAGACATGCTAAGCAAAAATAAAACCTGGGAAGCGACTATTTTTAAGAGTTCACTGTATTTTCAAGCCGCTATAAAAAAGGCGCGCGTGCAATTTTCAAAATACCTACTTATCCATGAGTGTATAGCTATAGGACATATATAGCGTCCTATATAACGTCACCTGGTGGTTTATATGACCCATCCATATTTGTACATGGGCAAGCGGCCTATTAAGGATGGGTTCGCTAACGCGAATCTCCAAACGTGACCGATCCGTGTCCCTGAGAAAGTGGGCTTATAAGCGTTTTGCAGAGAATAACATAAGTTTTGAAATTATGATACAACCTGCGTGTTATCTCACCGCGTTTCCCTACATTTTTTTTGTTCAAAATTGTTATATTTATGGACACTGAACATACGCTGCGCATTGTATTAAATTTACGGTTTGTATAAGGGTCCATGCAAAAACGGGTTAAACTCTTAAATCAAAGTACCTACCCACTATTATAAAAGTAAAATAACGGTTCTTGTTTAATACAAAAACAAGGAAGAGTTTTTGTTATGTTTGCCATCTAATAATAGATAATACATGCATGTTTAGAAAACGGAATTTCTTTTTTGTAACACTGTAGCGCTCATAGTGTGACTTGTTTTGCCATTTATAATAGATTGGCAAAGTTAAGCACGCTTGCACAGCTCACCACTTGGATGGGTGTCCGCGAGTGACATTCACAACAGAACTCTACCGTGCTTCGGCAGGCACATAAAGCTGACGGTCCCAGCTCTTGTCTCAGGACAAGAACCGTTAGGTCATGTCGGACAACTTTGGATGGCCTGAAAACTCATACACCAGAGTTGGCCTCAAACTCACACGAAAATAATTATAATTTGCAACACGAATAATTTCTTTTGCCGTAGTATATAACCGTTCAGTATTTTAAAATCTGGGTAAAGATAAACTAGTAGACGACCATTTAAATGTATTATGTGCCTAGCCTTTCAACACTGTTATGTTGCTATAAATTGAACAGTATAACAAGAACGATTTTAGATCATCTTGCATGCAAGCAAGATCGGTCTATGTGGAGAACCTTGGGGGTTACTTTTCACTACTTAAATTTCATGGTCAATTAAGTGTTCAAAAATCTGTATATGTATATCTGTTTGCCTTTATCTTTTATAATAGGTACATTCACTTCGTGTGCTTCTTAATTTCGAAACAATAGATCTGATACAAAATTATCAATTACGGCGCACTTTAGTTACAAATAAAATTAATTCTGATGATTATAAAATTAAATATCTCACAAAATATATTTTAACTCAGTAACAAAATAAATTAAATTTCAGAGTTTAATAAAAATACATTTATATTTTAAAAGTCTCTTCGACGGTGCGTTTTCCAGTAGGATGACACTGGCGTATTAAATTGCACTACGAAATAGTTTCGCTTTGTTTAATATATTCCCTCACAGTTTTTTATTTTATTATGAATGTTGCTCAGTAGTAGAAGCGTTTAAAGGCGAAGGTTTTAGCATTTAAATTGTCAGTTCTAAAGAGAAAGTCGCTAACACAATATCGACAAGTGATCATCATCGCATATAATCTACCCTACCACTTGGCACACGCCTTTCTTCTCTACGAGAAGGTGAGACCACAATCCAACACACTGTCCAAGTGCGTGTTGGCAGACTTCACACGACTTTTAAAAACATTAGGAGAACACACTCGGGCGAACTCTTAGTCATGCACTCCGCTGCTCTCTTCACTGGACTAAGGCTGCTCAATCAAACCTAAATTTATTGGTGAGAGAGAGTACCAGAGACCTAATTATTTTTCCTATGTCTGACACCTACAGCACCTACCTTCTTTGCCGTAGACTGCCACGCAGGGGCTCAAATCCATGGGCGTGCATCATCAAGTTTATGCAGTTATATTATGCCTCACCTAACTCGGAGAGTATTTACATATTATAATCCGTTGGTCCTGGCGTCTATAAAGATCATTGACCCTCCGGGCACGGGACAAGCGATGATTAACAATTTAATACGCACATAACTTCAAAAGTCAGTGGCGCGCGCCGTGGGTTTGGTGTTTGTACACGATATCACCTGATAGGCAGTCTATTGGTATCTCCATATGGCTATCGCCACCTACATATCATAAGACATACGCAAAGGGAATGTAGCATGGTATAACGAAACGATTTACGAATTTAGTCCTAATGCGCTTCACATGAAACATCCCCCAAGGTTAGATACATAACAGTATGTGCATATAATAATATAGTTGGTCTTTCTGTGAGACAAGTGTTCAGTATCCAATACATTGAACACAGGCCTCTGGTTGATTGAACTGTTTAGCCTATATTGCTTTGAAACCATATCTATGACGTCATTGAAGTTATCTGCTACAATACACGCAGCACTGAACATTATCTGCCTCTTCAGCTCAATAGGTTTCCGCACTATATCGCATAACACAGTCTGCTACGCCCGCATATTTATTTTACCGTTTCTTCCAAATCTCTAGGATATTTCAGGAAATCCTTTCTTAGTGAACCCCTACGGTCCTGAAGGAACATACATGACAAATTTCAGCTTCATGCGCCTAATAGTTTTTGCCGTAGCTTGTCTGTGAGTCAGTTAATCAGTAACGCAAGGATTTTATATACATAATAATACAGACTAGAGGACACCCGCAGCTATGCTCGCACATTTCTTTTATTCTGCGGTCTCCGCTCGATCTCGTTCGGGAAATCCTTTCTAAGCGTATCCCTACGGTCCCCAATGAACATACATGCCAAAATTCAGCTTCTTGCGACCCATTGTTTTGGCTGTACGATGTCAGTTAGTCAACGCAAGAATTTTATATAGTATACAGATATGTGACGATAAAAGAAATTATTACAAAGCTCTAAACTTGAACACTTGAAGCCGGTTTTGATACAAAAATCAATATCATATTATTTTATCTCACGTTACTTTCTTCCCTAACAAGGTCTGGTATAGTTTATAACATTCTATCTGATGTATAAATACTTGCACCCCGAAATATTAAGTTTGATGAGTGTGATGGAATCACCATATCCATTGGAACGCAGGTCATATTGTACGAGGTAGATATCAACATTAGCTGTAATCAGTCTGTCCTAAGTAGGTATTATACGCAAGTCAAAACAATTGTCTCATCTGCGAAAAAAACGAAACAAGCATAATGCAATGTGCTTTGCATATACATATTTACTAAACGTTGGCATGGTGTGCAAAGTCTATCTTGCTATTATCCAAGTATTGCGCTGTCTTTGTTAATTGAGTGCAACACAAACAAGGTTTTATGCAACCCTCTTCCCTGTGCAACTTGTACAATATTGTATACTTGTCTATAAAGCCACGTACTCCGATGAACACTTTCGCGTTAAAAACTTTCGTCGTGCATTGAAATTGAATTGGCTATTTCCATCAAGAAAAAAATCGAATTCAGCTGCTTTTTCTATGACTACCCGAAGGTTTTGGGTCGTGGGTAACTTTTTGGCTCCCAAGGGTAAACCAACTGTTGTGAATGGTCGAGACTTTTTTCGGGATTCCCTTTTCTTGCCACAAAGAAAATCAGATTAATTTAACGAACGGCCTTTTAAGAGAGAAACTTCTTTGAAGCTTATTAAAGAATCACTTCGGAGGATTAGAACCCTTGAGGCGTACCTAGCGTTGCATAATATATGAATATTTATACCCACTAGAACGACCAAGACGAACGTTTTGTATTCACTAAAGAAGAATAAAAAATGCCATGATAACTGAGTCCGTTTGGTAATTAAGGAGAAAATATGGAGCAATTACGTGAGTATGAGCGTCGTCATTAGGTCGAGTCTATATTGGTTGAATTCTATAATTTATCTAGCCGGGCACAATATAGGCAAAGTGAAAATCCGATTTAACTGGCTTTTACCTGGCCGCAATCGGCATCTAGATTCGAATACCCGGCACCCTGAATGGAAATTGGATTTGCAGTTCTGCAGAGCTACGCATTATGTACTCTTGTAGATACTTTTCAAATTATCTGCTCTAACTTGAAATAGATTTTGTAAAAACATGTAGGTATTTTTATTACGCAGTGCTATAAAATGGTCTTTCTGGTAATGGTGAATAATGTGACTAGTTTTTAATGGTTTAAGTGTAGATTTTATTATAGCTGCTTTAAAATATACCAGCGCAGATATAGCATTAAATAACTACATTCGCTGTCGACGTAATGCAATAATAAAGATTGCCCGATATTTATCGCGATTCAATTCCAGATACCAAATTCAATTTATACGTCACAGGTAAATATCTTAACGTGATAAACTTTCTCCGATTTGGGAAACCAGTGGGAGTATTGTTCGGATGTTAAGGACTGACGCGTTTAAATAATTCCACATAACGTGCAATTAAACATTTAGTCAATGAAAAATTAAATTGAAACTCAAACTGAACGCACCATTTTCGTCGACAAAAGCCTTTATAGAATACAGCGAAATATTAGGGTTGCCCAAATAAATATTGCACAGTACCTTGGGATCGCCGACATGGACTGTTGATATACACGTGTTTGTGTTTGTGTGCGGACTTGAGACTGAACTTATCTCTTTTGCGAATAGTTTTACATAGACATGTGTTGAGGTTATATCAAATAACTTCATAGTGCTTTTCTCGTGGTTTTGTTTGTTTGACTTTTGAGATAGTCCAAACATCTTGCTGCTCAGTTTCCTATATTTGCGCTGTTAAAATTAGCATGTCGGAGAAGTTTGCGTTGCGTTTGAAGTTCAAGTATAAAGCTCGAGTTTAAACCTTAATAATAGTTGTAATAACGGCTATTACAGATATTATACAAAATATGGTAATTTGTGACTTATACTCGAACTCGAAAGAGTTCTTAGTGACAATCCTCCCAGAGACTTAGTCACAATCCTCACCAAAAATAATCTTTAAATAAGGCGACGAAACAGACAGCACTCCTTTCTCTTTGTAACCTCTGTAAACAGCAGGCAGAAGATAAAATCGCTGAAAAGTAGTTTAATTACAATTCACAAAAGAATAAGACAGTGCTATAAAAGTTTGATCGTTGAAGAAAAGTTCTCTTTGCGTCTATGAGAGTAATAGTTCTATTTGCTTGGATAATAATTTTAAATGAACAAGTCCTAAGATTAGTTCTATAGAATCAAACAATATATTTTCATGAGGCCGATATTACGATGACTGAACAAAAGTTAGTAGTGAAAGCATTCCCTTGTAATTAGTTTCTGTGTCGGGCCTTCATTTGAGCCGATGTGCTGGTATTGATTACTGAGACGGAGTTAGACTATCAGTATCGTGAACTTTTAAAGCGGCCCGACCTAGTAATCAAACCTTGTTCTATGAAAGAAGTTAGCCTCAAATCGACCATGTAATTTGACGAATTCATTAACTTTAAATTATTTCTTTATTGGATTGAGCTTTTCAACGTTATCTACAATTGTAGGAACAGAACTTTTATATTTAAATAATACGATTACACATTAGCAATATTATATCGTAGTTACATATTCATTCGTAAAAACTAATCTCCATACGACAGGAGAAATGCCAAATATTAATAAAATCGAGCCACACGAAAAAACAGGTGTTATTTTTCTTAAAAATTAAATTTCATGCAAAATTTGACTCTGACATAATAAATTGCCATTTCAAATTATGTATTAAACAATATTTTAATTACTCGTTGTTTAATGTAGACTCAATTTATCGTTTTGATAGCCTAAAGTTCGAAGTTAGAAAACACTTTCAGTGGTAGTATAAATATTTGAAAGACATTTATATCAATGGTAGTCCACAGAATGACATGCGAGAGACAAATTTCACTTTAATATTCAAAAGCGTTCGGCGCTTAATCGCATTTATTCAAGCTGGATTTTATTGATAATTTTATTAGTCGTGACAGAATAATTTTAATGATGGCGCCGTCACAACTGAAAATGCGTTTGGAACGGCAAATTTATAAAGGTTTTAACCAAATGAGTGGACTGTAGACTTAAAAGTCGCATAGAATAACGGCCAGTTTCGTATATCGTCATTTCCGGCTCCTGAAGCATACTCTTCAAGCTTGCTCCAGAGACATACTCTGCTGGATAAACTCGTGCAGTCGTTCTGGCTGCGCTGGCGTGCGGAATATCTACACCAGCTTCAGGCTAGATCCAAGTGGAATAGTCCTGCATCCCCTATACAGGAGGGTACGTTGGTCGTCATAATACATGATAATGCTCCGCGCTTTCATGGCCATTAGCCATCGTAGAGAAATTGCATACTTCCAAGGACGGTACAACCCGCGTTGTTACCGTGAAAACCGCTAAGGGGAGCTACGTGCGCCCTGTTGTACGTCTCTGTCCGCTTCCAACTCAGTGAGATCTAGCCTGAAGTTGGATCTACCTCTTAGTTTAAGTATTTAGTTTGTAGTTTTCGCTATTATTGCGTTTGTAGTTTTCGCTAAAGTTAATTTAGATTAATTTTATTATCATATCGCTGTCTTAGCCTATTGATGGGTTATGCGGTAGTACACCCAACATAGCTAAGTTCAATTCTATTTCTTTTAAAGGCAACCCTTTAGGGCCGGGGGGATATAGTAGCGCCATCTACCTTTCCATCGAGAATTAATCACGTCAACGTCAATGGTTCGTCGCTACTCGGCCAATCCCAGCGATCCTTTTCATAAATCCCCTCCCGAAACACCTCGCTATTGGCCGCCTTGCTCAACGGCGACGCAGAAGATTCGAGAAGCTCCAAAATTCAGGTCAGACGCTGAGAACGTGTCCGCCATACCGTACCGCACCGCACCGCATCGCCATATATAATTATTACCGCTTACAACCAAAGAAAACCTAACAAACCCGCTCGCGAGTGAAAGTGAAATGAATAGTGTAGTGTAGTGAATCAAGCAGCTTCATCTCGAAAACACCAGGAGACTGCCCTTCTGAGAAGAAGAAGATTGCCGTGCAAGGTAAGAGGTTCCTTTCTACACCATACTTTCTCTCCCTCTCCAATCCTAGGCGACCAGAACTCGCCATCCTTTAAATACAGTCCATTTTTCCCAAATCGCCTAGGAACCTTCGGTTTCGGTGTAACGCCGAACCATTTTTTTTGGTCCTTCGAGCCGTATTCATTTACGTTTTTATACGTTATATCTCTATACCTAGGCAGTTATAGCACCTAGCTATACTCCTAGTCCATTCACATAACCGTCACATGGTTGTTTCCGCCCGCATCAGTAGGTAAACTTTTATGTAGCTACCTACTTACTCAATAATTATTTCTGGAACTATCATAGTTGTCTTGTAAATCTCATATTTCGAGCAACTTTTAATTCCACAGCTCTAAAGTGTTGCCTACTTAGCCCACTTAGGTAAAATAATAGGTACATTAGATATTCTTATTTTGTTTCGGTCTCATTAGCTTATACTTACGTAAGCATGTCACAACAAAAGAAGTCACGCGTGTCGGAAGACAAAGAGATGACAATCTTAGAAGCAGCGACGAACCATTGACGTTGACGTGATTAGTTCTCGATGGAAAGGTAGATGGCGCTACCATATCCCCCCGGCCCTAGAGGGTTGCCTTTAAAAGAAATAGAATTGAACTTAGCTATGTTGGGTGTACTACCGCATAACCCATCAATAGGCTAAGACAGCGATATGATAATAAAATTAATCTAAATTAACTTAAGCGAAAACTTCTTCTTCTCAGTCGTGTCGCTCTTGGCAGAGCGGTCGTGGTCACGTTGAGGCATCCTCATTGGTGGTAGTGGCGGATACAGCTCTTCGCACAATCTTCCGCCATTTCTCCCTGTTGGCAGCTTTCCTGGTGCAATCGGATACGCGGTTTCCTATTGCGGATTTCACCTGGTCAGTCCAGCGCATGGGTGACCTGCCGCGCGCTCTGGTTCCCTCCACCTTTCCCTGCACAACCAACCGCTCTATGGAGTCATTGTCCCGCCTGGAGACATGCCCAAAAGCGAAAACTACAAACGCAATAATAGCGAAAACTACAAACTAAATACTTAAACTAAGAGGTAGATCCAACTTCAGGCTAGATCTCACTGAGTTGGAAGCGGACAGAGACGTACAACAGGGCGCACGTAGCTCCCCTTAGCGGTTTTCACGGTAACAACGCGGGTTGTACCGTCCTTGGAAGTATGCATTTTCTCTACGATGGCTAACGGCCATGAAAGCGGCGGAGCATTATCATGTATTATGACGACCAACGTACCCTCCTGTATAGGGGATGCAGGACTATTCCACTTGGATCTAGCCTGAAGCTGGTGTAGATATTCCGCACGCCAGCGCCGCCAAAACGACTGCACGAGTTTATCCAGCAGAGTATGTCTCTGGAGCAAGCTTGAAGAGTCTGCTTCAGAGATATATATTACTGAATAACTCGGTGATATAAGCGGCTCAGAAAATTGCCTGGCACAATGTAGCGTGATAAGCATCGCAAACACTCCTAGTTGGTTTGTTTTATGCAACCCACTGTTAGTTTTGTTAATTTATTATGTGTAAATTCTGTTGGCACTCTAATCTCTTTAAGTGGTGTCACGCTTAACTGCTGTCGGTTAATGCTTTTATGTGATAGCCGTTATGATCACATAACAAGTTGCTGATTTAATCAGCGTTTAAACACTATTTTATATTCATTGAATTGGACTATTGTCCAATTCAATGAATATATTGTTGTGCTATTGCACAACAATATAAAAGATAGACTGTTTGTAATTTTAAAATCCAATGGTCATTGTTTATCTTCTGCAATAGATTCTTAATACCTACTTCCAATCAGACATTTTATATGAACATAAACAAATATCTTATGGGTTGAAACTAACATAAATATATGTTCCTATACTTTATCCTAAATCGAATCCAACATTGTTTATATGTAAATTTATTGTTGTATTGGTAGACGGTTGGAAAATTGACCTTTTAAGTCTTCAGATTTACAATGTCGAATGTGGTTTGACTCATTCTGAGACATTTTATTTCATGAGCTTCAAGATTCACAATGGTGAAAATGAATACATAATTATATCGGGTCGCTGCAATGTATACAATGGTATACATGCAATATATTTCTTGTAAGCCATGCATCTTTCTTTGATAGTAATAATATACTCTACTAGTTTAAGTTGTATGTACTTACAAGTCTAAACATAAGTAATTATTTTAAAACAGATTTATTCTTTCGGGTTCCGCAGGCAAAAATGGCAAAAAGCGGAACCCTTATAGATTCGCCATTCGCTGTCTGTCTCTATGACAGAGCCACTTTATTCCGAAACTATTAATAGGTACTACACATTTGAAAATTGGTAGATAGATGTATTCTGTGAACCACTTCACGACTATCATACAAAAATAAATAAAATATTTTTTCCATCCGTCATACACATGCGTCATTGTCTCTACAGACATCATTTTTGAAGACCTATCTATATAGGTCTTCAAAAATGAGTTTGAGGTTCCTAAAACCATTGTTTCTCAAAGTCAATTGTTTGAAAAATATACGTTTCCAAAGTGGCAAAACGAATGTCTCCTGTACAACAACTGTAAAAGTTAGAGGGGGGACCCCTCTAACTTTTAAAGTAAGAGAGTGACAAATCTAAAGAAAAATATATCTATACTATAGATTGTATTAAAAACTTCCAACCAAAATTGGTTTGAACGAGCTGTAGTCAGCAGTTCTACCACAAGTTAAAAACCGCAAATATAACTTTGTCGTTTATACAAACACTATGGAAAACAAAGTTATTTGTGCTGGCGAAAAAGTGATAGTGGTTTATGGTTAGGTGAAGATAGTGGGTATGTTTAGTGTATACCTCTTATCCAGGTTATATGAAGGGTTCCGTAGTTGACTACGGCACTCATTATGGGCGAGTCCGATTCGCTCTAGATTTAATTATTTGCCATATTATGGTGAGATGTCTTTTACTTACTGTTATAATAAAGCATCAAATTGCATTTAATTAATTTCGTATTACTGATCTCAAGTGTTTATCAGCAATTTAAAATTATATTACCGATTTAAAATAGTTGCTCAATTTAAAATATAATTGACTATATGGATATTAAAATGAGTACAATTTGCTTCAGAGCCAATTTCTTTGAATTCAGGATTGGATGCTTTTGTATGGTTCCTCAGTAATGTATTGAACTATCGCTGCATTAAATTTGAGGCGATTTTGTGGCATAATTGATGAATTCTGAGCAAAACATTACCTTTAATGATTTTAAATGACAAATTAAAATTACTTTATTAAAATATTTATATATCACTAGAAGCCCGCAGCTACGGCCTATTTTTTTAATTTTAATTTACAGTTTTAACTGGATGCCGAGGGAACTAGCTATATTTTAAATGTTGCCTCGCTAGTCTACCTAAATTTGACAGAATGATAGCTTCTTCTCCTCGCGCCGTAGTTCTCATGGCTGACCGTCGTGATGCCTTTTTTGAAGATTCTTTCCTTTAACGATATTATTCTATTGTTTTCTGGTTTTGACATTCTTTTTCAACATAAACGGCGTAGTGGAGTCTTGAGTTCAGGGTATCTGATTAGACCACCTCAACAGGCTTCTGTCTCTCGGCCGTTTGCCCTCTATTTTCTCAAGTACCATTACTTGTTCAAGGTTATTTCGGTCTTTTTGGTCTACTCTGCGGTCACAAGTCGATTATTTCATTCCTTTCTTTTTTTCAGTTTTTATCAACATACTTACTCTTGAATCCCGGGTGTAACGGATCTGATCAGACCATCTTAACGGGCTTCTGAATCTCGGCCGTTTTTTTGTTGTTTCGTTGTTCTAGGCTGTGGCTATCTTTTTGGTCTACTCTGCGGAGAAAAGTCGTTGAAAGCCTCGTCTTGACCTTTAGTTCTTGAAGAATGGAGATATTGGTTGGAAAAGCAGTCCGGGACTTGGAAGCATTTTGCTCCAGGTTCATATCTCGAAGGCGTCAATTCCATCGCGTTCCTCCTTTTTATGGTCCATGTACCTATATTTTATTAACTAGGCTATGATAAAACTAACTTAATTTTTTAAAGTGAGAAGTCACACTTGTCTAATCATGTCCCACGAACAAGACTTTCACCTGTCCTTTCGTGCCACTTCTATTTCTGGGAACTAATTATCTCTAAAGAAGTAATAGACTGTTGAAACTTCATTTTAATGTTATTGACTGAACCTTTAAGAAGGATATTCGAAGATTTTTTTTATTTGTCCCTGTTTAATAAATAAAATTGCGTCCTTTGTTGTAAGGTTGTTAGAATCTTACAAAACATCGTAATCACATCCATCAAGCTGTCTTATTATATGGACGGAGCCGATGGTATAAGTAAAGATGGGTTTCTATTATGCGAAATGCCTTTAAATCTTCGTGCTCGTAATGAATCAACGAACTTTCGTTTTAGATCGACGCCAACGGTAAAAAACGACGAAAAAAACTTTTGGCAATTTATGAAACTGGTATATAGAAACTAGGCAAATATATTTCGTTAATCGCTTTTGATAAAAATGCGTTTTATTTTTTCAAAAACGTAGACAGCCCGGATAAGTTTAAAAGTCAGATCAGTTTTCCGTGAACCAGTTTTAATCTGTTTATATTGCTTAAACTACTACTATTTAAAAATGTTTTGTGTTTTTGTTAAGTGCAATTGGAATACGCTCAAAACCAAAGGTAATTTAAATTGAATTGAATTTAAAATAAGGAGAGGTTGTCCAATCGTGAACTAGAGCTACATAATGGGGTACTGTATGCGATTTTTCAAACTTTAATTAGAAAATACTAAGCAGATATTCTCTTATCTAATCAGAAAGTATACCTATGGTGACATTATGTCAAAATATTTCAAATTAATTAATTAATTCTACTTTTATTATAAATGCATTACGGTTTCCACTTATATTATAAATACAAACATATTGTATTTTTGTTACTCAATACTCAAGCACAAAAATAGGCTGAATGTATTTTGATAAAAATAGCTAGATAACAAGAGCCGCGCGTGTAAGCTAGTTTTTACGGTTCCGTACCTAAAAAGTAAAAACGGGACCCTATTACTAAGCCTACGTGTAGGGGTTCAAGATGTGTAGAGTGGAGATAAATTAAAGATTGACACATACTGCAATATATATGTTTACTGTGGTACCACATTCAAATATAAATAAACTATAAAGCTACGACCTAACTGTGTGGGGGCGGGAAGACGACTGCTGCGCCGCACTTACACAATATCGTGCCTTGTATATAATTTTTAGCGTCAGCAGCCGCTACAATACTCCCCCGTTTATAAAAAAATAAAATAATCAATACATTATACAATATAAAAATACTAAGGTCGCAAAATACACTGCTAAACAACATAAAATAATAACAAGTACCTGTTGAGCAAGAATTGCTAGCACCCGGATCACGTTAACATAAACAGTACCTACGTATCGAGTTACCGGAGCGCTAGTTCTCATGATGCAAGCTAAGCAGAAACACCATAAGTACAATGGAACTCTATAACGATAAACTAACTATGTGATTTTATTTTTAGAATGATACAACTACTTATGACTTGTTTAGTCTGACTGATGCCAAAAACACAATAAAATCGAACACAACCGCCGTTTCTATCGAACTTCCTTTGCTCTTCGTAAGCCGCTTGTACAGAGAGCTTCCAAGTGTGATCAGCCGCATCGACGCGTGCACTGTCCCGCAGAGCCCGTAGAGTGCCACCGCCGGTCTCATGTCTTCCTCGTCCTCGGAGTAAGCTGCGTATTGTCCGTCTTGGTGCGGAATGCTGCCTCGCCACCAAGATAAACACGCCTTACGCCTCATGCCTCGGTGTACGCACTGTCCTGAAGAGTGCCGCCGCCGTCGTATGCCGCTCCAGAATTATCTTGCTGCCCATATTGCCGTGTTCGCTGCTGTCGGCAGATCGTCGTGTACCTTGTTCCAAATTTGGGTCGCACGTGTCCTGACTCTGATGTTCTCCGCAGTTAGGTCGTAAGCCCTTTCGGTCGTAGTGAAAAGGGCGAGTCGTCTCCCATGAGTTCAGACTATATCCGTGTCCATGCTGCTTGGCTGCACGCTGTTGCCACGCTGCACATGCGCTTGTTTGATTCCGCTGACCATGTGCACGTGCGTCAATGCCGCGTTGCCGAAGCTGAGCCGAAGATTGCGTCTTCGATATCAGGGGTCACCAATGTAGGGGTTCAAGATGTGTAGAGTGGAGATAAATTAAAGATTGACACATACTGCAATATATATGTTTACTGTGGTACCACATTTAAATAAAAATAAACTATAAAGCTACGACCTAACTGTGTGGGGGCGGGAAAACGACTGCTGCGCCGCACTTACACAATATCGTGCCTTGTATATAATTTGTAGCGTCAGCAGCCGCTACACTACGCTGTCTGTCTGTCTGTCCGTTTTTTCTGTCTGTCTGTTTGTCTGTCACCAGGCTGTATCTTATAATTAGTGATAGCTAGAAAGCTGAAATTTTCACAAGTTATGTATTTCCGTTGCCGTTATAACAACAAATACTACAAATAAAAATATTAAGGGGGGTCCCATACAATAAACGAGTTTTTGGTCGTATTTTTACAAAATATTACTAACGACGACGGATTAAGAATACGGAATGTCACTAGCCCATATCATCCCATAGGTGTCGTAAGAGCCGACAGAGGAAGCATATTATGCAGAGAACAGCACTGCAAGAGAAGGAAAACTTGATACAAACCTTATACCAACCCGTTTGGCCAGCGTGGTATAGTAGGCCATTTCCTCCTTTTAAAGGAGAGGCCTAGTCCAGTAGTGGACTGTTAAAGGCTGATGGTGAACAGATATATAGTTATATATTACCTTTCAAAATAAATAATTAAATAAAAATAATGTCAATTCTTAGATATGATGATTACGTAACATAGTAATGTATATGGTTAAAATTAATATAATCTGTAATGTTATTATGAAAATTATTCAAATAAATAAAAATAAAGTAAATTTTAAAGTGGGGCTCCCAAACAACAAGCGTAATTTTAAGCAATTTTTTACTCGATCTTAATAAACAGATAGAAACTTAAAAAATATGTAAGATTATTTATAGATGAAGGTACGCAACCCTTCGTGCGCGAGTCCGACTCGAACTTGGCCAATTGTTTTTTAATATATAATCTCAGAATCAAGAATAACTAGCAGATTATCTTATCTCCTTCCATTCCGGAAAGCAGGTGTTAATCTATTATACTTGTTATAAAACGTATGGCATTTTCCATAAAACCTTTATACAAGGCGACTCTCAAAGTAAATCGGTGTAAAAAAAAAATTGGTTGCCTGTAAAGTCGGTATACGGGCGAAAGTTTTACGTGACAACGACTTTGAGTGGTAAAATAATTTTAATGTGAATATTCATTCGTATAGTAGGAAGAAGGATGAAAGACGCGTGCCTTTCACTTTTTATGTCTGTCTCTCTCGCTCTTAGGCGGGACGCGTGCCTCTCACTCGCTCTCATTGTGAGCGCATAACGTGAGCGGAGCGTAACGCAGTTTCTTGAAGTGTCACCCGGCAAACCAATTTATAAGACGTTGTCACGTCAATACTTTTAGTTTGATAATGTGCTTTCATCGTTGCATTTTCTCGGTTACGATACAATAAAAGGTCATAGTTATTTTATAAAGTTTGAAACTCGGTGGAGTTGTCGGTTTGTTCGACAAGAAAGTTAAGTTTGTTAAGTAGGCACATTAGGAGGGAACAGGAAATAGCCAGACGCTATTAAAATATGCTAACCAATTGGACGCACTGACTTCATTTTGACCAGTTCCCTTTATGCCGAACGAAAATCTTAAAGCAACGACGTAATTTGCACAAAATAATATTGAATCTCTAACAGCTATTTGCATTACTTGCGTTTTATGCTTTTCAGAAGCTTTGCACAATCTTCTATTCCTTTGTACGAAAACCCGCATATATACTCAATAAGATTTCTCTAAGAACGACTCCTTAGAGAAATCTTTGTTTATTTTAATAAAGATGTCGCACTGTGCATATAAAGCAGTAAGTAATAAAGATCAAGGTACTAATTAATTATCAAGCGGTAGCATTGTATAAAGTGGCTCAGCTTATTTGCGCATAAAAAATTGTTGCTGTGATAGAACATTCAACACTTTGGATCGGCACTTTTTTTATTTATAATCTTGAATAGCCGCGGTTGGTTTCCTGTGTCGTATTGAATTTATATTATTTTTATTTATACTCTGTACCAATGAGCACGATTACAACGTAGGTTATACTTGTTATGAATACAATTCTTGTCAAGTCTACAAGTCTACTTGTCAGTTATACCCCACTATTTTTTTATTAGTACAAAGAATTTAACGGAGCTCTAAGTATCTTTAACTAATCATATTTGTGTATGTAAAAAATAAAAATACTATGTCTTAAAACTGTCCCAAAACTGTCCACAAAAATAAATAATAATTGGTAAATGCATAACTAAATACTATGTAGTAGTAATTTTCTATTCTATTTCTATTGCTCCATTGATAAATTCGGGCAAACTGGAAGCTCGCCACCCCCTGACCCTCTGCGCCCGCGTCGCAGTACTAAATTGTTAGTGGAAGCAAGCACATCCTTTTTTCGCCGCAACAGTTAATTGTTTGTTTACGTTAGCCGACGCGATGGCTTATCAGTTCACATTGCGCGAGTGCAGCGGTGTGTTTGTACAGGGAAGAGTTTGGAAGCCAGTGGATCGGTCGAGGCGGGCCTGTAGCTTGGCCTCCATGCTCACCTGACCTCACGCACATGGATTTCTTTTTGTGGGTGTACAAAAGTGAGCCGGTTAGTGTTGAACAATTAAAACAGCGCATATTGGACGCTTTTGACGAAGTGAAAAGACAGAAGCGTACTTCTCTCGTTAAAAAAAAATATTATAAAACGTGCCCGTCTGTGTATTGACAATGATGGTGGCCATTTTGAAGGACAATTGAAATACTTAACACAACATAACATAAATTCACGCCTTTTATCTCCGAAGGGGTAGGCAGAGGTGTATTACACACCCACACTTTCGCCAGTTATGTTTCGGTCCCAATGTAATAGGGGGCGAGCCTATTGCCATCTACCGGGCACATTGTTAAGCGAGACATAATTAACATTTATAATACATACATAACTTCGAAAAGTCAGAGGTGTGTGCCCGGGGTACCTGAGGATCGAACCCGAGACTATCGTCTCGGCAGTCCGTTACATACACCACTGGGCTATCGCAACAAATTGAAATACTTGTAAGTAAAAATTACCTACCTACGTAAATAATAATTTGATACGGGCGGCTCAAAGTCGGTCTGTGTTGAGAACCTTGGGGGAGGCTTATGTCCAGCAGTGGACGTCTCTAGGCTGATATGATGATGAGGAAATAATATTTGTAAATAGCAGATAATTCGAACTTCATAAATACGCCAAAATTACTCTTTTCTTTTAGTACAGAATGCCTTCTTTTATTTTAGTACAGAATACCTTCTTTTATATTGATATTTGTTTGCTTTCTAATTACATACCCACGTATTTAATTAATTGTAAAATGGTAAATTTTGCCGGTCCTAAGCCCGGATGAAGTATAAAGGAGAGGTTAGAATTTAGAAAATTAATTAATTATGTAACTACATCACTTATTCTTTTGTTTCATTTTATTGTCTGAGGTTACCTACATCATAAGTGCGAGAGAGAGAATGTGAATGAGCAGGATGGAATACTATCAATGAATTAGTGAATGGATTATACAACATGACTATGATTTAAGTGTGATTTTCTACAATAAACAAATGGTAATAACTTTGCTCTTTATAGATATTATGAAATTCTTACGTCACATATATGATAATAATGTGTTCACTAATCTGTACTTAAAGTTTTTGTACTAATTAAAAAATAAGGGTGTATAAGTAATTGTGACAAGTGTATTTATAGTCGTAAAGTAGTGGGTGTGATCGTGTACCTGGATTATACCCTTATACATAGGTATAAGGCTATTTATGTCTATTGTCTAAATAGAAGACAAGCTGTCATAGATACCAAGACCTCGCTGACCAAAGTGAAACTCGAACTGCAAAGAGAGCACACAATCCACTTCGCCATCTGCTTTGTCAAATTAGTCAGTCAATAAAAGAGAGAAATCAAAAATCAAAGGCGCTACGTAGCAAGTAAGCATTATAATAAATGGCACGTTTTGATTTTATAAATTATTCCCTCGATACGGGTATGTGACGTAAACACAAGCCGGCCAATTTGACAAGTCGAACATTTCTCAGTTTCGCATTGAGTATGCATTCGTGAACTATGTAAGGTATTGCAGATAAATTCGTTAGGACGGATACAGTTCGATTTTGAGTACCATACTACCTGAAATTTTTTCTAACAATCCACAAAACTCACACTCATTTCTAACAAATTTAAATAAATCTAGGCTTCCAACATCAATTAATAAAACTTTTATTTTTTCTGATAGGCTATGTCACAATTTTGGTAGTCTTCTCAGTGAGTACACAAATCAGTGTGTTATAAATTATTGTAGGCCAGGGGATACTTACAGTAGTTTAGTTAAACAGATTAAGATACACCCCTTAGATAAGAGTAGTACTGCCATATTATTGTTTGGTAACAGTTTAACTGTTAAGAGACAGGACATCATAGAATGTGTTGAATTGTTATTAGAACTTAATTCAAAATTTAGTTGTAAATTTATTTTAGGTGCTTTGCCTTACTCAAATAACTTAACACATACACAAAATATGCACATACACTCATTAAATATGTTATTGTATAACATAACTTGTCGTCATAGTGACGCAATATTGCTTTTTGACGCTAATAAATTTATTAGTAAATTTATTTTAACCAAAGATACAATGTATCTGCCATTTTATATGAAGCGACAGATTGCTAAGTTATAAGCATACAATTTACAGCAAGGCAGAGAGCCTTGTGTTGACAATTTATTTGATAGGGGTAGTACATGTACTAACAATGTTTTTATTGACACATCTTGTGATTTAAACTCCAATATAGGACAACAGTTAGGCTGCAGTATTTGAATATAGTACACCAAAACATGCAGGGCCTATCTGGCAAAGAATTAGAGTTAAGTTTATTTCTAGAAAAATATGACGTTAAGGTTTTTTGCTTAACTGAACATTGTTTAAAGACCCATGAGCCTATTGTTATAAATGAATATTACACAGTGCAGAGATCGCATATAAGAAAGCAGGCTATTAGAGGCGGTTCTCTCATAATGACATCAAATTTATTAAAATGCAAAGAACGTAAAGATATTTAAAACTTATTTATTGAGCACACTATTGACTTGTCGTGTGTGGAACTAGACTTATATATTGTAATTTGTGTATATCGACCCCCTTCTGGTGATTATAATGTATTTGAGACTGTTATGGAAGATGTTATTAATAAAATTAAATGTAGCAGTAAGAATATTATAGTATGTGGTGATTTTAATATTAATATGTTAGAGAATTCTTCACAGATTCGTACTAGATTTCTGAATTTAAAAAATTCAGAAATCTAGTACAGTTCAGTCATTTAATTTAAGTAACTTATTCTGTGAACCTACTAGAGTCTCTGCATTATCTTCTACTTGTTTGGATAACATATTTAGTTCTTGTGTTGCTAAAAACCCATTAGTTATTAGTTCTCTTCCTTCTGATCACCGTGGACAGATAGCTAGTTTTTCCTGTTCAACATATAATAAATCACATACAGTAGAATGTAGGCCTCAAACTACCAATCGTCTTACACGTTTTAAAAACAATATTATCGCTAAACTAAATCCATCAATATTGAACCCGAAAAATCCAAATACAACTTATAATTCACTTTTTGGACTAGTCAATAATGAGTTTCAAAATACTTTCAAGACTAAAATTGTTACACTAAAGGGTACTACTGGATCTTTTAACCAGTGGTCCAATATAGGTATATACAGAAGTAGAGCCAAATTGTTTGAATTATATGGTATGAAACAACATATATTTGACACACCTTTTCTAAATGGTGTAAAAAACTACGCAAACATTTTTAAACAAGTTTGTATTATGGCAAAATCAAAATTTATTAGTGGTAAAATTAAGCAATCGACCAGTATTATATTTGTCGATTGCTAAAGAAACATTGAGAATTATAAATAATGAAACTAGTAGAGCACGACAACGGGAAAAACAATTTGAAATCCAAGATAACAATTTATTAATCACAGACACATCTCACGTAGCGCATATGTTCAATAGTTTCTTAGCGAACATACCTATAACAACTACTAGCTCTTTACAATCATCGTCTTTAGACGCTGGAAATTTTTTGCTTAGCAGTGTCCCTGAATGCAAGGGCGTGTTTAGATTCGAGCACGTTACCCCGCGAGCAATATTGATTGAATATAATTCAATTAATATCAAAAATACCGGCGACTTTTGGGGCATTTCAATAAAAATTTTAGGTACTATAGTTGAGAGTGTTGCGCCTTACCTCTCTATAATTTTTAACCAATGTTTTGACCTACGCGTATTTCCGGATTTGATGAAATTAAGTAAAATCTTTATGGCAGTAAAAATGACATAAATAACTTTAGGCCCATCTCTATCTTGCCGGCATTTAGTAAAATATTTGAAAAGATTTTATTAAAGCAGCTATTAAGACACTTTAATTTAAATAGTCTGCTTCACAAAGATCAATACGGATTTACTAAAGGATCTACCTTTAGTACACTACTGATGCGGGTGTTGCTCACATAAAACACGTTTATAATGCTTGGGAGTCATCTAAAAATGCTATTGGAGTATTCTGTGACCTCTCAAAAGCATTTGATTGCGTTCATCACGACACACTATTGCGCAAGCTCCGCCACTACGTCGTAGAGGAAACCGCACTTTGTGTTGTCGAGTCATACCTGCAGCAGAGATTTCAGTGCGTTGATGTAAATGGGACTACATTCTCTAAATTACCTATACAGTTAGGCGTTCCACAAGGCTCAATTTTAGGTCCTTTTCTATTTCTTGTATATATTAATGACTTACCTTTTTATTTAAAACACATCTGTGATCTTGTACTTTTTGTAGATGATACGTCACTTATTTTTTAAAGAAGACAGGAATAGGGATCAATTTGATGATGTAAATAACGCACTTATACAGGTTACACAATGGTTTACAGCAAACAACCTAGAACTTAATTCTAAAAAAACTAAATGCGGTAAATTTGCTTTACCTAACGTTAGACAACTGGGACCTAATATTATGTCTGACCTAATGGGGTGCACATATAGCATGTCTTTCAGGAAAGCTCAGTTCTGCTGCGTATGCTGTTAGAAAAGTTAGGCAACTTAGTGATGTCGACACGGCTCGTTTAGTGTATTTTAGCTATTTTCGTAGTGTCATGTCCTACAGCATTTTGTTATCTAAGTTAAGTAGGCTGCGGATATTCAGAATATTTTCGTTCTACAGAAACGAGCGGTACGAGCAATATACATGTTAGGTGCAAAAGATACTCTTAGGGAACGCTTTAAGTCTATAGGGATTCTTACAGTAGCCTCGCAATTTTTATTTGCTAATATATGGTAGTAATACGTAAAACTGTGCTTCTCCCAATAATAATTTTATTTTATTTGATTTAATTAATTTTATTAGGTATTATTTGTATGTTAAGTGCGTATTTGTGTGTTATAATGGTAATTAACTGTTTAATATCATAATTAGAAGTGAATGTTGGTGAATAACACAAAGTAAAAGTTTTGCAAAGTCATCTGTCAAACGAACTGTTATTTAAAATACTTTTGCATTACTTTTTCTAATATACGAGCAGTTGAGGTAAGTTTACGATATATTGTACATCTAAACAATTTTGCACAAGTAATAAACACCTAGTGAACATATCTCGATTGCCCGGCTCATTTTGGTTGGTGACTTACCCAAACCTAAGTGTCATACAATAAGTACTTTATTATTTTTGTCTTTTGTTCTTAAGTTTCTTGCGATCCAATTATTTTAAATCTATTAACAAGATGATGACCAGGAAGGCGCGTCTAGAGGAGGAAAAATTACAATTAACGCTGAAAGAACTTAAGAAATACAAGGATTTGTGTGAGACACTACAAAGTGAGCATGATGACAATGAGAGGGAGATGCTACAGATTTTAGAGAAAAATTCTCAACTAAGAACTGAGATGGCAGAAATTCATTCTCATTTAATTACATCTTTAGATGAACGCGATAAATTACAATCAGTTGTAAACAATTTTGACAGTTGTAGTAATGAGTTTGAGACCGCACTCAAGCGCATCACCCAATTAGAGGGCCTCCTAAGTGAGGCTAACAATCATATTAATAGATTGGAGTGTGCAGACCGGTCCATCAAATCAGCCACTACACAATCACTGTTTGATGAGCTGGTTGGTAGCGCTCCATCTATGGTTTCTGCCAACTCAAACTCAAACATGGAAGTTATTACAATTGACTTAACTAAAGACAATTCAATTGTTCAAGCTAGTAAAACCATAAACTCAGTAAATAAACTGAAAAAGTATGTTAAGTTGAATAAACAAATTAAGAAAAAGGAAAAGTTATTAAGAAAATTTAGAAATTCAAAGTCAAATGTCAATTATTGCCGAAAGTATATAGCTCTAAAGGAAGATTTGTCTATTTGCATGACTAAACTAGATAATAATCTTATAAAGTATGAGGCTGATATCCATTGTCTGCAGACAGAGATTGACCGCTTACAAGATTCCCTATGTAACATGACAAAGAAATATCAATTATCTCAAAATCAAATTAATGAACATATCTTGGCCATGGATGACTTAGTGGATTTGTGTAAATACAATGAGCAAAGACTCATATCATTAACTAATAATAATCAGGCCAATGAACCTAGCCTGACACCACAAAGTTTTTCACAGCCTACCAACTTGAAAGATAGTTCTGCTATGTCATCTCAGTCAGCGGTGATGAGTAACGGCTTCATGAATGCTAGCACTTCCCTCTCACATCTGAATACAAATACGAACACCAACAATTTAGTAATGTTTAGTGATGAGATAGGTAGGAATATGAGCCAATTGTTGAGAAAAAGGACAGGTCAAACAGTAACCAACTTTTGTATGCCCGGAGCAAGTTTTACACATATCTTACAAAACATTTTAAGTAAAACATACTGTCCCGATTCAACAATAATCATTTTTATTGGGAGAAGGGGTAATGCAAATTTAAATACTATAAAAAGATATTTCAATCAATTATTAAACATAAAAGTTAGAAAAATAATTTTAGTTGCATTTCCCTACAGTAAGTTGTTGCCACAGGCCGAAAATGATTTTAGACATAAGTTAAATAGCAAATTACATACACTGACATTTTACAATGATTTTATTGACATAATTGACTCTAATGCTTTCATTAGAAACTTTTATTTGACATGTGATAGTTGTTATCTATCTCAATATAATCAAAGACAAATAGCATCATCGCTAGCATATTTTATTAATAACACAGCCAAAAATTTGGCTAATAACTCTGCTTTTATTGAGCAGTCTAATTTGACATTAAATATTAGCTTGGAATCCGTTCCAAATTCTTTAAATTAAGTAATGAGACAATAGAGTCAATCTCTGGCAATAACCTTGATAAGACATTAGTTACCTTTTTTAATACCACACCTATTATAAGTAAGAAAAACACACTTTCATCAACCACACATTGTAAAAAAAATAATTTAAAGAATTGTATCAACCTGGTGCATCAGAATATACAAGGGTTGATGAGTAAGGAATTAGAATTGGAATTGTTTATGAACTGTAACAATATTGACATCTTATGTATTACAGAACATTGGCTAAAAAGCCATCAGTTCATATTCAATTTCAATAACCACCAGGTTGCAAGCTCATTCAGCAGAAAAAACTTTATTCGAGGCGGCTCGTTAATTATAATAAATAAACTTTTAAAATTTAAGGAAAGATCTGATATTGTGAGCCTTTCTGTTGAGCGAGTTATAGAGATATCATGTGTCGAATTTGAGCAGTTCATTGTTATGAGCGTATACAAGCCTCCATGTGCGCCTTTTGAAAGTTTTATAGTAATTATGGAGGACGCCCTAAGCAAAGTTAATAATTGCCATAAAACGGTTGCTGTTTGTGGTGACTTTAATATTAACATTTTAGAGAAAAGTTCTTTATCAATTAATTTCTTAAATCTTTTTAAATCTTACAATTTAAGTCATACTTTTTTAGAACCAACTAGAGTGACTGCCACAAGTGCCACCTGTATTGATAATATATTTATTAACACTAAACCTTTACATAAATCCTTAATTAATATGCTTCAGTCTGATCACAGTGGGCAGTTAGTCTGTTGTCCAAGAAAAAACCTTAAGGTTCAGAGTAAAATTATAAATTTTATACCTATAAATGAAAACCGAATGGAAGTTTTTAAAAATAATTTATCTAGTAAAATGCGTTGGTTGCCTACTCATGACCGTCCGGATCAGTTATATAACTCATTATTTAAATTGATTAATGATGAATTTTCTGTTGTATTTAAACCCAAAAAAATTAATGTAACTGACCGTCTGATGTTTAGTGATTGGGCAACTGAAGGCATTCATAAAAGTCGGATTAGGTTATATGAACTTTACAATGAAAAAACTTTTAATAATAGTCCAGCCTTTATTAATTATGTAAAAAAATATTCAAAAACATTCAGACAAGCTTGTTATGCTGCAAAATCAATTTATTTGAAAAATAAAATAAAATGCGCTGAAAATACGATAAAAGCTACCTGGAATGTCATCAATAACGAAACTGGTAGAGCCAAAGCACGCAGTCGCGACTACCTACTAAATATCAATAATGTGAGTGTTGCAGAGGACTTGGAAGTAGCGACAGAATTTGAAAAATTTTTTGCTAATATACCCATTTTAACTACAGAGTCACTCAAGTCATCTTCCACGTCTGCTGAAATACTACTTAAGGACTGCGTACCAGAATGTGTCACAGCCTTTGAATTTACTGCTGTTACTACTGAAGATATTATTAAACAATTTAAAACTATTAATATGAAAAAGACAATGGATTTATGGGGATTGTCAGTTAAGACTGTTTCATATATTATTACTTTAATTGCTCCACATCTAGCCACAGTGTTCAATGGCTGTGTCGCTTCTGGAACATTTCCTGATTTAATGAAATATAGTAAAATTACACCCTTATTTAAATCTGGTGACACATCAGACCCCTCAAATTTTCGACCTATTTCTGTATTGCCAACTCTTAGTAAAATTTTTGAAAAGTTAATACTTAATCAATTGCTTAATCATTTTAATAGACATAATCTTCTTCACAAGAAACAGTTCGGATTTACGAGGGGTTGTTCAACTACTGACGCAGCAGTTGAGTTACTGAAAAGTATTTTTGCGGCTTGGGAGAAGTCACAAGATGCGTTAGGTATATTTTGCGACTTATCAAAAGCCTTTGATTGTGTACATCATGATACTCTTATCAGGAAATTATATCACTACGGCATTAGGAACAAAGCTCTCGATCTCCTTACTTCCTACTTGGGCAACAGAATCCAGAAGGTCGAAGTTAATGGTAAGACATCTCCAGGTTCAGCTTTAAAAATGGGTGTCCCGCAGGGTTCAATTCTAGGTCCATTTTTATTCTTGATATATATTAACGATTTACCGAATTATGTAAAGAACAATCATGAGATTGTGTTGTTCGCGGATGATACATCTTTGATTTTTAACATTAAACGACAACAGGTTAATTTTGACGAAGTAAACAATGCACTCTCTAAAGTTGTTAATTGGTTTAGTGTAAATAACCTATTACTTAATAATAAGAAAACGAAACTTTTAAAATTCTCTATGCCTAATGTTAAACAATTGGAAACCAATGTGCAACTTAATGAATCTAGGATTGAGCCCGTCGAGACAACCATGTTTTTAGGTATTATGCTCGACACCAAACTACAATGGGGTCCACATATTGAAAGGCTATCGGGCAAACTCAGTTCTGCAGCTTATGCAGTTAAGACAATTAGACGCCTTACAGATTTAGAAACAGCTAGAATGGTTTATTTCAGTTATTTTCATAGCTTAATGTCGTATGGGATTCTTCTCTGGGGGAGTGCTGCAGACCTAAATACAATATTCGTTCTACAGAAAAGAGCTGTAAGGGGAATTTATAACCTCGGTCCAAGAGTTACTCTAAGAAAAAAATTCAAAGAAATAAACATTCTAACTGTTGTATCACAATATATTTATGAAAATCTGTTATATGTACATAAAAATATTGACAAATTTAGTAAAAAATGTGATATACATTCTGTAAATACGAGACACAAGAATAATCTGGTAGTTCATAGCACTCGTCTCCACAAAATAAGTAGCTGTTTTATGGGGCAATGTATACGCTTTTATAACAAGCTCCCTCATAATTTAAGAAACTTGTCTATAAATAAGTTCAAAATTATTGTTAAAGCGAAATTATGTTCAAAAGCATACTATAAAATATCTGAATATAAAGACGACCAAAACGCTTGGGATTGAGCTGTTCTAATTCGGCACACAAAAATAATTGTATAAAATGCTCTTTTTAAATGACGTTTCGTAAGTACTTGCAAAGTTTATACGAAATAAAGAACTATTTCATTTCATTTCATTTCATTTCATTTCATTTCATTTCATTTCATATTGTATATTAGGCAAAATATAGGTTTATTTACTACAAAAAGTGACATACATAACATAAATACTCGAAACAGGCATAAGTTATGCCCTTTATCATCGTTTACATAAAATTAATAATTCTTTTGTAGGGCTAGGTATTCGTATATACCATAAAATACCAATTAGTCTTTTAGAATTACCATTAATTACGTTTAAAAGTAAAATAAAAACTGCCTTATTAGGAAAGGTTATTATACCATTAATGATTATTTCATTGATAAGGATAGATGGTCACTTACACTAGCCAACTCTTGATCTTTGTACTTATTCAGAATTTATATAGATACCTTGCTTTTTAGTTTTTTTTTTTATATAATATCTCTAGTTCTTTTAAATAACTATGCATGTATTATTAGGTCATTCAACTTACTACATTTACATTTGCATTGTTGTAATAAAAATTATAATTTTTAAATAAATAATTTAATTAAAAAAAAATTGCTACTGTTTTAGATGAAGATAACTCGTGATCATGGGCTGTATAGTAACATCTTTGTAAATTTTGTGTATTCATATACCTACTGTCACTTTCTGTAACATACATTTCCATCATAGTTCTGAACATGATCGCGAGTTGCCTACATTATAAGACGTAAGTGGATGCTCCTGTTACACAAGATTCACACTGGAAGGCTACTACAGCACTTAATTTGGTAACTGCATTAATTATTTAAGTATTATGTATGTTCCTAATTACTATTTACAAGTAATTAATTACAATGTGAAACAGTTGCAGCTCCTTACAAAAACAAAATATGTACCATAACACGGGCGATTAAAAAGAGTGGCCACCAGTTTTATTGCTCGTTCTTTCTCGTGGTTCTGCCTATTGCTTTGCGAACGAGGCAGTAAATGTAAATGTAGAAGCATTAAGTAATTTACTTTAAAATTTGACGTTCATAAGCGTCACCTTGTGACCTAGAAGAATAGATGATTTTGACTTTGACTTTGATACGATACATGGAATGCTATCTCACGCCAGACAATGTATGCAAGATCTGCTAGAAAGCTAACATATTATTTCACTTTGAAGTATAGGTAATGTGTGTATTAGTAATACGTGCATCGATTAAGACTTGGGTTCGGTGAATATTTCATTGAATGATTGGCGCTATGGTGGTCATCACACTCCTACAAGGTTAGTGGGTTATCATCCTCATGTTGGACAAAATATGTGATTCACATTATTGCTTTGAGTCGAACATGGCATTCTATTGTAGTTCGTACTGAACAACGAGATTGCTGTCTAGCAGGCATGCACAATTAGTGAGACCATCTGGACAATAACTAAAGTCGGTAATAACGGAGCTTCTCTTTGCTGTCGTACAGCAGACACTCTGTAGATTCTCGTGACCCCGCCAATTGCATTACAATGGGACACCGTGTTGTTTTTTAGTCGGTGAGCTGGAATCTGTTCACGTATACTAACATGCCCATTGAACTTCCCAAGGGTTTCGGGATAACGTGGTACACGTCACATACAGGGAAAATCTCAAGTTCTCCACAGGTAAAACAAAAAATTTGTAAGTATGAAATACATTGGTTTGGTTCTAGTTTATCGTAAATAGAACATTTTCGTTTACACTCTGTGACGTCAAAGCGAAAAACAAAAGCATTACTTCGTGGAAAGCCAGGCTCTTTAAGCTTTTCGTTGCGCGCCAGCAAATACTCTTGGAAGTACGAACACTTTTAATGTAGGAACACATCAAGTAGTTAATTTTTAGATTACCTGTAATATTCAGGCGCAGTACAAAATCTTACTCATAATTAATATTTGCTATACTGCGTACTTTCTCACGGCAAAATGTTTAAATGATTTCTATCTTTTACCGTAAGGAGAAATAAAGGATTATTCTGAGAGTGCCTCAGTGTCTCTAATATACCTTTGTTTTAATGATACTGTGCTACTGAAAGGTCTATGTTTGCATGTTATAATCCTTACAGTGATTGTATATGTTTTAGACTTAAAACTAGTCATATATTGTTATTATATATATGTGTGTCTTTGATATGTGTGTTTGAACTTCTGCTAAACGGATGTACCAGTTATGTTGTGTAAAGTATTGTATCCAGTCTTGAACGCTACACATTCAATTGCAAAATAATTTACATGATTATGGATTTTGATGACACTGATCAACCCTTGGATGAGTGACCGCTTGTTGCATTTAAATCAAAGCTCTTCCATACGTCGGACCGCAAGAAGCCACGATAGTTCCGATTTTTGTCGCAGGACAAGAATGGTTGAGCCATGTCGAGCCACCCCAGAGGGTATGCATCAGACAGCGGGGCAGCCTATAAACTCTATTCAGGCGTCAACTATTGTAGTTTTAATAAATCGTATTAATTTTCTTTAGTAGCTTATCTATACAGGAATAATCTTCTGTTTATTCTGAGCGATGAAAGAGGTTAATGCAGAATAAATATTTTTTGAATTAATTGCCTGTAAGTATACACAAAGAGATATATTCGCTAACGGTATAATAGGTACGTCGTTGCACACGGAATTTATCCGTGAACATAGCGCTTGAAACACGTGCCGAAGTATGGATTAAGTACTTGAAACAAACGTGACGTGGCATATATCCTAAAATCGATCTTTAAAAAAAATGAAACCTAACCTATATCAGTACAAGAGTGCTAAAACACAATTTCCCGTTACGTCAACGTGACGGAATATCACAGAAAAGTCTCTAATATTATTATCAGAAGTGAAAAGATTTCAACATAAGCAAGTTTGATCCCAAAATATCTGCGATTCATGTTTTCGGTGTAATATAATAAGTATTTCTAGTACAAATTTGATGATCAATCGATGTCTCTTGAAAAGACGTAAGATTTCTTTGTATTTTATGTGTGTACTAATTTTGTTATTTTATTTGCAGCGTAACCAGTCTCGCTACAGGGCAAAGGCCTCCCTACCCTGTTGTACTAATATCCAAATAAAATAAAATATACACGTCCTCTTATCGTAAACATTGGCGTCTAGCAAATATTGTACGCTATTTGTATTAGGTTAAGCTACGCGTGCCGACTAACTATTGAATTTGCAGTGCAAATTGACGGCGATCTACAACTACCTCTGAATAAGAATCGTCTAATTTTACAAGTAGATGAATGAAATGAAGTGATGCCGCTTTTATCGCTCCTTTCTTCTAAGTTTTGGGGTACGATATCTTGAAAATGACTGTTTAATTTGGCATAATTTTTTTAAGTAATTTAAGTAATTTCTTAGCACCCTCACTCCCTATTACATTTTGATCGATGTATTATTCGCAGAATAGTACAACTAGTAGTTAGAACTACTGGCTTATTAGCTATGCTATCCTAATCATCATTACTGATTCTTTTTAACGACTATCAAACATCTTCATGACAACCGGGACCGGTGGCAAACCCTGTTCTCCGAAGCAAGTGGCAAGCGATAATGAAATTAATAATTTATTTCAAACATAACTTTGAAAGTCTGTGGTGTGCGCAGAAAGTTTAAACTGTCAATGCTCATGTAAACTGCATGCCGGGCAGTTGGTACCTGCTCGTATCTCCTTGTTGCTTTCTTACAATATCGTCCGATGGGTTGACGTTCCTAGATGATTCCGGGGCACGGTGAGGTACCACCACCAAATTGCTTTATCTGAGCTTCTAAAGGATGATACCCTACGGGAAAGCCAGTATCAATTTAATCGATCTGTTACCGCAAGATAACTACACAGTCAAAAACTACGAAAAGAAATCTAATTTAAAGTTCCTAATACTGTTATTTGTACGAAATTAATGAATTTATGTTTTGTTTTATATAATTAAATTAGAATTGTTGGGCTCTGAACACTCAACGAACATTCAGTCACTTCTATACGGCCTAGAAACTTATAAAATCTAATTTGCTGTACACTTTAGATTGAAATGAGATAATAAATCTTTAGGTTATTTAATTTATAGTAATATGAAATTATAATCTTAGAATTATCGTCAAAATAACTTTGAGTAGAAAAATCAAAGTTATTTTATTCTTAGTAAAATTTGTTTATAGTTACGTATCTGGTGAGATTGCTACAATTGGGTGTTTTGTCTCAAGAATAATGAAAGAACGCGAAGGATGTTTTGTCGTATAAACGATTTCTACGACTGTCTCCCCCATTTTTGGCACCAGAGCAATATGTTTAATAAGTTGTAGAGCGAGGCTCGTATGTTTAGTTTTTCTCGGGGATGCTCCTACCAAAAACAATAAAAAAGCCTCGTTATAACGCCTTCAAAAGCTGTCCCGTATACCAATTGCGCAATATTAATAAAAAAATTGGTTGCCTGTAAAGTCGGTATACGGGCGAAAGTTTTACGTGACAACGACTGTGAGTGGTAAAATAATTTTAATGTGAATATTCATTCGTATAGTAGGAAGAAGGATGAAAGACGCGTGCCTTTCACTTTTTATGTCTGTCTCTCTCGCTCTTAGGCGGGACGCGTGCCTCTCACTCGCTCTCATTGTGAGCGAATAACGTGAGCGGAGCGTAACGCAGTTTCTTGAAGTGTCACCCGGCAAACCAATTTATAAGACGTTGTCACGTCAAAAAACAAAATAAACGGACATGGAATACTTATGCCGCTTTATTTGTTTCAGTAAATGAAAATAAATATGGAATAATATTACAGCTAGAATTTATGTTGATAAAAAAATGAATTCTGAAATGACAATTCATTGTATTAGATCTATTACGGAATGTTTTAGTGATGCGAAGGCGTCTTCTTTTAGGCTTGTAATAAACTCGAAAAAATTTAGCAGTAGTTAAGATAAATATATAATTTAATTATTTACAGCAACATACTTATATGCATGTTGTTATTTCATATTTATCTTAATATATAAAATCCTTGCGTTACTGACTGACTGACAGACACGCTACAGCCGAAACTATTAGGTGCAAGAAGCTGAAATTTGGCATGTATGTTCTTTGGGGACCTTAGGGGTGCACTACGAAGGGATTTCTCGAAATTCCCACGGGATCGGCCAAAACGGGTAAATTAAAAAAAATGCAGGCGTAGCTGCTGGCGTCCTCTAGTAATTAACTAAGCGTGTACAGAAGAAAAGAAAATATGAAATGAGTAATTGAAAACAATATAATACTGTATTATTGTCGGGTAACGCATCGATTATTGTGCGTCTATTCATATTCCCGGAATACGGCTCTAAACATCCAATGATGTTCCTAAATTAAGCGCTTGCAATGCCTTTGTAATCACCCAACGGTAAAATTATGCATAATTATGAATGATAATATCCATTATCACTGTGACTCTAGGCAGACACTGATAAATGGTACATAAACTAATTAGTATAATGCTTTTACTTAACAAACATTAAATTAGTTTTCGTAATATTCACGCTGACAACTATACGGACGAACAAAGTCCGAGATACAAGGTTGCTGGTGTTGGTCAGAGGCTATGTAGGAATTAGTAATAAGTAGTTGAAGCCGGATCTAGTGTGGTGTCCGTCTCACTGCCTGCGGGCACGACGGTGGCGCCGCCCGGCCCGTCAGCGGTCGCTCTTGAAAACTGGAATTAATTAAACTTGCTACTCAACTATTATCTATGGACTCCTCCAAGTCAGGAACTTCGCCGTGTTTCAGGATGTGAAACTTTTTGCACTGAAATTAATCCTTTCTTTAATCCAACAATCTTTGTAAAATCCTATTATATTCAGAGAACTCGCAAGTCGTTAGTTTGTTTCAGTTTGACTCTCGTAAAATTATGTTGGATTCGGTCTGCACGAGGTATTCCCCGAAGCACAACCAAACGAAGCACACACAGACGAAGCGCACCTAAAGTATTCCACTTTGCACACCCGTAGGTGGGCCTCAAATAAAAAAAATTAAATAGTTAATTTCCTATTCCACGAAGCACACCTATGAATATCACTCGCATAAAGCGGGGACTAAGAAATAAAAATGTCGATAGAAGAAAATATTTATTATTTAAAAGACTAACTTAAATATCTAACATCTCTTATTTTGAGGAAGCTGCAGTCAGGAGTGTTACAGCAGTATTTCCTAACGAACAGATAAAGGGATGCTATTTTCATTTTAAGAAAGCAATTAAAAAGAAATCTAGGGATTTAGGTTTAGATAAGAACAGCATACATAGAAAACATGTTGCCTTATGTACGGTTTTGCCACATTTACTGCTGGAAGTCTTAGATGAGGCCTGGCTCTAACATCATGAGCGAGTGTCCTCAAGGAGAAAGTATTTCTAAATTTAACGATGACCTTGTAACTCAGTGGCTCGAACATAAGTTATTGCACGACAAACGGTCGTGTTATAACGTAAAAAATAAAACTAATAATTATACAGAGTCATTTCTCTGAAATAAAGAAAATTTTCGATAGAAAACAGAGCCATAAATCTAGCAAAACTTTTAGATTGCTTCCCTAAAAATTGCAATAATTATGCCAAAATTAGAGTAAAAATGGGTTATTCAAATCATCAAAAATATGCTGAAATTAAAAATAATATAATCGAAAACACAATAAAAGATTATAAAAATGGGTTAATTTCAGTTGGACATTGTCTAGAGAAATTAAGATTTTATTTATTTTATTTTATAAGGGGTAAGCCCCTTCGGGGTACAGGCGTGATTCAGAGGTGTAATATTACACGCACATTTCGCCATGAATTTTTCGGTCCCACGTAATAGGGGGCGAGCCTATTGCCGTACCGGGAACATTATCAGACTCCGTGCTGCTGGTAGAAATTAAGATTCTGGTGAATAATAATTTATTTAATTGATAAGTCTAGATACTTACTAAATTGCCCATTTCTTAAAGATTATTTAAGAATCAATATTCTTTAAGAAATGGGCAATTTAGTAGAAAATAAATTAGAAAGATTGTGATTTGTGATTTTAAACAGTCTGCGATTTTACATAAAACTGGAGTGTATTATTATTAGTTAAAAGGTATAAGAAAACATGAACTCAATAGAAAACTATATTTACAATGTTTTTGACTTTTGTTCACGTTTTTACTGTAATTATGAAACAATCTGTGATTTTTATGTTAAAGTACAGTATTTTTATTATTCTCTAAGTGACTAAATAGATAGCTATAAGAAAACAGCTACTTAGATCTCTATGTAAAACAATATTTACAATGTTTTTGATATTTGTCCAAGTTTTTATAGTATTTTTATTATTCACTAAACAAGTAGCTAAAAGAAAATTTCAGCATAGATCTCTATTTAAAACAATATTTACAATGTTTTTAATATTTGTCCAAGTTTTTATTGCAATTATGAAACAATCTGTGATTTCTGTTTTAAAGTACAGTATTTTATTGTTCACTAAACAGATAACTATTAGAAAACTTCAACATAGATATCTATGTAAAACAATATTAACAATGTTTTTATTGTAATTATGAAACAATCTGTGATTTTTTATGTTCAAGTGGGGTGTTTTTATTATTCATTAAGTGACTAAATAGATAGTTATAAGAAAACATCAACATAGATCTCTATGTAAAACAATATTTACAATGTTTTTGATAATTTACCAACTTTTTAGTGCAATTATGAAACCATCCGTGATTTTTGATAGTAAGATTACAAAAATAACAAATATTGTGTAACATTATTGTAATGAAACTGAAAGATGTTAGAAATTTAAGTTAGTATTTTGAATAAACAATATTTTCTTCTATCGACATTTTTATTTCTTAGTCCCCGCACTATGCGAGTGATATTTGTAGGTGTGCTTCGTGGAATAGGAAATTAATTATTTAATATTTTTTATTTGAAGCCCACCTACGGGTGTGCAAAGTGGAATACTTTAGGTGTGCTTCGTCTGGGTGTGCTTCGTTTGGGTGTACTTCGGGGAATGCACTTTGTTTAATCATGTACCGATTTGTTGTTTGCGTTGTAAATAATTGTAAGCTAATTTTAGACATGCGTGTTGTGAAATAAATTTCGTCATGTGTAGAGCAATATTCTCTTTTTGTAATTATGAAAATACGAGCAAACACTCCTAATTAGAAGATAAATTTCACGAGTAAATGTACTCGCAAGCGGGCTCAGTTTACTCGGGCGGTAGATAATTGAACATAACTCATTTTGAATTATCCGATTTTGCAACAAGGTGAATACTTAGTTAGTAATTCCTATTTATTTTGAGCTACACGATGCGCGTTACAAATTGGTAGACAATTTGACCGTTCAAGTTTGAATAATAAATTGTATGAATATTTTAAATTCTGTTATTTTGTATTTGTTGGAAGTCTCACGTTGGGAACGATTCAACTAAGAGGTTTTATATTATTGTTACTATTTCATAAAGCAGTTCATTTGTAAGAAGAAATAAGTTGATATACCCACTTTTCATTTCGATTAAGTAATACAGGGTATAAAAAGGCCCTTAACGAAAACTGAAATCCCATGTCCAATCACTACGAACATTTTTTCTTCGGCACCATACCTGGGAAATTACTGGTTCAGGAGATAGTGAGGCTCAAAGTTAGTATGGATTTTTTCTAATTAAGTACTAAATCGATGCATTTAACCCGCAAATATGTTCTTAAGATGCCATATATGGCTGCCTCTTATAACCCCATGGATAAGTAGGTATTTCGAGCATTGCACGCGCGCGCTTTTAATTGCGGTTGAAAAAATGTGAAAACTTAAAAAAAATCGTTTCCCAGGTATTATTTTTGGTTAGTATGACTTGGCATGATGTCCACAACGAGTAGACTTCGGCCTGGTGATGGGTCTTGAGACACCCTGTATATATTTTATGTCAAATTCCAATTAAGAATTAATCCATACTAATAGTCAAACAGCGTAAATTACGATACCTCTCGAATGTTTACATTTTGTTAAGATGTTGAGCATAAATGAATGTATGAACGATCATTGCTTTCATCTTGAATTCATAATATCCAATATGCCGCCGCTAAACACAATGACAGAAAATATCTCGCCACCAATAAAAAACATACATCTCGAATGCAAATTTCAACATAATACCTCGTACTTGTAATAAATTATATATAGAATGTCAGTGTTTGTTATTGAGCTCCTCCGAAATCGTGGACAGATTTTTATGTTTTCTATGGCCTGATAATAGGTCCTTGTGTACCAAGCCAAGGTCCTATTCTTTGCCAACTTCGTTATATTTGTGATTTGCCATGATTTTTTACAATTATAATGTTTGCTCGATCAGTTCGTGTAAATATATTATACTTCTACCCGTAGTAGAGGGAAATTAATAATGAAAATATTATACCTGGCTGGTTAGACGTACGCATTGTACGCTCTACTAGCCTCGAATGGGTTTTCCGTTCATTATATTCATTATTAGTCACTGCGCTCAAGTGCCGACAAACCAAGCCACACATGCGACAAACGATTAGCACCTCACACCGCTATCGCATACTCATACGAACGTAACTTGTTGGACACGTAAGTAATAGTATGTATACAGACACCTACTTACGCGACATCATCATCATCCTAGTGTTGCGATTCAGAACTGTCGCCTTTGAGCGCGGAGCATAGATCAAGGGCCCGGAGTGCTAGTTATTATTTCTACATTAATCACATTTTAGAAGTGATTGCTCTCACGTATTAATCTGTGATGCTGATACATCATATTTAAATAAACATAATTCAAATTTCAGCACCATCGTCCAAGTTTCTCGACTTTTTAAATGACAAATACTGATCTGATGCCAATCTGAATGTGTACCACAGTCAAAGGCATAGCCTTATTCTATGACGAAAATTAGTGGATTTCACTTACACACGTGTATCGACCTTTTTATTTCGCATTTACTGTTCACTACTTTCTCGAAAGCTCAGTGTACCGGCAAGATTTTGTTACCGCGTGTGAAATAAAAATCTGTATGTAGTTTTGTTTTTTTAAATAATATTTGTTGTTTCTGTATTGAATAATGATTTTGCTTTTATTGTTTGAATGCCTGCCGTAGACTAGACTGAAAATATGTAGAGTGAACTGAGGTAACGTCGAATGCTTTTTACTGGAGATGAAGGTATATTTCTCGACCTGAGACGCATTAGGTCTGATGTGGAATTTTACAAGTTTAGAGGAGAGCCAAAAGAAAAATATTGACAAAATCGTGTCAAAACTTTTGTCTATTATCGAATAGGTTAACATAAATAGAATAATATTTTAGATAAGTCATCTACCTTTGTATCAGTATAGTAATAAAACCAGTCACAATGAAATAAAAATACTTTATTAGTCAAAAACAATTTTTTGGTTACATCCAACCTTATGCTTGTACAGAGTTATTAAACGACGAATGCTTTTAATTATATTTACTGATTGAACTTTATGCCTGCAATTTTTTTGTAAATTCAATGCGCATTTTTAGCTTTTTTAAAAGATGTAACATTATGTTTGGCCAAAAGTATAAATTTAGTTAAGTCCGATCTTATCATGTATCTATTTATAAGGCATTTAAATGAATTATTATTAAGTACATAAGGTCGAAGTTAATAAAATCAAATTAAAAAAGTAATAAAAACTTAAAACTTAAAAAAAGAATGGAAACAAACAAATTTAATCCACTTCAGGAAAGTCCGCCTGACTTTCGGAATGTTTTAACTTTTTATAATATGTGTGGAATTCCTGTGGAATCCACTGCAAAAGACTCATCAAATCATTGTATTTTGCCGTTGATATTAGCTTTTCAGTTTGACTTACACTAGGTAAATGTTCAAGGAACTGAATTCGCTTAGAAGCATTTCGGATCAAAGATATTTCGGTAAAATCTTCTTCAAATGTATTTTTATAAAATAACATTCCGGGCTGGTCTTGTTTAACCTGAAGCCAAACACATTCTAATATTTTAAAATCTTTACCATCTGAATTCTTCTTTCTGAAAACAAAAGGACCATTTTTCTTATATAAAGACGTAACGTCTTTAAAGTTATGAAGCTGCATATCATAGACGTCAAAAGTTCTTCTTCCTCCACAAGTTCGAATAAACTGAGACCAGTCTCGAGGTATCGCAATCTGCATTGTTTTCAATTGTTTCTTCTTTTTTTCGATTTGTGAGTGTATTTGATCTACTTCCATGTGTGTATGACCTTTCAGCATAAATTTGTGGTTTATTATTTTCAACTGGGGATGTTTGTGCAACATCCACATGTAAGCCATTACGACCATCAAATTTCGGTTTTGGCCTGCACAGTTATCAGACCACAGAGTTAATTCCCTCACGTTAGAAAGATTTTCACAATTTTCTTCAACCCATCGAATCAGGCAAGACGCTATCTCGTTTCCTCCTCTGCCACCTATATTTTCAGACCATAACATATTTGCAGCTCTATTAGCTGTAGAATCAAATATTGTCAAATTTAACGTCCAAAGCTTTCGTAGATAAAAAGATTTACTATTAGTTAAATTCGGTGTAGCCAAACACTTCTGCAAATCAAACATCAATACTTTTTTTTCGCCTGAACTTGATTCTGCTTCTATTTTGTCATTTCTCTTCAAATTATATCTTTCTTCAGCAGTCTTAGCATGAATTTCCTTTTCTTTTTCTATATTATTTTTCAGCTCTTCATCCACAACATCTAAAAGCTTTCTCTGAAATGCATCGCAATCATCACAAGTGTCGACCGACGGTAGTTTGAAGCTTAAATTGAATTTGGTGTTGAAAATATTTCGGCACAACCATTCTTTGGCTACCAAATTCGGAGGGACCTCTGTAGATTCCATTCTCTCTTTATACTGTTTGTACATAGTAGGGATATTCAAGTCCAGTCCTAAAAATTTTCGTCCGCTCTTTTGTCGTGAATAATGACTCTCATAACATGGATATAAGTTAATATGATCTACCACTGATTGTACTACCACATCTGAAGTTTTATTACCAGGAATATGCTTTCCCCTCTGATCTGGAGCTACCAACCCTCCATCGAGCTGTTTCTCCAAACTCACCTTAACAAACTTCTCTCCTATAGATAGCGTGTTGAGAAACATATTCCTGCATATTTTTTCGCTCTTAGAATTTACAATAAGTCTATATTCGTACGTAAACTTCCTTCGGTCGGTATCTAAGTTCCCGGTTGTTCTCATTGTGTGTTTTTGTTTTTTTGTGACGTTAGAGGCTATAAACTGGCGACGTTGATCCCAACTGGTGCATTTTTTCCAAAATTCATTAAATATTTGTATTCTTGTATCATTAGACACTTTTTCGTAACATTTAGATTTACACTTACATGGAGATTTAATTTCACGACCGTCTATTTCAGGGTTTTTTTTTGCTACAGTTGAGTGATAGGGAGAACCTTTTAGTCTTGCAATTTAAGCCGCAACTCTTTTCCATTTAGTTACGTTTTTAACTTTCTTTCTTGTGTTAGATTTTGAAGGGACGGCTGTAATGGTCTGCTGTACGTCTTCATTATTTCTTATTTGTCGGTCATCTGGTATATAAACGTCCCCATTCATATCTGCGACCATAATACCGTTCGAGTTAACTGTATCTTCATTCATAGTAGTATCGGAAATAATAGCACTTTCATAATCATGGGGTACAATTAAAAAGCCTGTAGTATGGTCTTTGTCTGTTAAATTACGGTTTTCAATGTGATCAGTCTTATTAGCAGATGTACTCGCCCTTACTTGAATCAACATCATATTATTGGAATTCGTATTTTTAGGACTACCTTGATCAAATAGTGAAGATTCATTAAGGTTATCTACCGACGAATATACAGTAGAGGTTGCTTGTGCAGTCATTGCAGCAAAAAAACGGTCGTTTTCTTTAGGACTTTCACTAAAAACTGAAGTTGCAGATATAATTCTTTTTCGTGGACCTAGAAGATCGTCTAAAGTGATTAAATTAATATCTTCAATATTTGCTACTTTAGTTTGCCTTTCAGGTGATTTTTCTGAAAAAGAAAGCTTTCTTTTCACCTTCAAAGACCTCGATAGAACTAAGACTTTTTCTGGCGAACCACTGACGTAGCTGCCATCCGAAAGATTTTCATGTGGTTCGTAAGTCTTGTCTTTAACGCTGTCATCACTATCATAATCGGAAAATTCTCGGCCAGGATCTGTAACATAATAATATTATTTTATTTTTAATGAAATGACAATATTTTATTTTTATTTTTATAGGCATAGTGTAAGTAGGTACAGTTATTTATTATAGTAGAAGCCGAATACAACATGTTGGGAGAAAGCCTAGACAGATTGATTGGTTACATTAATAAAACAAGAAGTAGGTAGTGGATAAATAAAAGTATTTACCTAAACAAGCACGTTCAAATATACGCGGATTGCCTTCATGTCTTTTCTTCTCATAACAATAACTTGGCCCTGCAATTGGAATATCGTATAAATTTCGTGTGTCGTCCTCTACAAAAAACAAAACAATTTGATTATAATTTATATACCTACTTATACCGATTTACTTCTAAAACGAGTAGGAATGTAAGAAATTAACTTACCGGCTACTAAAGCATCTGTATCGCTAGCTTTAGCTTCATTACTACGGGACTGAATCAAATGTCGAAGATTGACTAATTGGCGTCGTTTATTCAGTAATTGGGTGAACATAACATCCTGCGAAAAAACAACGTAGATACACCTAAGTTCACAATATATTTAAATGAGTACCTACTATAACCGATAAAATATCACCAAACTCATCCACACTAAACGACTTGACAATATAAAATCTGTAGGTACCTATTTATAGGTTTTGTACTCACCTGATCTTTGCCATCCATTGTTTACTATATTAAGTGCTTAAAAATCCTTCAATAATTATACACAGATATAATTTTTATTATCACTAATTCACTCACAAACAATTAAATAAATCAGAAGTCATTAAATTCACTAATTATTCGGCACAATAATAAAAACTCGCGCGCGAGTAACAAGACTTGTACTGGTCTGTGTTTGTAAACAAAATGCACGCGCCACGCGTTGGGTGCTATGCGCTGATAGGTCAAGCCACTGTGGCGCCGAAAACGGCCGAGTGACCGGCGATAATGTCCGATGTCATTCTATCGCGTCTGTGTGCGGTCACAAAGTCAATGGAATAGTGTTTCTTCTTCACATAGGCATTTCTGTACAACGATAAAGTAGCACTTTTTAAAGGCATAAGGACTAATTATGCGTGTAGACCTTAACCAAAGAAATAAAATTTTCGGAGCATAACACTATATCTCAAGGTACAACATCTTATTATTTAATTTCAAGAGGCATAAAGTTCTATCTGACAATACGTATTATTTTTACCAACAATCCTTGTAGAATAAAGTTGAATGACAAAATAGTCCCTTCGTTACGCATAAAATAATTTAAAAGCATAAAAGTTGAAGTCAATGTTCGACCTTCTAATTAAACCAAAATTTTAAGCATAAATACTGTAGTTGCTATTAGGCCTTATTCCACAATATAAATTTGTAAATTAGACAGATTCGACATTATGCATTTGTATTATTAGCAGAATAAAAAGAGATAGAATTATGATTGTTATATATATAGAAAGAGCGCGAGATACTGGTTTCAGCTGACTTTTAAAGTTATTTTACTCTATGTCGACATTCGACCTTATGCATCTCAGGTCGAGATTTATGTAAAACTATGTAGTAAAAAGTTAAAGAAAAAAATATCTAAATTGAGTGGCTTTTGGTCGATTTCAAAATTGTTAATAGTGAATGGTAGGTACACTTCATTTCATAGAGCTTATATGAATGCACTTTATAATTAATGTGATGGTGTATAAGTAATGAATCTGTATGTTAATTTGGCTATTACTTTTCGTACTTATTGCTAAAACTGTCGGTTAAATAAACGTGAGGACGTTTAATGTTTAAATATGTAGCTAATATGTATTGAAAATTAATGATAGATATATAGCGATTTTACATTTTTATTATACTTTAGAAATACTGTAAATAATAATAAATGTATAATTGGTGATAAACTATATCGGCCTAACATGAGGTAGGTACTTAAGGCGCTGTTATACCTCAGAAGCCGTGAAACACCTAATTTTTCATCGCGCATCTAGCCATAACGGTACATATTACAAACTAGCAAAAATTAGAGCTTAAAGTCAAAAGTCTGAACAAAAGACTTCTGAAAGAATTTTTCATGTACGTAAGATAGAATCACGGTAAAAAAATCACAAAATCGAGGCAGAAAATAATCTTTCGTCTCACTGTTTGCAATATTTTGATCGTAAGCTGTCATATTTTTTTGATAATATTGTAGGAAATCTAATGAACTAAAGAATTACCCTATTTATTTTCATATTATACGTGTATATTTTGTAAAATTAAATAAAATCTGCCAAACTTCTATGATTTTGACGCTCGGTAGATCCCATCAATATCAAACGCTTCAGCAATTTAAACCTTATTAGCATAAGCGGTGTACTGAGTGTCAGTTGCTAGTTTACGCCCCGCCCAGACCTCATCATTCGGCTATGAGCCCTGTGAGAGATAGGTCATGACGCTTGCGTCTCCGCTGCACAAAATTTTACGTAAACCTGTTTGTTATTATAATACGCCGATTTGAGTTCGTAATGTCATGTTTTATGTTATAGACTGAATACTTTGAATCAAATAGGCTTTTCATGTAACTATGGGCACATATAATTAGGACCTAAGTTTATACTCTTGTTGCGTTTAATGTGTTATTGTTTCTGTGCTTATAAATATACACCGCTATTTTTTAATTAGTACAAAACTTTAAGGACAGATTAGCGAAGATATTATTATCATATATGTGACGTAAGAATTTCATAATATCAATAAAAAGCAAAGTTATTATCATTTGTTTATTGTAGAAAATCTCACTTAAATCATAGTCATATTTTACAATCCATTCACTAATTCATTGATAATATTCCATCCTGCTCATTCGCATTCTCTCTGTCGCACTTATGATGTAGGTAGCAATAGAAAATGAAATGAAGAAAAATAATAAATGTAGTATGTGTGTGTATTTTTTAATTTTGTTAGTTCTACCCTCTCCTTCATGCTTCATTCGGGCGTAGGACCGGTAAGATATATCGTTTAACAAGTAATTAAATACGGAGGTATGTAATTAGAAAGCAAACAAATATCAAAATAAAAAATGGTGTTCTGGACTAAAAGAAAAGAGTAATTTTGGCGTATTTATCAAGTTAGAATCATCTGCTATTAACAAATTATTTTATCATCATCATGTCAGCCTAGAGACGTCCACTGTTGGACATAGGCCTTCCTCAAGGTGTGTGGAGAACACAGACCGATTTTGAGGCGCCTGCATCAAATTATTATTTACTTAAGTACGTATTATTTACTAAACTTACAAGTATTTCCATTGTCCTTCGAAATGTCCACCACCGTTGCCAAAAGCATCCAATATGCACTGTTTTAATTGTTTGACACTGACCCGGTCACTTTTGTACACTCACAATACGATGTCCATGGGTACACAGCTGCACTCGCGATTTTTCCACTCAAAAAGTACGCACGAAGCATAGCTACATACTCCCGTGATATGAACTGATATGATAGGCCATCGCGTCGGGCAAACGTAGACAAACAAGTTTTGCAACGAAATTAGATACGCTGACTTTCACTAGTCATTTAGTACTGTCTGTCGCATCGTCGGGGCGTGGCGCAGGCGCAGAGGGGCGGGGGGGGGGGTTCTAATTTATCAATGGTATGATAGTACACGGGTCGGTCATAGTATTAGTATTGCATTTACCAATTATTACGTATTTTTGTGGACAGTTTTGAGACAGTTTTGGGACTTAGTGTTTTTATTTTTCAACTACATAATTATGATCAGTTAAAGATACTTAGTGCCCTGTTAATTTTTTTGTACTAATTAAAAAATAGCGGTGTATAATTAGAAGAATAAAATATGGACAATTAGAGAAATGAAGTTCTACGAAGGATTTGTACAAGAAAGCGTCGTAATAAAATAGAAATTCATCCATGGCCAAGTGATTATGAAATATGTAACATTTTTACACAAATTATTTTCATAAGAGTCTTTTATGACTAACTATGTTACTTATATATTATCGATTATGCATAATATAATTATATAAATTATTCTCACAATACATAGTTGCCACAGTTTTCAATTTTTGAAAGAGTAATAACATAAAATCGAATCATTTTATGTACCTATATTTCAAATTCATTAGCTTGTCAGAGCGCCTGGAGCGCTAAGATGCCGCCACGGCGAACAATAATGATGACAGCGCTAATATGGCGCTCCGCAATCTGCACACAAGCGGTAACGAATGTTGTATTATTGTGTTTTGAACATAAACCTTTTAGGTACATCGGGTAAAACTTTGATTATTCATAAACTATTAGGTATGTCTCAGTACATCTAATATCTTTTTAATTTCTAAAATCAATCATTTATAAATAAGAAGGTGTCTTCTCTATTTGCTATAACACAAGATATAGTATTTTTTTAATAATAAAGTACGTAACTAATTATCTTTATTGTAATTACAGTGAAGTTAAAGATAACAGTTCTGTAACGTCTTACACACATTTGACTGCAGTCATTCCTAACACGATCTGTTCAAGAGCTAGCCTAGAAATGCCAAACAATGTTTTTAACAAATTTGACTCAAAGTCCGTACTGATAAGCAAAAATTACAAGAGGGATAGCAGTGACTGGTTCGAATTGCGTAAGAATATGTTGACAGATTGAAATTTTTGTATAGTGGTAAAAAGAAGAGATAACAGCAGTAAAGCCAACTTAGTAAAAAATAAAAATGGCCTGGAGAATAGTATAAGAGCAAATAAAATACAAATATGGAAACATGATAAAAAAGTGAACTGACTAGTCTAAACAAATATTGTAATTGTTATTACCAAATTCAGGGGCAACGCCACGTTACACGCAAACAAAAGTGTTTATTTGCTGTGTGGAGTGGCGAAAGTATACCACTAAAAATAGAAATTATAGAAAGAGATGATCTTTTCTGGGAGAAGCTTGTGGCGTTTTATATGAATTGGCAGTTGCCTGAAATTGTTGATTCTCGTCAAGCTCAAGGGATGGCATTGCGAGATCACGGAGAGGAAAATGTTTCATCAGTGCTTGAAATTTCTACAATACCAAGCCGTAAAAGGAAAGTAAATGAAACTGTGCCTCGTGAACAACAGCAAATAATAAGTATTGAAGCCTTATCACCTCCCACACTGCCTTTAACATTCGATGAGAATAAAGAAAACCTGCCGGGTTGTAGCAGACAGCTAACTTTTGTTAAACTGTAAACTCTGTATTTCGTTAATAAATTATAAATGAATATAAATAAATATCTTTTAATAATTATTTTCTTTGAAACAACACATATTTGAAGCAAAAGAAATTTTTTATATTTTTCCATACAAACATGTATGACGAGAGCTAACGAAAAAGCAGTAACTTAAATTCTAATTCTATAATTTTCTAAGCGACATAGCAGTATCTCATGAATAAGGTATATCCACATATGTTTTTGATGTTTCATCTATTTTGAAAAATAATAATGGGTTGGGTTTCGAAACGAGTCGCCTGAATTTGAGGGTATTGGTAGTGTAGGGGGCTTAAGGTAGTTCGTTTTAATCCCCTAAAAGTAATTTTGGCTGCCGGAGTTGCGTCTATATATTTTTAAACAATTTCCAAAATTTCATAAATACTTCGGCAATTATGCAAAACGGAACATAGTTTTCATACTTTAGTACAGTTTTACAAATGTAATTTTTAGGTTTTATGTGAAAAACGTGAAACGAAACGCAAAACTTCCATCTTGGAATGATCATATTGACAGCTAATGTCAAATTTGTGCGTCGTTGCTTTCGAGTGCCTTGGGTTAGGTGCGACTGTAATAAGTAAATAAATAGTTTATGTTCGGTTCTCTTTTGACCCTTAATCCGAAAGTAGGAGCCCTTCGCAGGGCTCCTACAACCTTAGTTTATTAAACTAGTGTGATGTAGAATGTGGAAGTAGGCAGTGCCATACACACCGATGTTTGAAGATTTTTTTTTTCAGAGGAAACCAAGTATTTCCGGCTAGTGAAAATAGTGAGGGGGGTTTCAAGACCTCCCCTGCTCCCTCTCCAATCACTCACAACCACTAAAAACGGCGACGTATTTCGAAACCTTTGCCATAATAATTATACCTATAATAACAATAAACATCCATAAATAAATAAAAGAAATCAACTTTTACTAAACTTCAATTATCTCGTAACTCGCTTTAGTTGAGATACGGCTTTTGCGCTTAGTAGAGCAGTATTGTGTTTTTTAGGGTACCGCAGCCAAAAATTGTAAAAACGGGATCCTTATAGATTCGCAATGTCTGTCTGTCTGTCCGCCCGTATGTCACAGCCAATTTATTGCAAAACAGATTTGAAAACTGGCAGGAATGGTATTAGATGTAGGTATTCTATGAACTGTTTCACTATTTTTATACAAAAACAAAACAAACATAATAATGGCCTCTCCATACATGGAACTGACTTAATTATTTTTATCATCTTACGGCACGTAGGTATTAACCTACTTTCGTCAACATTTAATACCTATAACGTCTAATGTAAACCAGTTTTGCTCATGGCTGCACTGAGAACAAAAATTGCGCTATGCCTCTATTGTACAAACAGATTGATGTATGTAATATAAAAGTTTAATATCAGTATCTCAATTCAATATGCTAAAACGTTTTGCTTGCGATTTTGAAATATTGGAATACGGATGTCGCCAGAATACGGCCGCACGCGACGAGAATGAAGGGGGGCGCCCCGCAGTAGACGGAGCTAAGCTCCCTTCACCTCCCCTGCTTCACCCCCTCATTTACCAAAACAGTCGCTTAGGACAGCGCCTTAACATAATATATATAGTCTAAGGGTACTATACTGTATATACATAGATATTCAAGAAAATAAATTAATTATAAACAAGAAGATTTACAATTTTCAATTGATGTCTATGGATGTGGAGCACTTTTCACATTGAATTATAGTCGTCTGCCATAGTGCGGGATAGTATAACCAGAAATAAGCCTATGGATTAAGAGGTTTTAAAGATAATAAGGAGGAAATACTGTATTTGTTTGTTTCCTAAAGGGGTAGGCAGAGACTACGGCACGCTATTTGCAACGATCCTGACATATCTCTCTTGCTTCATTCACTCCCATCGAGTTTCAAAGGCATGCTCTTCTGTTTAGAATTAAAAATTAAAATGTGTAGATGATTTACAGCTTCCCGCTCTCTACACCACTAGAGATGCATCCATACGATGGACCGGGCTTTTAGGCCAGAATTAAGGGGTTAGTGAGATTGCCCACACTCCTAAATAAAACACTGCTCACTAAACACACTTTTGACTTTGACATTGACAGCTCTGATTCTGGCCACGTAATAGGGGGCGAGGCTATTGCCGTTATCGGGGATAACGGCAATAGCCTCGCCCCCTATTACGTGGGGCCTAAAAGTCATAACAGGGCGAATGTGGGTGTAATATTACCCCTCTACCTAATACCTTCGAGACTACGGGCGTGACTCCATATAGAAATTATTTCTAAGGAATGACAGAATTTTCAAATAAATACGCGATAAAGATCCGTTATATAAATAATACTATGACTGTGTATAAGTCGCGAAAGTTTAAAAGTTAGTAATAGAAAATATTTTTCTGAGCCCATCCTGAGAATCATAATTGAGTCTTCATTATTAGTCATGTAAAATACCAGCAGGAATCTAATGTAAATAGCCCAAAAAACAGTTTATCAATAAATGTACTTACCACATACATTTCACATAATGGAAACTTCTAGTTTCTAGCCGTTTGCTGTATTATGGATTTAGTTTATGCATTGTGATTACAATTTACACTACACCACATGCTTGCAGAGCGCTGAAACTCAAACCGAAATTAGAAGGAAAACGGACCAAAGACGTTGTACGTATAGGCAACATTTGTAGTCATAAATCAAGTGATGATCCTCATCTTGTCAGTTCAGAAGTAGTCGTATCATCCCTTCTCATTTAGCGTAATGTGGATAGTACAAAATCCTGTATTACTTTATTCTTTAGTACGCGCCCCACGTAGCCTGACGGATCGTAAAATCCTTTTGCCCCAAAACGGCCTTGAATAACACAGAACTAGATCACAGATAACGACTTATATCACAATATGCTGTTCGTTTTTGTTACATGGATTACGGATTTTGTTCACTGAATAAAGATCGAAGTGTGGATCGTTTTCTTTGTAGTTCACTCAGTTACGTGTTTTAAATCGGTCTGTTCAACTGTGCAGAATCATGATGTCTTGCGTGAAATTCGCTTAAGGAAACCTTTTTATTATAGTAAAAAACATATCATGACGTAGCATTGTGTTTGTATCCCTGAAGGCGGTAGATGTGTATAACATACAATTTGTTTTTGTAAATATGACTCGGAGAATCGTGAATTTTCTTAGGCATCTAGTTCGTCTTAACATCTGATATTACGTTTTTCGGACACAGATTCAGAAATGCTGGTGCTCCTGTGTAGTTTCTGAGGGACAATTCAATATTGCCCGGTAGGTTGTTTCGGTTTTATTTGGTATTTGTACATTAAGGTTACACTCTGAAACAACACAAGGATTACATCAGAGGCAAGTGATGACAAGCTTATTAAAGAAAAATAAAGACCAACGACGCCGAACGCTAAAAGATTAGCCGTTCATCGATTTCTCATCATATATCCTTAGCTGTAAATACCGTTGGCAAAGTAAAAAAATTGCAAGATATGGACAGTCAACTTGTTTTAACGTGATCATTCTTAAGAAGAATGTATATTTTCTTGCTATCGACACTCCTTTTTGCTAACAGAAAGAAAGCTTATACTCGTAATGTCAACTGTTTGAAAATTTGAAAATGGTATCACGTAAGAACTATTGAACCGAGTTTTTGTGCTTTTCAATGTTTGGACCCAACCATGTTAAAATCTTTTTGTCCCAAGGAAAACTTTTTGTGTGCGGATAAAATTGAGGTCTAAAAGCTAGAGGTATTACATTTATGAATAATAGGTTTGCCGACTTAGCTATTGACGTAGAGTCATGTATATTGACTAACTGTTGAGATTTATCAATGACGCAAGGTAAAATTGCATGTCATGTTTATTCTGTAATAATTGATAGTTTTCGTGCTCATTTAAAGGCCACTTAATAAATATACCAAAAAAAAAACGAAATATTCCTAACACAGGAGTATTTCGTTTGAAATATGCCTAACTATTAATTAGGCAAGGAAGTTGAGATTCACACTTCACAGAAAGGAGATAAATATAATTTGTCGAGATCATGGGTGCCTAATTTAATGGCAATACTGCGTATTACTTTTAGTACGTGAAAAGTTTAAATAACAAACGAGAAAACATGAGATGTCAACCATTTGTGATTTCAGTCTTCAGCCTATTGGATTAATCGTAAGAAGGGTCGTGGGACGGCACAAGAATTGCACTACTCCTAGTTCAGAAACATTATTAGGGATATCACGCGGTCTTTTCTTTGGGCGTTGTTTCGTGAGAAGCTGCAAATGAATGTACACCCTGTATATAAGAAAAATTGAAGTAAATGCAAACATTTGAAGATTCATACATAGAAAATATCTTCGATGAACAGAAAATATCTTGGATGAACCTGCCATGAACTAGCAAGGCTAGTAGTTTATAGTACATACATACATACATACATAGACTCACGCCTGTTTCCCGTAGGGATAAGCAGAGACTACAGAACGCCATTTGCAATGATCCTGACATATCTCTCTTGCTTCATTCACTCCCATAAAATTTCTCATGCATGCTCTTCGGTTAAGTTTACTTCTAACCTGTCCTTTTTTTAGGACGTATCCAATCTGGTCAGAGAACGTCCGTCTAGGTCTTCCCCTTCCTCCTGTCCCATTCACACTTGACTTATATAACTTCTTGGTCAGTCTTTCATCATCCATCCTCTCCATGTGTCCAAACCATCTTAGCATACCTTTCTTAATGGTTGTCACTAAATTTTCTTTTACCCCACAACACTCTCTTATCACACAATTCTTTACTCTGTCGTTCAAAAACACTCCACACATACTTCTCAGTGCTCTCATTTCTACGGCATTTATTCTACTTTCATGTCTATTCTGCCATACCCAACTTTCACTACCATACATAAGTGTAGGTACTAACACCCCTCTATGCACAGCCAAACGTGCCTTATTGGTCACGTTTTGACTGTTCATAAACGCCAAATATCTTCTTCATTCTTACCATTCTTAGTAAACAGCGTACCTAAATATACAAAATCATTCACTTGCTCCAGACGTTGTCCATCGATCATAACATTACAAGCCGTAACACATTCCTCCTTTTCAAAAACCTTAACTTTCGTCTTGCTCACATTCACTTTCATTCCTTTCCTCCCTAAAGCACCATACATGATTGCCACCATCTCTTGCAATTCCTCCGCTGAAGACGCAAGTATTACCTAATCATCGGCATAAAGGAGGCATTTGACAAATAACTCATTCATCCTTAATCCACAGTCACCTTTTCTTTCAAATCTTGCAAACAACTGTACATGAAGAGGTTGAACAGCCATGGCGACGCTACACATCCCTGTCTAACACCTGTATCGATGGTAAACCAATCAGTGTACGACCCATTTATCCTCACACAAGCTCTAGAATCTTCATAAAGGGATTTCAGAGCTCGTATGAGGCTGCTGTTCACCCCATACATCGATAGTAACGACCACATTTCATTCCTTAACACTTTATCGTAAGCCTTTTCCAAATCCACGAATGCGCAGTAGACCTTTTGACCTTTGGCCAAGAATTTTTATGCACCGTAAGGAAAAGACTTGATCCGTGCACCCCATACCCTTTCGGAATCCTGCTTGTACATCCCATATTTTCTTGTCGGTTACTTCCATAACTCTTTCAATCAGTACCTTCGCATACAATTTGCCAACAATGCTGAGAAGGCTAATGCCTCCATAGCTCTATACTCGGCCGGTGCTCTAGCACAAGTTAAATAAGCGCTGCAGCTGACCAACTATGATGCCCTGTCCAGCCTTCAGCATTTCAACTGTAATCCTATCATATCCTGCAACCTTACCTAATTTCACACTTCCCAGCGCTTTCACAATCTCATCCACACCAATGTCGCTTTCGTCATTGCTATTATTAACATTCATTTCGTCGATTGATGTCTCTATCGCCGTTCTTTCAAATAAACCTTCAAAATACTCCTTCCATCTCTTCAGCACGCATGATTCACCATTCAGTATCTTTCCATTCTTGTCTCTGATTGACGTGTATTCTGAGCATTGAGTTCTTCCTCAAACCGCACGAACGCATTTCAAAAAAACTTTATGTTTCTCCGGAAATCTTCAGATAGTCTGCTATCAAACTCATGTTTCTTTTCCTCTTTTTCCTTTTAACAATTTCATTCATTATTCTTTTTGACCCAACAAACTTCTTTCTTGCTTCTTCTACGTCATCACTCGTTGCCTTTCCCATTCTTTCATTTGCTCTGGCAGCCAACCAATCTAACCAAGCATTCTTCTTCTCTGACACTGCTGATTGTACATCCTTGTCCCACCATGTATTCCTTACCTTTCGTACTTTTCTTCTCTTGATCACACCACATACTTCAGATGCTACACAAACTATCTCTTCTTTAAAAGATTGCCTTAATCGAACCTCTCAAATCTTGCTATCAATCTTCACTTATACTCATCTTTCACATCTTTCTCTTGCAAATTTTCAACTTTTATTCTTTCCAAGACCCTATTTTCATTATTTTCTCGGTGACGCCATCCTTTATAGAGCCCACTCATCCGGTTCATTACCAAGAAGTGGTCTGTGTGGATGCCGATCCCTCGATACACCCTAGTATCCAATACATTCTTTCTCAAACGTTCATCTACAATTACAAAATCAATTAATATAGTATAGTATAGTAGTTTATAGTAATGATAGGTATTAATTAAGATGTCATTGGTAAGATGTCTTTACCGTTTATTAACAAGACTTGTTATACAACGTACCTACGCAACGTGATGAACACATATTTTGTTGTTTTATACTTATAACTTAAAAATTAAACAATTTTATTTTAATTTTGTAACTTTCATTTATTTTTCTTAAGTGACATATAGAAGCATTCTTGTGTATTACCTACCTACTGTTTAACTCTTATATTTTTAATTAGGTATGACGATGTTATATGCCTCGCGTGCCTCATTCCTGTTATATAATAACTTCATAAAAACATGCAAACATAGCAAAAAAACATACGTTTTGTTATCTTTTACATACTCGTATTTTTGTTTCTTTAATTTTGACAAATAATGGAACATAAAAAATAAACTAAAAAACGAATAATTGTTAACAATAAACCATGTAAAGCTGTATTTCATATAAGATAAACTCTTTTTATCGTGTATTGTGTCGAATACGTGTACATTGCTACTATTTTCGTTTGACCCACATGCTCCGTGCGTCACGCCGCCCTAAAGGCCGAATAGAGTCGGGGAAACCGCGGTGATTTTTAGAGCACAGGCTGAATTCTTTCAGGAGTCGCACATACTCCCTTAACCAGGACCCAATTCATCTCAGTATTAAAATCTGAGTAGCAGAGAGAGGTATTCCTCCTCATCAGGAAAAGCAAAAGAAGGGTAGGGCAGTACTTTCTCAAGAAATAGGGAAAGAACTTATGTTTATCTACACGTGGATGGGCCTACCAATACTTGTCAACAAGGTTCATGTAGACGTTAAAGACACGATTTGGCCAATTATACTGATATACAATTTTTCTCTTGCTAAATATCTCCGAAAAATAATAGTCATCATCATCAGCCTTTAACAGTCCACTGCTGGACTAGGCCTCTCCTTTGAAAGGAGGAACTGGCATAATATACCACGCTGGCCAAACGGGTTGGTATAGGGTTTGTATCAAGTTTTCCTTTTCTTACAGTGCTGTTCTCTATATAATATGCTGCCTCTTACGACACCTATGGGATATGGGTGGTGACATTCCGTATTCTTAATCCGTCACCACACGGACAACAGAATTTATCTCATTTTTGGGCTACGTTTGGTAAAACACCAGCGAACTTATTATTTTGAAGCCAACTCCTGCTTTAAGAACCGCTAGAGGGCGCTGTTCCTAATAGCTAAGTTATTTGTAGAGCTCCGTAAAAAGTATTTTTTAAAATAGTACAATACAATATTTTAATATTTTTCTTATTTAAATTGAATGACTAGACTTCCAATCGACAGTGACAGTGTTTGTAAACATAAATAACTCTTATTTGTGAAATAATTAACCAAGAACAAACTTTTCAAATAAACTATAAAACAAGTGACAATTACTAAAATAAACAGCATAATACAATACAGTGATTAAATCCACAATAATTCTCAAACTATAACAAGTAAAAAAGTGTAAAAACAGTGCTTAAAGTGATCAGTTATTTTTACAAAATTATAAGAAAGATAAGAAACATTGGAAGAAACAATGCACGGTACATAGAGAAAAAATGCCAGACGCATGAGTCAACCCTAGCCGATTACTGTATTCCAATAACAAAACTCATAGAAACGATAGCAAAATTTGTAACAATAACGTAACATCTCCGTGGCTGAGGGGCGTTATTACAACCGCTGTAACAGTCGTACGGAAGGGAACGACGGTTCAAACCTCAGCATAAACCCGACGTCTTTTTGTGGCAATAATAGAAATAGCAAACATATTTCCACAAATTAAATAATTTAAAAGTTACAAAACACTCACAAAAAGTGAAGCTGGAACCATTGTTTAGAATTATTGACAGATAAGATACATTGAACTTCGATCACAATTGAAAGAGGGCGCTGTGGTGTTTATAAAATGAATATGGACAATATCACGTATCGCAAACCTATTAGAACAAGCTCATTAAATGACCTCACAGAAACTACAAAAAGCGACAGTACTACATTATTTGACACAACAATGATGAGTATACCAGACAGTCTTCATGATAATACAAGCGAAACAAAGGAACTTACTGAACAAGTAAAATTACTCACACAACAACTACAGAGCGCTCATCAAGAGATAGAGAATTTAAATAGTGAGAACTTTCGCCTCAAATGTGACCTTAATAACATGAAAAAATCTATTAGTACATATAAAAAAATATGCTCAACACCCGAGAGGAAAAGTATTACACCAGGTTCAGTACGAAAAAGCAACAAAAAGATAAGGGGCTATGTGAGTCCAACTATGTTGCATCACAAAGAAACTCAAACCTGTTCTGACAATAATGCAATAGAAACTGAGCCACCAATGTATAGTGGAAGACTACAACAAAGCGCAAAAACACCAGAAAACGAGCTATCGAAACCCAAGCATAAGCTTTGCATTTTAACCAGCCAGAAACTGAAAGGTTCATTATCTATTATTGAGGACACCTTCGCAGCGCATTTTGATTATTGTCAGTATGTGATGCCAAATGCTAGTGTAAAGGAACTGTTGGGTAACATAGAAAACAAAATTAAAGATTTTACTAGTAATGACTATTGTATATTGTGTATTGGAGAAAATGATGTAAAAATGGAAGGAAGTCATATAACTACAATTAATGTTATAAAAGAAACACTGCAGATAGTGACATACACGAATAAGATTATCTGCTTGCCAACATATATAGCAGGAGCACCAATATATAATTTTAAAGTTGAGATGTTTAACAATCTCCTATTTCTCGACATTCAAAATAATGACTACGCAAAACTATTTGACAGTAACCAAGAATTATCACTTGACATGTTTTCATATACAACTGGCAAAATTATGAGACAAGGTATAAAAAACATCTATGATCGCATTATGAATAACATTTTTGAGGAATTTTCAATAACGAAACCAACTTATAATAAAAGGACACGAAACACACTCTCTGACATGCCAATACAATCTACTGAAGCCGAAAATTATGAAACAGACTCACAGTTTTTTCTCTGAAAAGCATCTTCGAGTTTTACATCAAAATATAGCAGGACTGCTCAACAAAACAGATATATTATGTGTTAACCTAGAGGAACTTCAAGACAATTGCAAGATTATAGATGTTATATGTGTAACGGAACATTTCATGAAGGCAGGACATGAGATGAATCTAAATCTTCCTAATTATGTACTGGCATCATCTTACAGTAGACCAAATGTAAAACGAGGAGGAACATGCATTCTGCTAAGAAAGGAACATAAATTCAGGGAAGTATCTGCCACCAGTAAATTCTGTCTTGAAAATGTATTTGAATGCTGTGCAGTCGAACTTGTTGACTATAAAATTGTTATCATTTCTGTTTATAGAACACCTAAAGAAAATAATCTGTATACATTTTTACAACGGCTTGACAAGTATCTACACTATATATCTAAATCTAATTATAAGAATATTATAATCGGCGGTGATTTCAATATAAATGTTTTAAAAAAGAATAATGTTACTTTGGATTTTGAATGTTTGTTATTAAACTATAACTTAAAACTAGCTTTACATGAACCGACTAGACTAGCCAGCAAATCATGCCTTGATAATTTTGCACATAATTTTAAAAAGTTATGTAAAACCGAAGTTATGGAATTTGGTTTGTCAGACCACACTGCCCAAATAATTACAATTCCTGTAAAAAAAGTAGTAGCATTCAGTTACTGGCGCACCAAAAAACGGGATTATAGCACAGAAAATATAGAGAAATTTAAAAATTGTATTAGAAACCTATCTTTTTCACACATTTATAAGACTGACGATCCAAATTTAGCCTACAACTTTTTCATAAATGATTTTAAACTGTTTTATGATTTATGTTTTCCGAAAATTATATTTATAAATAATGTTAACTCCAAACCGAAGTGGATATCACGTGGTATAAAGATTTGTAGTAGAAAAAAGAAAGATATATTATGGCAATATAGACTCAACCCTTCAGAGGAAAATAAGGCAACATATAAAAAATATTGTAAAATATTTCAAAAGGTTATATCATTAACAAAACGCGCTCAAAATAACTATAAAATAATATCCTCCAAACATAAATGTAAGACAGCGTGGCATATTATTAATAAAAGTAGACTCAATGTGCCAAAAGAAAATATATGCAACATTATGGATAAACATAGCAATATCATTAACGATCCCAAAGACATAGCAGAAGCATTCAACAATTACTTTATTGATAAAATCGACCCAATCCCGGGTGCTGGTAAAAAAGTAACTTCTTTAATTAATCATCAATTAAATTCGATGTTTCTTGCTCCTAGTACACCATACCAAATTAATAAAATTATAAAGAGTCTGAAAAACACAAACAGTGTAGGGTATGATGGGATTGCCACTAAAATTATAAAATTAGTAAATGATCATATCTGTCATCACCTTAGCTACCTTATTAACTTGTGCATATCGACCGGCGAATACCCGCAAGTTCTTAAACTGTCCATTATACAGCCTCAATATAAAAAAGGAAATAAACGGCTGATGGAAAACTACAGACCAATTGCATTGTTGCCAATATTCTCAAAGATCTTTGAAAAATATTTATACGGTGAAATAAATACCTACTTTGAAAAAAACAATATTCTTTGCACAGAACAAAAAGGTTTTCGGCAAAATAAAACCATAAACATGGCAATTTATGAATTTTTAGCAAATGTGATGTGTCATATTAACAAGAGATCTCCAGTATGTGCCATTTATTGCGACATGTCTCAAGCATTTGACTATGTGGACCACAATATTCTTACCAATAAACTAAACGCATATGGTGTCAGAGGCAATGTTCTAAGATTAATTAAATCATATCTTTCAAATAGAGAACATGTTACTGAAATTAGGAGAGTGAACCCAAAGACAAAAAACGAAGAAACACACACCTCGATGAAGCGTTATATATCTTATTCAGTCCCTCAAGGTAGTGTGTTAGGTCCTCTTCTATTTATTATATATATAAATGATCTACCAAAATCAACAACACAACCTATGACGTTATTTGCCGATGACAGCACAGTTACAATTGCTTGTAGGGACATAAATTGTTATCAGTTTGACATAAAACATTCTTTGACATCTATAATTTCATGGCTAGAAAATAATAATTTAAAAATTAATTTGACAAAAACAAACATCATGCATTTTGGACAAAGATTACAAAATTCATTAAATATAAATTTAGTTTATGACGATTTTACTATAAAGGAGGTAAATACAGCACGTTTTCTTGGTTTGACTATAGATAGTCGATTAAATTGGAAAGACCATATTGAAATACTATGTAAAAAAATAAGTAGCTTATCATATGCCTTATATAAACTTGCACCAACTATAAACACTGATACATTACTATCTGCGTATCATGGTCTCGTCGAATCAGTCCTCAGGTACGGAATAATATTTTGGGGAAACTCGACTAATAACAATATGGCATTTATAATGCAAAAGCGATGCTTGCGTGGTATGTTTCGCCTAGCTTCTACGGATAGCTGTAAACCAATTTTTAAGAAGCATAGAATCTTAACTCTTCCTTCTTTATACATCTTGGAAGTAGCATTATTTGTTAAAAGTAATCCATATCTATTTCCTCGCCTGTCAGACAGAATAAAGCGTAATCGACGTGATGGCAACAGACTCTGTATTCATCCAGCTAAAACAGCGCTATTACACAAAAGCATAGTATGTAAAGCTCCAATAATATATAATAAAATACCAGATAACATGAAGCAACTGAATACAAACATGTTTAAAATGAAATTAAGAAAAATGCTCATTGAAAAATCTTATTATAATATAGATGAATTTCTTAATGACAAATGTTTAATGTAACAAATAATTATATCACATCATAACAAATACTCGGCTAATTATGTTTTTGTTAATACATTATATTAATTATGATTTTTGCTTACTAGCTAATTATGGTATTTGTTTATTTTTACTTATTTTATTTTCTTTGAATTTCTTTGTTTTAAAAACACTTTTGACATTTTATTGTACCATTTGACATTGTTCAATCTTATGCACTAATTTTAATTATTACGTAATACATTTGACACTGTCCAATTTTATGCACTAATTTTAATTATTATGTACCTTTTTATGTGGAATGGCTTACTTATATTTGTACACCAATTATTAATATGGTCAAACACGTTGATGCAAATTATTGTTTAAAGATCTGTGTAATAAACATTTATAATGCTTTTATTATGTACTAACACGTGTTTTAGCAAATAAATATCTTTATCTTTATCTTTATCTTTAGTATTAAATCCTGTATCACGAAAGCTTTTACTAACATATAAACATTGGACATAAAATATACCCAGACTTGAGACATAAATTTGTAGATCACTCTAAATGACAGTACAACATTGGGGATCGAATCTATACTCGACGTGGTGTTCTACTGAGGCCATACGATCGTGCAGTCATTGCTTATTCTTGACCAGTCAGATACTTATTTGTTTTATATTCTGCTCCTATTTTATTTTGACAGCGACTACGTATATCAATGACTATATGTGTTTTTTTGTATGTAATGTAACAAAAACACTGCCATGTATATATGTATATATTCTTTTATGATCCAAACATACGAACATATGAAAAAAATTAATTGTGGCAACAAAAAAGTTGAGTGACTTTTAGAATATCCGTGTGATTCAGTAAATTTCGTAATTTTCTGGTGTACAGGCTATTACGTAGCAAGCTATATATTACGTTTCCTACTCGCATCACCAACGGAATGAAATTTTAATGGATTCGAGTGTTTTGTTTTTCAGATTGTGTTCAACGACTTTTGCTACTGACAGTACACATATGATCCACGATCACCATTTCCCATCTGATAACTATTGCCACAGGTAAAAACCAAAGCAAAAAAGCAACTGTTTCTATTATACAAATTGCTGTATTCGCGAATCGTTTCCCCCAATCTCTTTCGCCCGCAAATGTGCGTACATCGTTCGTACGCGTTATATGTATTGCTTAACTCTTTCAGTCACGCCTTAAGTTTAAGAGTATTTTGACCATTTATGTTTTATTTTAGCATCATTTACAACTAAAATAACACAGAAATTAGGAAAAAACAAATTTAGGTATTAAGGCTTTCGAGGAATGAGGTGGTTAGTACCACTGACCACCATGACTATTTAATTGATTCAAATAAAACTATAATGATTATGTGTATTATTTATTACTATTAAAATTAAGAATCAACTTTAACGCAGGAAAAACTACCGCTGTAATTTTTTTTTTGAAAATCTGAAAAACAATTTTTACCTTTGCGTAAGAAAAGCGGCACTTTACAAGTATTGCACTGCCAAATAGTACGCACTGGGAATATTTTAGTGCTACAATTGCAGCATCTTCTTGAAGTACTCCTCTTTGGTTGATGGCGACTGGATTCTAAACAAATTTCCTGAGGAACACAAGGTTTATGACGTTTTATAATAGCAGGTCCTGGAGAAAAGGCAGCGGAACTACGGTTGCTGGCTACGGGTTTGTCTCTAACATATGCTGGCGCCAGTAGACCCTGGTACACATTTCGTCGAAACTCTTTCAGAGTCAGCTTGCTTACTCGTAGATCCGGGCGTAAAGAGAACTGCAGTTCTTTATAAATCAAAAAGGCATTTACCACAGAACAACCGAGGAAGTGGAAGAAAATCCTATCTGCTTGACCACGCAAAGTGACTATTGTCCCTTTTTTGGAAAGACAAATGAGCGCGCAAACTGTTATTTTTCCCACGCTTTTCCGCTGTGCACTAATCTGTTTGTGGAACTCGGATAACTTAACCGATTGCGGTATGTTGCATATCAATAAACGCGTAATTAAATGAGCTTTCCAATGATATAAATTAAAACCATATAATATGGTTAAAGCCCACGCAAGGACATACTGCCCAGGGCATAAAGTGAAAATTAAAAATTTTTTCCCGCCATTTTTGAGCGTGATTTTATATTTCTGACATATTCCTTTTTCTGGCCGTTTTTTATTATGGGAGGTATATAAGTATTATACACAGTTAAAAAGGTTATTTAATTTACTTTTAGAGGAAATAAATATAATGAAAAGAAACATTTTAATATTAAGCATAAAAAAATAAAACAAATACATTTTTAATTGGCGCCAATTTTCATATTTTAATTTTTAAAATACCGTTTTATGTTATATATTAGATTCAAACCTAGATAACTTTCTTTCCAACTAGATTTCCAAGTATAAAAAACAACTCTGATAAGAATCTGATAATATAAGAATTATTTTTATTGGAATCTGCACAGTTGTTTACTTTTGCCCGCCAAAAATACTGAAGTTCATAAATAATATAAGTATTATATATTTTATCAAAGGTTTATTCATATACTCATAATAAAAAAATAATACAACGCATAAATGTAACCTTATATACATACATATGTATTTAAACTTTTTTACATAAAATAAAAAAATGCCGTTTTTACGTTATTTTTTGTCTAGATTTAAAGTAATACACATTTTTTTTTATGTAACTTCATAATTATTCAGTTAATTTACAATAAAAACATAAAAGTATCATATATAATTACATAATTTGTTTACAATGATGTTTTTAATCCATACTTAAGCCTCGCGCGCGGAATGCAAATTAAGCGAAATTGTTTTTTTTTTCAAATGCTTACATCAAAATGATTTTCTAAGCAAGTATTGCTATAACTATTTTATTACATAGACAATATCACCAGGTATATCAAAAAATAAAAGGATGCAAGTTTCAGCTAATACTTTTATTATGATAAACAAAAGTGTCGAGTAAGTAGTTAAAGACGACATTGTTTACGTTACGGCCGCTCGCCTAAAGTAAACATTTCATTCAAACGTTATTTGTTTCGTACTGTCTAGAGTTCGGGCTAAGAATGGGTATTTTTTACAGAGATCAGTGGAAGCGATTAATTCATCCAGTCTTAGCCCAAGGCAAAGGATCTAAACACAATGCACTGCGATGCACAGCGAATCACAACCAATACTAATAAAGTGGTTCAAACTCACCTGATATCTTCACTGGTGATATTCTTGAAGTGGACCTATAGGATTAACTCATAATTTTGGCCAAAATAACAAGAGAATCGAATACTAGAGTCCAGTTCAGCGTAGTCCTTCTCCAGGCACCAAACAGGAATTCACACACGTGTTTTACAAAATTCAATATTTCACAAATGTTCATTAATTTATCACAAACTTTGCCGGAAGTCAAAAGCGGCAGTTGTAAGTATTTGCAAGTTAATTCATATCGCGTTAATTCAAAGGGCGATCAATTTATTATAATATTACAAACGGAGACAGCCCAAAACCGGCGTGTAAATTTTTCAAGGCGGGAACGGAAGTGACAGTTCAGTGTGACCATTGTCAGAAATTTTCAATAGACTAAACAAAATGTTACTCAATCGATCTAATCGATTTGACTTATAATAAAAACTAATTCTATTTCAAACATCCACCCGCCCCGGACCGGCCTACCGGTCCGCTAATCGGTTGGTAGACGTGACAATGTTGCAACCGCTCTCCTCAGAATCTAACCATAACCACCAAGACCTCAGCAAATCGGGGAACTCCATCAGCCCCAGTTACCAAACGAAGGATGCGCCCCCTGCGCCATCTGAGTGGCGGAAGGTGAGCCTCCTTGATCAAAACGAGGTCACCAATCTTGGGTGGATCGGTCTTGTCAGTCCACTTAACGCGTTGCTGGAGTATGTGCAAATATTCCAAATTCCAGCGTTTCCAAAAGCTCTGAGTAATCTGGCGTACCAATTCAAAACGCGAGAGACAACCAGGTCTCGTATCAATATAGGGGTACTCAGGCAAGGCGACAAGTGGGCAACCAATCAAAAAATGGCCCGGCGTAAGGGCCTCCAAATCATTCGGATCTGAGGAGATCGGGCACAATGGCCGAGAGTTCAAAAAGACCTCAATCTTACAAAACACAGTTGCGAGTTCCTCAAATGTAAGGACAGATTCACCGATTGTCCTGCGCAAGTATGTTTTGGCCGATTTTACAGCGGCCTCAAATATACTACCCCAGTGTGGACAATTTGGTGGGGAAAACAAGCAATTTATCCCACGTCGGGCAAGCCTATCACCTATATCAGCCTTGTTGGTTTCAAGAAAATTAACAACGTCATTCAAATAATTATAAGTGCCCTTGAAGTTAGTGCCGCAGTCAGAACGGATCAAGGAAGGCAGCCCTCTGCGGGATACAAATCTGTCAAATGTAGCTACAAACGCCTCGGTCGTAAGCGAGGAGACCAGTTCCAAATGAACGGCCTTTGTGGAGAGGCAAACAAAAACACACAAGTAGGCCTTAACAGTCTTGCTGTTTCGAAGTGTCGACGTTTTCACCGAGAAGGGACCAGCGAAGTCCGTGCCAACACCGTCAAATGTCCTGCCTTCAGTTACGCGATCTGCCGGTAAGTCCCCCATCAAGGGCTGCATGGTAGAAGCCTTGAGCTTATAGCAAGAGATGCAGCGAAAGACTACACTCCGAATAATTCTTCGGGCAGACAAGATCCAAAACTCGCGTTGCAAAATGGCCAAGAGCGCATTAAAACCAGCATGCGAATTTTTAAGGTGACGGTCAGTTACCAACAAACGTACCAAATGACCGTCCTTAGGTAACAACAGGGGGTGACGTGCCCCGTAAGGGAGTTTGGCGTTCTTGAGACGCCCTCCAACGCGCAAGAGACCCGTATCGTCCAAAAAGGGGTTCAATTTAGATACAGCTCCCGATAGTTACGATCTCCCTAATTTAAGGATAGCAATCTCCTTCTCAAAATGCGCCAATTGCACAGAACGAACCATAAAGGTGAGAGACTCCTGTCGTTCCTGTGGTGAAAGAAACAGTGTCAGACGTTTTTGTTGTGGGTGCCTAAAGTTAAAAACAAAACGCTTTATCCAAGCAGTAACACCTAACAACTTGTCAAGGGAGCTGTAGCGATTCAACAAGAAATCGGGGTCGAAGGCGCATTCCACCTTCTCAAGAGCGAGTGTTCGCAGACCCGGCAAATTAGAAGTATTCAAAACTGGCGTTCGAGGCCAATCAATTTCTGGTCGACTCAACCATTCCGGACCCCATCAAAACGAATGACCTATCAAACTAGGCGTCAAGCATCCGCGCGAGGCACAATCAGCGGGGTTGAGCTCACCTGGCAGGTGTCTCCAAACAAGTTTGACTTCGGATTTCTGGATTTGGGAAACGCGATAAGCGACAAATACCTCCAAGGTGTGGACAGAAGCCTTCAACCAACAAAGAACAATTTGGCTGTCTGTCCAGGCGTAGGTCCCATTAATACAAATGCTTTTGCCCAAAGTACTGGACACGTGGTTCAATAAGCGTACAAGTAGTGCTGCTCCCGAGAGCTCCAATTTCGGAATGGTCAAAGATGTCCGAAGAGGTGCTACCTTGCTCTTCGCCATGATCAGGGAAACTCTCGCCTGACCTGAGGCACTGACTGTGCGCAAGTACACCACGGCCGCGTGACCACGTTCTGAGGCATCACAAAACCCGTGAAGGGTGGCCTTGTACTTCCCGGGAGGAAGGATGGGACGAGGCAAGGAGATCGCGTTGACGGCAGGAAGCGAGGATACAAAAGAGGTCAATTCCTCAACAAGAGTGCCGTGTAGGGGTTCGTCCCAGGTCAATCCTGCTGTCCAAAGCTTCTGCAAGAAGCATTTTGCCCAAAATATGATAGGACAAATCCAACCGTTCGGATCAAAGGTTCTGGCGACAGTAGACAATACGAGACGTTTAGTCCAAGAACAAGGCAATTTCAGGTCTACGTTATACGTAAAGATGTCTTGGACTGGTCTGTACTAAACGCCGAGAACAGCCATCATGGCGGGGTTGTCAACAATCTCAAACAAATGTGGATCTTGCTGATGATCCTCTGGCAAGCCTTCCAAAAGCGCTGGTGAGTTGGAAATCCATTTGCGCAACTCATAACCAGCGGAGGCCAAAATACCTATCAATTCGTCCCGCAGGAGGATCGCCTCGTCCGCTGTGGAGGCGCCCGAGCAAATGTCATCGACGTAAATATCGTTCTTCAAAATGGCGGAGGCTCGTGGGAATCGTAAGCCTTCGCGGTCTGCGAGCTCCCAAAGAGAACGTACTGCCAAGTAGGGGCTCGACCTTAACCCGTACGTATTCGTATTGAGCTCGTAGACGACCATGGGATCGCGAGGAGACTCTCTCCAAAGGATCAGCTGGAAGCGACGGTCATCAGGGTGGATAAAAGTCTGCCTGAACATCATTTTTATTTTGGCCACAAAGACAACCTCATGTCGTCGGAAGCTGGTGATGACGTCACAAAGGTCCTTGACTAACTTGGGATCAGAATGCAAGCACTGGTTCAAGGATACGCCTGATGAAGTCTGCGCAGAACCATCAAATACTGTGCGCAGCTTGCCAGTCGATGGCTTCAATACCGCATGATGCGGGAGAAAGAAGTGCTCCACCGAACGCCAATCCAAATTTGACACGGACATGTGTCCCAATTGTTCATATTCTCTCATGAACTCAATATACTTCTGTCTGAGCTCCGGATCACGATCCATGCGACGCTCCATAGCCAACAATCTCTTTTCGGCTAAAGGTCGTGACTCACCAAGCGGAGGCCGAAAAGACAGAAAAGGTAGCTTCGTAATGATCCGACCAGAACGGAGTCGACCAGTGTTGTTCTAGAAGAACAGCTCGCACTCCTCATGTTCCGGATTCAAACGAGCAGCTTGAGGGGGCTCCTCTACCTCCCAAAACCTCTGAACTGCATCAGAGAGAGCAGAGCCTACAGCCAACAAATTATCAAGTTCGGGTGGAGGAGGGTCCCTAGGTACAGGTCCCATCAAGGGCAAATCCAAATATTGTCGGGATGGCAGTCAAACCATTTGGCACCAAGACCCGTTTCCGACCAATCAAAATTCCACCGAGGACATCAGAACCAATCAACAAGTCGATTTGTCCTGGTGTGTCAAATTTGGAGTCTGCCTGATCCAATCCTGATGTCAAATTCACCACAGCAGCAGGTAGCTGCTTCTGTGGATGCATACCCAAAATATTCTTCAGCACAATAGTCGAGGTTTAATCCTCGGGTGTGAAGATTCAACAAGGCCAAACAAAACCTTAACTTGCCCTTCAACATTAGAGGCTACGTCACCTATGCCCCGTATACAATTTGGAAAAGAGCCCATATTTAATTTAACCTGCCCTACCAAATAAGTGGAAACAATGCAACCTTGTGAACTTGTGTCCAATATAGCACGGACAACAACAGAGGTCCTTGTGGGTCCCCAGACTCTAACAGCAACCGTTGGCAGGATAACGGTCTCAATGGGGGAGGTTGGCGTTATAGGGCAGGGGTCAATGATCTATTGTTGCTTGGGCGGCGACCGTTGGCCAGGACAAGGCAAGTCAAAACGAGGGTGCGGCTTGAAGTCCTCAAAGGCGCGATGACTTGATCCACACGCCATCTGTGGGGGGTCATAATGACGCACCCGACCAAAACGAGGTGGGCGCGAGTCAAGGCGGGGACGCCCCGCCAAAGGTGGGGAATACCTGGGGCAGCAGTCATGGTGCTGGTGACGCTGAACGGTCGCACATTCAGGTGCGCGAGAGAGAGGAGACGTGCGCACACTACGGTTCTCCAAGCGGGATGAGTGGCGATCAATTGAGCGAGGCGACTCTCGGCTACGCGCCGGTGAGCCTCGGCTGCCACCTTCAAAATACCCGGCCGTGCGCGGCGTCGGCTGGTTGGACAAGCGGCCTACCTCGCTGGCATTCATGCAGAGAATGTCCAAATGCTGTCCTCCACAGTGAGGACAGGGGCGAGAGTTTGGGCAGTCTCGCTGGTAGTGGGACCCCAAACAAGAGAAGCAAAGGCGGCGGGCATTCGCGATGCGCCTACGAGAGGCGACATGCAGGTCCAAAAATGCCCTGCAACTGGCCGTTCTGTGCCCCGTGACCTTGCAGTAAGAGCACTCCACTGGGCTCTGCGTGACTGCAAAGCGAGGAGGGCGCCGGTCAACATTGGCTCGGGTGTGAACGCGAGCCTGCTCCTTGACCTTGGGCGGCTGCGTCTTAGCCGGCGTGACACCACCGGAGTTGTCCAAGACCCGGCACTCATCCTCCAGGAACCTCTCCAGGTCAGCAAAGGGGGGCAGATGAGTCGCGCTATCCCCACCAAAGGGCTGTTCAAAACGCGACGTCAGGTCGGCAGGCAGCTTCTTCAGCACAATGTGCACCAATAGATAGGACCATTGGGCCACGGGCAGGTCAAGGCACTTAAGTGCGTTGATGGCCACCAAAAGCGGCTTCAAAAGTTGGGTGCGCAACCCAGAGACCCGGGTGAACGTCGGCAAACCCAAAATCTGCTCGATGTGCGTGTCGGCGAGGCCACGCTTATTATGGTACCTACGGGTAATTAAGTCCCGAGCCGTCTGGTACGCCTCGTTAGACACGGGCAGATGCTGGATGAGGCCCTTGGCCTCCCCATCCAGAACCGACATCAGATAGGCCAATTTTTGTGCCGGCCGAAGGTCAGCCCTATCATTGACCAGGCTGTCAAACAAATTAACGAAGCCCAGGTAGCTTCCTAGGCAGCCATCAAAATGGGGGAGGTCCAAAGTAGGGAGCCTACTCACCAGCCCCGGTGTTGACCTAGGAAACTCCTGCTTCAGGCCGGGTTGCCCTTCCCTATCGGTAACTAGTTGTCTTGCACTATTGGAGACAGCATCATACAGGCCTAAGACCTGGGCATAGTCTTCGCTGACCTTATTTCGCTGGTCAGCGGTGAAATCATTGACTGACACTTCGAGACAGCAAGCGCTGAAAGTGCGGAACTGCTGTTCCACACTTACCAGGCGATCATCGATCCGCTCGTACCTTCGTAGTAAGGCCTGCTGGCGATCAGGCCGGTTCACTAAGGCACTGGCCGAGGCAAACCAGCGCAAATCTGATGCAATAGCACCAGCAGCCGCACGCAAGTCCTTGATAGCTGACATAATCAAAATTCAAAAGAGCCCGGACAAGCGTTAAATAATATTAACAATCAAAACTTAATTTTTCTTAATTCTTTGAAACCAACAAAGTATTAGCCTGTTTACTGCTGGTACAAGCAAGTGACAGGTATCTACTGTCCAACAAAATTAATAGTTTCAATATATATTGACACAAAACAAAGTCAAAGTTATCAAAAGTTGAAACTTCAAATAAGTCAATTAATTACTTGCAACAGACAGATTGGCTGTGTTATTTGAGATATACAATAGTAAGTAAGCACAGAATATGTGTTACCTAACAATATTATCTATATATTATAACAAACGAAGGTTTATTAAGTTGATTTATCAATGTGACCCGCCCCTCTATGCAAGGTCAAATTTGGTTATTATAATGTTTCAAACTCAATGTTTACAATTAACTAAGTCAATTGATACATATAACTATTATGTATCCAACCAAAACTGACTATTTAATGATTAGAACAACAAATTCTAGTTAGATTTCAACAATTCCAGTCAAACAATTACTGATTTGAGGTTATTTAAAAGACAATGTGTTTCAAATTAAGTAGGTCAACCAATACAAATAACTGTTATGTATTTAAGCAAAACTGACCTAACAAACACTACAATACTGTCTACAAGGTGATAAGATACAAGCTTATACCAATCTGAGGTTTGTACTCAGTAATGCAACAGCGGCTAGATTTCAACTACGCTCTGCACCAAAAATTATGTCTAGAGTTCGGGCTAAGAATGGGTATTTTTTACAGAGATCAGTGGAAGCGATTAATTCATCCAGCCTTAGCACATGGCAAAGGATCTAAACACAATGCACTGCGCTGCACAGCGAATCACAACCAATACTAATAAAGTGGTTCAAACTCACCTGATATCTTCACTGGTGATATTCTTGAAGTGGACCTATAGGATTAACTCATAATTTTGGCCAAAATAACAAGAGAATCGAATACCAGAGTACAGTTCAGCGTAGTCCTTCTCCAGGCACCAAACAGGAATTCACACACGTGTTTTACAAAGTTTAATATTTCACAAATGTTCATTAATTTATCACAAACTTTGCCGGAAGTCAAAAGCGGCAGTTGTAAGTATTTGCAAGTTAATTCATATCGCGTTAATTCAAAGGGCGATCAATTTATTATAATATTACAAACGGAGACAGCCCAAAACCGGCGTGTTAATTTTTCAAGGCGGGAACGGAAGTGACAGTTCAGTGTGACCATTGTCAGAAATTTTCAATAGACTAAACAAAATGTAACTCAATCGATCTAATCGATTTGACTTATAATAAAAACTAATTCTATTTCAAACACGTACCATTAGAATGAGTCATTCATTAGGTTTCAGAAAAATAAACACCACTCCTCTCACGTTATAACAATCGAACAAAAACTAATTTATTGAGCGCACCCGTCTTCAAGTGGCGGCACGCACTTGAAATTTGGCGATGCTGAGTCAGCACTTAAAAAAGGTGAGAGGGCAAGCGGTTATGCCACCACTTGTGCAATTTTCTGTCAATAGCATAACTTCCTTTTAGTTGAACGAATTTGTCTACAAAATTCATGTTCGCGTTGTAATCTTTGACGGCTTCTGGACAGGAGACTTCATTACTGGTACCATCGCGCTCTTTGTGGATCACTTTTCCGACATTCTTAGGATCATGATAGTTTGACAATATAAATACTGATCTCTTATCTTTCCATTTTAGCATACTTACTTTTATATCACTAATCCGGTTATCATGTTGACCTCTTTGTAAATGCTTGTCTTCTTTTAGTGTTGGAAAAAACTTTCTGTTTGAATTCACCGTTCCACAAGCGAAAATGTTATCCTCCCTGAATTTTACTTGCAGTGAGTAGCTGTTGAAGTAATTGTCAAAATAGACTTTATGATTTTTATCCTTCAGATTTTGGCAGAAATTCATGACCACTTTGCCACCTAAGTCAGTTTCAACGGTGGTGCCCTGATTGCCCGTGTAAATATCAACATCTAGGCAATAGCCTGACTGTGCACACATCATCCAAACTTTGTACCCTCGTTTGGTGGGCTTTTTCGGCATGTATTGTTTTAGGTAGTTCCTGCCTTTGAATTAGATCACGCTTTCATCAATCGCAACTTTTTCCGATGGCTTGTAATTTTGTTGAAAATTTATTCGTAGAATGTCGAGTAGAGGTCTAATTTTATACAGTCTGTCAAAATCTGGACAATTTCTGTTCGGCATAACACCATTGTCATTCACATGCAAGTTATTCAAATGCCAGCTGAATCTATTGAAGCTCATGAACTTTGAAACATAGCTGTCATGTAAATCAGGTGCTGCAGACCAGTAGTCTCTGTAGTTCGGGAATTTTTTTATACCCATTACCAAGTTGAAGGCAATAAAAACATCAATCTCTTCAGTTGTGGTAGGTGTGTAAGGTTTTCCAGATTGAGTAACGTAAAGGTTAGTTTGAAAACATATAATGTCTTGTAAGTGCTCTGTCCAAAAAAGGCGAACAGCAAAAGAGGCGCAACATTCTCCATGCTTAAAATCTGATCTGTTAAACCCACACTTTCAGAAAACTCACCGGACATATCCATCCTATAATTCTTCTTCCATTTCGGAACTATTGGAGTTAGCCTGTTAGTTTGTGCAATGTTCGAGTTTGAAGAATCAGGATTCCGACGTTGTCTAGAGTTTGGGCTAAATTGGGTAAGGTTTGCAGAGGTCAGCGGAAGCTATTAATTCATCCAGTCTTAGCCCAAGGCAACGGTCTAACATATACTGTGATTGCACAGTGAATTACAATATTAATTTACTTACCAAATCTTCACTGGATGTCAGGTTTGGAGCTAAGTTAGAAACACACACAGATCTAAAATTGGCCAATATTAGCTGGTGAATTATCTAAATACTTAGCTATTAGGCTGCAAACGCGACGTCTTCAAGACACGATGGCACGTGGACGTCGACACCGGATTCACAAAATTTTTGCAAATGTTCAATATTTCACAAATCTATCACAATTTACCGATGCCAGCACTAGATCAAGCGGCATTCACGAGGGTTTATGACACGAATTCACTTCGACACCACTACCATTCGCGAAGCACCCACGTCCTTTCAAGGGGCGATATTTCCAATGGAGGACAAAACCGTAGGTATTCATTTACTTTTGTCACTCGCTCACAAAATCATCGGACAACTTTATATAGCGACGGTTGCGAGGTTGGTAATCAATATAATTAATTCCAAAACGCAAAAATACGAAACTGCGTGAGCGCAAGAAATTCAACATTGCGTCAAGCGAATTTTCTGGAACAAGCAAGAGAATCACAGTTCATAGTGTGACCATAGTCAAAATTTACAATAGACTAAACAAAACGTTACTAAACCGATATTATCGATTTGACTTATCACAAACAATATTTCTATTTCAAACATCCACCCACCCCGGACCGGCTAACCGGTCCGCTAATCAGTTGGTAGACGTGACAACGTTGCAAACGCTCTCTTCAGAATCGAACCGTCCACCAAGACCTCAGCAAATCGGGGAACTCCATCAGCCCCAGTTACCAAACGAAGAATGCGCCCCCTGCGCCATCTGAGTGGCGGAAGGTTAGCCTCCTTGATCATAACGAGGTCTCCAATCTTGGGTGGATCGGTCTAATCGGTCCACTTAACGCGTTGCTGGAGTATGTGCAAATATTCCAAATTCCAGCGTTTCCAAAAGCTCTGAGTAATCTGGCGTACCAATTCAAAACGCGAGAGACGATTAGGTCTCGTATCAATATAGGGGTACTCAGGCAAGGCGACAAGTGGGCGACCAATCAAAAAATGGCCCGGCGTAAGGGCTTCCAAATCATTTGGATCTGAGGAGATCGGGCACAATGGCCTAGAGTTCAAAACGGCCTCAATCTTACAAAACAAAGTTGCGAGTTCCTCAAATGTAACTCCGATTGTCCTACGCAAGTGTGTTTTGGCCGATTTTACAGCGGCCTCAAATATACCACCCCAGTGTGGACAATTTGGTGGGGAGAACAACCAATTTATCCCACGTCGGGCAAGCCTATTGCCTATATCAGCCTTGTTGGTGTCAAGGAAATTAACAACGTCATTCAAATAATTATAAGTGCCCTTGAAGTTAGTGTCGCAATCAGAACGGATCAAGGAAGGCAGCCCTCTGCGGGATACAAATCTGTCAAATATGGCTACAAACGCCTCGGTCGTAAGCAAGGAGACCAGTTCTAAATGTACATTTACAACTGGTCTCCTACCTTTGTGGAGAGACCTACGAAAACGCACAGGTAGGCCTTGACAGTCTTACTGTTTCGAAGCGTCGATGTTTTCACCAAAAAGGGACCAGCGAAGTCCGTGCCTACACCGTCAAACGTCCTGCTCTCAGTTACGCGATCTGCCGGTAAGTCTCCCATCAAGGGCTGCATGGTAGAAGCCTTGAGCTTATAGCAAGGGATGCAGCGAAAGACAACACTCCGAATAATTCTTCGGGCAGACAAAATCCAAAACCCGCGCTGCAGAATGGCCAACAAAGCATTACAACCAGCATGCGAATTTTTGAGGTGACGGTCAGTTACCAACAAACGTACCAAATGACCGTCCTTGGGTAACAACAGGAGGTGACGTGCCCCGTAAGGGAGGTTGGCGTTCTTGAGACGCCCTCCAACGCGCAAGAGACCCGTATCGTCCAGAAAGGGGTTCAATTTAGATACAGCTCCCGACAATTTCGATTTCCCTGACTTAAGGATAGCAATCTCCTTCTCAAAGTGCGCCAATTGCACAGAACGAATCCAAAAGGTGAGAGACTCCTGTCATTCCTGTGGTGAGAGAAACGGTGTCAGTCGTTTCTCTTGTGGGTGCCTAAAATTAAAAACAAAACGCTTTATCCAAGCAGTAACACCTAACAACCCGTCAAGGGAGCTATTCAGCAAGAAATCGGAGTCGAAGGCGCATTCCACCTCCTCGAGAGCGAGTGCTCGTAGACCTGGCAAATTGGAAGTATTCAAAACTGGCGTTCGAGGCCAATCAATTTCTGGTCGACTCAACCATTCCGGACCCCACCACAGCGAATGACCTATCAAGCCAGGCGTCAAGCATCCGCGCGAGGCACAATCAGCGGGGTTGAGATCACCTGGCACGTGTCTCCAAACAAGCTTGACTTCAGATTTCCATATTTGGGAAACGCGATTAGCGACAAATACCTCCAAGGTGTGGACAGAAGCCTTCAACCAACAAAGAACAATTCGGCTGTCTGTCTTGGCGTAGATCGCATTAATACAAATGGCTTTACCCAAAGTACTAGACACGTGGTTCAACAAGCGTACAAGTAGTGCTACTCCCGAGAGCTCCAATTTCGGAATGGTCAGAGATGTCCGAAGGGGCGCAACCCTGCTCTTCGCCATGATCAGGGAAACCCTAACCCGACCTGAGGCACTGACTGTGCGCAAGCACACCACGGCCGCGCGACCACGTTCCGAAGCATCACAAAACCCGTGAAAAGTCGCCCTGTACTTCCCAGGAGGAAGATTGGGACGAGGCAAGGAGATCTCATTGACGGCAGGAAGTGAGGATACAAAAGAGTTCCATTCCTCACCAAGAGTACCGTGTAGAAGTTCGTCCCAGGTCAATCCTGCTGTCCAAAGCTTCTGCAAGAAGCATTTTGCTCAAAATATAACTTGACAGATCCAACTGTTCGGAGTAGACAATACGAGACGTTTAGTCCAAGAACAAGGCAATTTCAAGTCTACGTTATACGTAAATATGTCTTAGACTGGTCTGTACTGGACGCCGAGAACAGCCATCATGGCGGGGTTGTCAACAATCTCAAAAAGATGTGGATCTTGCTGATGATCCTCGGGTAAGCCCTCCAAAAGCGCTGGTGAGTTGGAAATCCATTTGCGCAACTCATAACCAGCGGAGGCCAAAATACCTATCAATTCGTCCCGCAGGAGGATCGCCTCGTCCGCTGTGGAGGCGCCCGAGCAAATGTCATCGACGTAAATATCATCCTTCAAGAGGGCGGAGGCTCGTGGGAAACGCAAGCCTTCGCGGTCTGCGAGCTCCCAAAGAGGACGCATTGCCAAGTAGGGGCTCGACCCCAACCCGTACCTATTGGTATTGAGCTCGTAGACGACCATAGGATCGCGAGGATTCTCTCTCCAAAGAATCAGCTGGAAACGACGGTCATCAGGGTGGACAATCGTTTGCCTGAACATCATTCCTATATCGGCCACAAAGACAACCTGATGTCGTCGGAAGCCGGTGATGACATCACAAAGGTCCCTGACCAACTTGGGACCAGAATGCAAGCATTGGTTCAAGGATACGCCCGTAGAAGTCTGCGCAGAACCATCAAATACTGTGTGCAGCTTGCCAGTCGATGGCTTCAATACCGCATGATGCGGGAGAAAGTAGTGCTCCACCGAACGCCAATCCAAATTTGACACCGACATGTGTCCCAATTGTTCATATTCTCTCATGAACTCAATATACTTCTGCCTGAGGTCCGGATCACGACCCATGCGACGCTCCATAGCCAACAATCTCTTTTCGGCTAAAGGTCGTGACTCACGTTAGAAACACACACAGATCTAAAATTGGCCAATATTACGACACGATGGCACGTGGACGTCGACACCGGATTCACACAATTTTTGCAAATGTACAATATTTCACAAATCTATCACAATTTACCGATGCCAGCACTAGATCAAGCGGCATACATGAGGGTTTACGACACGAATTCTCTACGACACCACTACGATTCGCGAAGCACCCATGTGCTTTCAAGGGGCGATATTTCCCATGGAGGACAAAACCGTAGGTATTAATTTACTTTTGTCACTCGCTCACAACCTCGTCGGACAACTTCATATAGCGACGGTTGCGAGGTTGTTAATCAATATAATTTATTTATTTGTGTTTCAGATCTTTTTTTATTCACAGCTATTGAGTCGTTACACACACTAAATCCAAATATTGATCCGTTTTGAACTGGTAGCTTTATATTTATCACTACATAGTATAAAACAAAGTCTGTCTTCGGTCTGTCTGTCCCTATGTATGCTTAAATCTTAAAATCTACGCAACGGATTTTAATGCGGTTTTGTTTAACAGATGGAATGATTTAAGAGGAAGGTTTTATGTATAGTCTAGTTTGTAAAACTAGACGTCGCTTAAAAAAATAGCACTATTGACTGGATTTATTTGTATTCTCTTTTATTGGATGTCTACTTGGATCAAATATTCGAGCGATATAGAGCTAGTGTCTTAGCGCATGTGCATTTTATTATTCATTTTATAGGAATCCGTTCATGCTGCAAATATTATGACTTATCTCAACTTATCTGCAGTCGAAGCTAAAACAAAGCAATCACTCATTTCATTGAAATTACAATCACAAGTAGAATAATAATGTAAAGCTCCAGATCATGCAACATTAATGCAAGCTTGAAGAAAAAGTTAACAGTTTAATTAAAACTATAAGTACCTCAGCAATAAGGTTCTGAGAGTTCGTCTTCATTATTTGAATATCCTGAAATAGAATCTGTTGTACAAAAATATAAATGATTAGTTCTTTTATAAATATATTGATGTCCTTTATTTTAAGACGTTTACTTAAAATATGGCTGTAGTACTTCGTATTTTTTTTTCAGTGAGGAAATTCAAATAATATCGGGCTTTCATAATTAACAGTCTAAAATTAAACTATAAAGTAGATCCACACTTAAATAGCACTGACTACGGTTGGCAGATCTTAACTGTAAGTCATAAAAAGGAATATAACAGAGTTGCTGTGTGCTCGGCATACGAGAGTCGCGTGGAATGTACATGCCTTGTAAGTTATGAACCATAATTATTCGTGACGAGTTTACCAAATGTAGTGCACACTAATTGCTTTAACGTCGAGACGTAACACAATATTTACCCTTTGCCTCTTTTTTAAGACTACTATCTTACTAGTTATGAATCCTGTGTCGCGGGAGCTTTACATCACCATCATCAGCCCTATATACTGTCCCCCTGCTGGGCACGGACCTCTTCTCAATATGAGAAGGGTAAGGCCATAGTCCATCACGCTGGCCAAGTGCGGGTTGGCAGACTTCACATGTCTTTCGAGAACCTGCGATAATTAACAATTAAATAAGCACTTAACTTCGAAAAGTCATTAGTTTGTGCCGTGGATTGGAACCCTAAACCCTCTGCGTAGCAGTCTGTCGGTCTCTCCACTCGCCTATCGCTACTATCGGAGCTTAACACAAACATTCACCAAAGTGTTGTCTCACACACAAAACACTTTTTGTTTCATGACTACAATGTGTGCAGAAAATATCGTAATTAGGTGATCCTAATTACGATATTTTTTGCACACATTATGTCTGCTGAGTCAAGAGTGGTTTGCATAACGATAACCGTGCATTCATAAGATCGATTGAATGTAGAAATGAATCTTTAAAAAATCTCTTTGAAAACATGCGTTATAGCTATTTAATCAGACCATAGGAATTGTTGTTCTCACTGCATAGTATCGTATACACTTTTTTAAATAATTATAAACACTACATTATATTAAATGTCACTCATTAATGATAGCCAGTGATAACGTTGGTTAACCGTGTAGATCGATTGCGGTCGCCACTTCGCTGTGATCCTCTCTAATAGCAATCACATGATATCATAATATAAATGTGAACTAAAAATATTATAAATGTGACAAAATCAACACTGAAACGTTACAACACAGACGACATGTGGCATTTTGATTCCGTTTATCTTCACGGGAATTTGTTATTTAAAAGATTTATATGTAGGAGTTTCTTTGTAGGCAAAAAAACACACGTACATCTAAAAAATCTCAGTCTAAAAAGCGAAAGGTTATTTGGGTACCTGAAAGAAGTGAAAGAAATACACAGAGGACGTACATGTCTATTCAACACTTATGAAGTAAGACGTGACTAAACACGTTTCGATGAAATGCTTTTTATACGTGAAGATTCTTTACTACTAAGTGAATAAGCCAGTGACGGCTTTATTCACGAATCTGGTACACACTGACGGCCTTAAAAGCTAAAGAAGGCTTATGGAGAGGCTATGAATCTTAGGTTGGGCAAATAGTTATGTTGTATGTACATAATATCAGGGTCGGTAAAGAACTGTGACGAAGGGTGCGTATAATTTATATACGCATTATATTCTAAATCAAAATATAGCAAATGTTTAACTATTTTAGTTAATTTTATGATAACTGTCTTAGTAGTTATTTAAGCACAATTTATTATGTCGCACCGCATCCTTACTATCATTTAGAAACAAAGCTAACTTATATTAAATCAAAATAAAGCACTTATTTCAGGGGATGCGCAGCTTTTTGGCGACTGAAAATATAAAATAAAAGACTCATTTCATTTAAGGAGTCTTTTGTCTGATTGAAAGTAAATACATATAATCTAAAACAGTGTTTACATGAAGTAATAGCTCCAAATATTTCATACCTCAGCATTGCTTGATACCTATTAGGCCTCTAGAATGTAAGGTAACATTAGGATAATGGACGACGACATTAATATGACGTACAATCACATAAATACTAGTAAAGGCTTGTACAGCAATTACGCCGAACTTGCTTAATCACAACTATATAGTTATGGCGTCCTTAAGAGGCAATCATTTTCGCAGTATCGTACTACTTAGAACTACATATGTCAGATTAAGCTGTGCGTATGGCAGATAAATTATTGGAACTATATTATTATTTAAAAAATGTTTTTAAGCATATGTATTGAATGTTTGTAACATTGCACGAATTGGTATTAAAATTGCCATTAAGTAATAAACAGTGGTGATCAAGTGTCCCTATAAAAATTTATTACTTTTTCTCTCGTCGGTTTCTCCACGATTTTATCATCAAATCCTTGGGAATCCTGGGAATTAAAAAAAACATGTAAATAAAAAACACTTTATCGACACTGTGGGCGCCAGAAGATGTACGACGTCGCCGGTGCCGGCCTCGAAAGAGTTGGCGGGATAACCTGGACGCCTACCACAGGAGTTGGCTTGAGACTGCAGCTGACAAGAAAATATGGAAAGATTTGGGGCATGCATTTGCCCAGCAGTGGGACAGGACAGGCTAGTGAAATAAAAAAAAAGATATTCTACCTGACAAAAAGGTTTACATTGTAAGTTACGTGTAATAATGATAACCTCAAATTAATTTATGAGTATTTTTATATAACAAACAATTCTGAGAAGTGTTTATAACTTTTATATATTACATTTGAATTAGACGTCACTGAGACAACACAAAGTAATTTACATGGCTGTTGGATCTCAGCTGAACAATATTTGGCTGTAGGGCAACGCTTTTAACGATTTTTATTAATTCTGCGATATTTTTTATAAAAGATGAAACCATTTCTTTGATACGGTTTAACTGACAGCAAGTGAGAAGTCAAAACAGATTTTATAAATTCTAAGAATTTATTAATCAATTCCAAACCTTACATAATGTAACCAGCAACATTATAATAATATTGTCTATGTAATGTGGAGTCTCTAAGTCGCATAGCATAACAAACAGTTCTGTTACAGCTATTGTAGTCAGTTCTTAATACAGCGCGGCGTTTGGAGTTAGTTGTTATCAATGCGCATGTCGCGTTCGCAGTTTGCAGTGAAGTGCCGACATGTTTCCTTGGAAACCGGCGCCGTATTATTCGTTCATTGTTCGTTCGCCAGTAACGCATGAACAAAATTCTGCTCATAGTTTGTCCCGATACTATGCAATAACTTTGCAGCATGTGAATTCTACGCGTCTGGTTTATTCCCTACCTCTATGGTTTGCTAGTCTGATGTATATAATGTGGCATTTCTACCCAAAATAGGTGATTATATTATTATTAGGTTGTAATCTAATAGCGCTTTGAAATGGGATTGGTGTCAGATTGCTATAGCTAGGTGATGCGCAGATGGTTAAATCTTCGTTGGCAACTACTCCAATCAAGATCGTATGACAGTAGTGCCATGTACTTCTGCAAATTATACAGAAGAATTCAAATGATCAACTAGGTACATAAAAATGAAAACAACAACATCATCACAGGAATATTATGAATTTTTAATACTTAGCACAATTTTATGAACGCATTTTTGTACGCAAAAGACCTTTCCAGTACACAAGGAAAATGTATAAAATTAATTTCAGTTCAAATTTCACCACATGGCACATGTTATTCATGCCATTCTATGCACCCGCACGTTTTCATGCTTGTGTCATCAATTAACATTCAATAAAAAAGATTGACAAAGCGTTTCATCACAAAATATGTATACACAGTAAATAACATCCAGCTTCGACTAACGCATTTATACATTACAGTATATGAATAAAATACAAAAATTTGGCAAAAATATCCGGCTGTAAAACGAGACACTGCTGAATGTGGTGGGATATTATGTACATTAATAATATCTATTCAGGTTTATGCAGCCGACATTATTTTATTCTAACGAATGCACACCACTTACTTATGACTGGGTTACAGCTTTGAAAGATGGTAATGCTTTATACAAACGCCATCCAAGAGTGCCATCGATGGCGCGACTGTTGGTTTTATGGACGAATAAAATTATTTATTGAAGAGCCGAGGGAGTGAATGTTGCATTGAGCCAATACCAATTTGGCGATTGCGTTCAGGATCAAAGACTGTCGATCAAAGGCTTTTGATATTCGTGTGGCACAAATAGCGGACTCCGCAAATAGTTATTCCGGACCTAAGAGAGCTTTGTATTTTCGAGGTGCAAAATGCATTTACGGTAAATAGTTGCGAACTAACGATAATTTGACGGAATAATTTTGTATTGCTGGGGAATATTATGATCAATTATAGACTGCCTCCGTGGTCCAGTGGATAGCACAAAATTGCATAAATCGGTGCAACTTTCATCTAAGCCAAAGGCTACATCTTCTTATCTCGTATAACCACTTGTTCACTGCAGAATATTTGCATGGATGACCGGTGGAGACTTAAATGATTATTGCATCAGTTCACTATTCATATTGTAACGTAATACTCCGTATTGCGTTATAATATCTCGCAGGCGCCTAACGCAGTGGGTAGAGCCAGCTTAGTCCGAAGAGTGTTTCGTGAAGCAGGGGAGGTGAAGGGAGCTTAGCTCCGTCTACTGCGGGGCGCCCCCCTTCATTCTCGTCGCGTGCGGCCGTACTCTGGCGACATCCGTATTCCAATATTTCAAAATCGCAAGCAAAACGTTTTAGCATATTGAATTGAGATACTGATATTAAAATTTATATTACATACATCAATCTGTTTGTACAATATAGGCATAGCGCAAATTTTTGTTGTCAGTGCAGCCATGAGCAAAACTGGTTTTCATTAGACGTTATAGGTATTAATAGTTGACGAAAGTAGGTAAATACCTACGTGCCGTAAGATGATAAAAATAATTAAGTCAGTTCCATGTATGGAGAGGCCATTAGTATGTTTGTTTTGTTTTTGTATAAAAATAGTGAAGCAGTTCATAGAATACCTACATCTAATTCCATTCCTGCCAATTTTCAAATCTGTTTTGCAATAAATTGGCTGTGACATACGGGCGGACAGACAGACAGACATTGCGAATCTATAAGGGTTCCGTTTTTACAATTTTTGGCTACGGTACCCTAAAAAACACAATACTGTTCTACTAAGCGCAAAAGCCGTATCTCAACTAAAGCGAACTACGAGATAATTGAAGTTTAGTAAAAGTTGATTTCTTTTATTTATTTATGGATGTTTATTGTTATTATAAGTACAATTATTATGGTAAAGGTTTCGAAATACGTCGCCGTTTTTAGGGGTTGTGAGTGATTGGAGAGGGAGGAGGGGAGGTCTTGAAACCCCCCTCACCATTTTCACTGGACGGAAATACTTGGTTTCCTCTGAAAAAAAATCTCCATACATCGGTGTGTATGGCACTGCCAACTTCCACATTCATCACACTAGTTTAATAAACTAAGGTTGACGGAGCCCTGCGAAGGGCTCCTATTTTTGGATTAAGGGTCAAAAGAGAACCTAACATAATCTATTTAGTTACTTATTACAGTCGCACCTAACCCAAGGCACTCGAAAGCAATGACGCACAAATTTGACATTAGCTGTCAATATGATCATTCCAAGATGGCAGTTTTGCGTTTCGTTTCACGTTTTTCACATAAAACCTAAAAATGACATTTGTACTAAAGTATAAAAACTACGTTCCGTTTTGCATAATTGCCGAAGTATTTATGAAATTTTGGAAAGTGTTTAAAAATATTTAGACGCAACTCCGGCAGCCAAAATTACTTTTAGGAGATTAAAACAAACTCCCTTAAGCCCCCTACACTACCAATTCCCTCAAATTTAGGCGACTCGTTTCGAAACATAACCCATTATTATTTTTCAAAATAAATAAACATCAAAAATATATGTGGATATACCTTATTCATGAGATACTGCTATGTCGCTTAGAAAATTATAGAATTAGAATTTGAGTTACTGCTTTTTCGTTAGCTCTCGTCATACATGTTTGTATGGAAAAATATAAAAAATTTCTTTCGCTTCAAATATGTGTTGTTTCAAAGAAAATAAATATTAAAAGATATTTATTTATATTCATGTATCATTTATTAATGAAATACAGAGTTTACAGCTCATCAAAAGTTAGCTGTCTGCTACAACCCGGCAGGTTTTTTTTATTCTCATCGAATGTTAAAGGCAGTGTGTAAGGTGATAAGGCTTCAATACTTATTATTTGCTGTTGTTCACGAGGCACAGTTTCATTTACTTTCCTTTTACGGCTTGGTATTGTAGAAATTTCAAGCACTGATGAAACATTTTCCTCTCCGTGATCTCGCATCCCTTGAGCTTGACGAGAATCAACAATTTCAGGCAACTGCCAATTCATATAAAACGCCACAAGCTTTTTTTCTCCCAGACAACATCATCTCTTTCTATAATTTCTATTTTTAGTGGTATACTTTCGCCACTCCACACAGCAAATAAACACTTTTGTTTGCGTGTAACGTGGCGTTGCCCCTGAATTTGCTAATAACAATTACAATATTTGTTTAGACTAGTCAGTTCACTTTTTTATCATGTTTCCATATTTGTATTTTATTTGCTCTTATACTATTGTCCAGGCCATTCTTAAAGGCAACTTTAGAACATTAAATTTCCACAATCGTGTTTGGACCTATTAATTCATCTGGCGTGGCACCAATAAACGGATAATCCACAAGGCTCGATTGTTACATTTTCTTGCTTCGCCAGTTGTTGCAAAGCCAGTTGTTCATTTTAGATTCCATGCGCAACTGATTTTACATTGCAAATATTTTATTTGTACAAAATATTTTTTACTAAGTTGGCTTTACTGCTGTTATCTCTTCTTTTTACAACTATACAAAAATTTCAATCTGTCAACATATTCTTACGCAATTTGAACCAGTCACTGCTATCCCTCTTGTAATTTTTGCTTATCACTACGGAATTTGAGTAAAATTTGTTAAAAAAATTGTTTGGCATTTGTTGGCTAGCTCTTGAACAGATCGTGTTAGGAATGACTGAGGTCAAATGTGTGTAAGATGTTGCAGAACTGTTATCTTTAACTTCACTGTAATTACAATAAAGATAATTAGTTACGTACTTTATTATTAAAAAAATACTATATCTTGTGTTATAGCAAACAGAGAAGTCACCTTCTTACTTATAAATGATTGATTTTAGAAATTAAAAAGATATTAGATGTACTGAGTCATACCTAATAGTTTATGAATAATCAAAGTTTTACCCGATGTACCTAAATAGGTTTATGTTCACAACACAATAATATGTACAACATTCGTTACCGCTTGTGTGCGGATTGCGGAGCGCCATATTAGCGCTGTTTATTGTTTGCCGTGGCGGCATCTTAGCGCTCCAGGCGCTCTGACAAGCTAATGAATTTGGAATATAGGTACATAAAATGATTCAATTTTATGTTATTACTCTTTCAAAAATTTAAAACTGTGGCAGCTATGTATTGTGAGAATAATTTATATAATTATATTATGCATAATCAACATAATCATACAACATAGTTAGTCATAAAAGACTCTTATGAAAATAATTTTTGTAAAAATGTTACATATTTACTAATCACTTGACCATGGATGAATTTCTATTTTATTACGACACTTTCTTGTACAAATCCTTTGTAGAACTTCATTTCTCTAATTATCCATATTTTATTCTTCTAACTATATATTTATAAGCACAGAAACAATAACACATTAAACGCAACAACAGTTTAAACTTAGGTCCTAATTATATGTGCCCATAGTTACATGAAAAGCCTATTTGATTCAAAGTATTCAGTCTATAACATAAAACATGAAATTACGAACTCAATTTGGCGTATTATCATAACAAACAGGTTTACGTTAAATTTCGTGCAGCGGAGACGCAAGCGACATGACCTATCTCTCACAGGGCTCATAGCCGAATGATGAGGTCTGGGCGGGGCGTAAACTAGCAACTGACACTCAGTACACCGCTTATGCTAATAAGGTTTACATTGCTGAAGCGTTTGATATTGATGGGATCTACCGAGCGTCAAAATCATAGACGTTTGGCAGATTTTATTTAACTTTACAAAATATACACGTATAATATGAAAATAAATTAGGTATTTCTTTAGTTCATTAGATTTTCTACAAGATTATCAAATAAAATATGACAGCTTACTATCAAAATATTGCAAACAGTGAGACGAAAGATTATTTTTTGCCTCGATTTTGTGATTTTTTTACCGTGATTCTATTTTACATACATGAAAAATTCTTTCAAAAGTCTTTTGTTCAGACTTTTGACTTTGAGCTCTATTTTTTGCTAGTTTGTTATGTGTACCGTTATGGCTAGATGCGCGACGAAAAATTAGGTGTTTCACGGCTTTTGAGATCTAACAGCGCCTTAATGAGCATTCATGCGGTTTTTAAATAAGTATTTTTATTTATTTCTTCTTCGAGAAAATGTAAATTTATAAGAGATTCCAATCAAATAAATGTCAATAGGTGAAGTTATTTAATATTTATAGTATACGCACGTAAGCAAAGTTATTGTGCAATTCAGTAGTACAAATTAGTGTTATTAGTGTAGTAGTACAATTAGTGCTCAGCGGGGCGCCAGGGCTTCACGAAGCATCTCTAGAGGCTCCACGAAAATTTTGCTCCAATTAAAATAAAATTACTTAAATATAACTAAAACACAAGGTAGCAGAATACAGCAAAATGATCGATATAGATTCTAAACTCACTGCAACTTAAAGTAGTACGTGCAATATGCTGTGTTTTTACCGGCGTTTTATTACAATCGGATAATTATATTATAAGTAAACAGATATACTATTATTAGACATGTTATGTTCCTAAGGTTGGAAGCGATAGCCTAGTGGAGATATCAACAGACTGCCTTAACAGATAGTACATGAACAAAATAATCATTAATTATTTACGAGGAACAGATGTATTGTATACCTACATATTGTAACTACTATGTTACCTTCTAAAATGTATCATGTTTTTTGATTTGGTCTCTCTGATACTGATAACACTAATAGTGACACATGGCAGAATTAATAAACCATCGCAAAATAGAGCGAAGATAATCTGCAGCTATTAAACATAACTAATATCGATAAATAATTTTAAGCACCAGTTTAATATATTTAAAGGGATGTAAAATAGGAAAGGTGCGGCAATAATTTATCATTGCGTACAAAGCGTAATGATAAGAGGGCTGTTTCTCACTAAGCGTACGACGAAATAAAGAAGAACGGTGCCAGACGCGGCGCGCGCCGCCGTCGCCCGCCCTCGCCTACAAGCATTTGCTCGTGAGCGAGGGCGGCCTCAGGATAACAAGGTTTTGCTAAATATTTACCTAACACTTGCTCTCGAGTTAACGCCTAAACAAGATAAGAGTCAGCTTAAACCCCTAAAAGAAACACTATAAGAGCCTTAAACTATGTTCTCGCGTACTTTTTTTTATCAAATTAAAACTGGTATTAATCAAGCCTCTTTGTAGTGTGTTTAAATTAGGTCTGAGTAACATTAATCCTTTTGGAATTGGCTCCAATATTTAATTTTTTTTTTATTTCACAAAGTAGTAAGACTGTTCGTGCCGCAATTTCAATGGCAATGATACTTTCCAAAATAAAGTTGGTATCTTTAATTCAAAATCAATGATGCGATACTTAAACGAGTACAAAATTTACCTCCTAAATAGCGTTATCTCGCATCCACAGGGAACTACAAATAGCAACTTCGCTGGAATTTAGAACAAATTTTAACCTAACTTCGTTCGGCAATCGCGTGATGGCATTCACATGGTCGCATTCACATTCTGGTGAATGCAAATAGTGAATGGCGTCCTAGTCCAGTCAACTTAGGGGTTGACCTCGGAAAATCGACATACCCAGTATATTACCACGTAAAACTTGTATTTTGGCAGCCTAAAACTGTTCTCAACAGTCACATATAATTGGATGTCCGCAAGTTTTAAATTCACGGGTCACAAAAATCGATTTATTTTACAATTTTGGCAAATATCTCGATTTCTATGGGTTTTATGTTATTTGTATTTATTATCAATATTGTAGAACATTAAATTCTCTACAACTTTTCTATTTATCAATTTTTCATACCTTGAACTGTTTTCGAGATAGAGGGCGTAGAGCGCGCAGTCAAAGAATTATCTTAACATTTTTTTATATCTTGAACTGTTTTCGAGATAGAGGGCGTAGAGCGCGCAGTCAGAGAATTATCTAAGGTCAACTGGTAGTCTCGATCAAAACCTCGTAATATTAAGGTTATCATTTATTGCTAAACATAAAATTATCAATTTTTTATTAACTTTTAGTTTTTTTTTTTGGTAAATTATCTATTTTTAATTAAGGGCAAATGTATTTAATCACACTTACCTAGCCATGTAATTAAGAAATTGTTGAGGAAAATACTAAAATTGTATTTTAATTCTAATCTAATTTATACTAATGACTTTCTATATAAATAAAGAAGCAAGAAATAAATTTTTAATTGATGTTTTTATCAAACGCCATTTTATAGATTTATTATAGTCAAAATTAATAAACATTTCGAGATCAAGTTCTAAATTCAATTCTCTTCTTTTTCTCTTCTTCTTCTTCATCATCGTCGTCATCGTCCTTCTGCAGAATTTCCTCTTCATTATTGTCTTCAACGACATTTGTCACAAAGTCATTCATGATTTCTGGTTTAAAGGTTGTATCATCATTAATATCGGTCTGATATGGTACAGCATTGAGACAAGCTTATCCATTACACTAGCCGCAAGCTAAAGAGCACTGTAACCCCGCTTTCCTGCATCCACATCTTGAGCCACAACCAATTTTGCAGTTACAGAAATATTGTATTAATAATTCACCTGGAGCAGGTGGTAAAATAGTCATGATACGTTTCAGGAATCCGTTACGCATAGTCCAATCCTTAAATCATGTCCCCAGTTCTAAACCATGCCCTAACCAAGTTTGATAATAAACGGGATTGAAATGTTGGTGAGCTGCTCCACTCGTTGGTGGAATATTTGATAACTGCACAGGTTTATTCGATTTTGTTAACTTGACGTACGAGTTCATAACGGAGATGATCGATACTATCCACATTTTTCAACTAGCAAAAGAGATTATGAGTATTATTTAATTGATAAATTTAAGAATTATTATAAAGAAAGATTGAATTTCAACTACATATTAATAAAAATGATAATTTTATGTTTAGCCATAAATTATAACCTTTATTACGAGTTTTTGATCGAGACTAACTGAACAGTTGACCTGAGATAATTCTCTGACCGCGCGCTCTACACTCTCTATCTCGAAAACAGTTCAAGTTGTAAAAAAAGTCACAGATAAAAGTTGTAGAGAATTTAATTCTCTACAATATTGATAATAAATACAAATAGCGTAAAACCCATAGAAAACGAGATATTTGCAAAAAAAGTAAAAAAGAAAAACTATTTTTGTGACCTTTGACCCTTGAATTCAAAACTTGCGGATATCCAATTATATGTGACTTTTGGGAACAGTTTTAGGATGCCAAAATAAGTGCGTATCGAATTGTTAATTATCGCTGACGCCGTGCCTCAGAGAACACGTGAAGCCGTCGGTCCCGGCCATAGATTATACACTTATACTGGTATATATACGCCACTCACAGTTCGAAATTGAAGTTCAATAGGCATCCTCGGCTCTAGATGGCGTACAAATCAATTTTATTTTTATTCCGATCGTATAGATGGCGTTAATAGTGGATTTATTTTTCAAAATAAAATAAATGTTTAATTTCGGTGTTAATAAATAAGTAAATGACAACTATTATGTAAAATATGCAATTTAAAAGTAAAAAAATATAAAAATCACAAAAAGTAGTTCTAGATAAGCGTGGATTCGATCCACGGACTTCTAAAATACGAGCCCAGCACGCTTCCACTGCGCCACGCAGATATTAGCGATATATGCGAAATTACCGTTCAGTTATCGCTACAGATATTTCTAGGTATATATAATTATGTAATTTTTTTTCTTTAGTTTTTACAATCATCGGTAGATGGCGCTGATTTATACGATATTTACCCATGTAGGGAGCTTTCACGGCCCTGGTCCCGGCTGTCATGAAGAACTTTGACAGTTGTTATAGGGAGTCAGTACCTCTAAACAAACTGATACTAGTCTAAGCCATGGAATATCACTATCCTTTTAGGTTGCGGACGTCAGACAGGCAGTAAGCTGATCCCGGGTTGCAACTGGGATAACGTAATGAGGATAATGATGATTGATTTCTTAAAAATAATCTCATTTGGGTGCATTCAAATTAGCTCACTCTCATACTCAACAGTTATGAAACAGCTGATACTATTCTGATATTAACGTGAATTAGTAGATACTAACTATTCAGGGTTGGATTAAAAGTAGTTATAAGACTATACAAACATTTTTTATTATATACGGGTAATTATGCAAAAGATTGTAGAAATAATCAAAATATAGGTACATATCTAAGTTTTAGCATGAGATTTCTCCTATAAAATGCAACCAATTAAAATAAATATTGATTGCCTAGTGTAGGCAATTTCCTCTTCTGCCTAGTAAAATATAAAGAGCAGCTAATTGTGCAGTAATGTAAGTAAATAAGCGAAAGTGGACGAATATTCAATACACTCAGCAGTACCAAACTAGATATATCTAATATTTTTTTCGCTTATTCAATGAGAAACAAAACATTTAACTAATTAGACTGAAATGTTCAATCAGAGTCTTCAAAAAGTTTACAGTTGTTTTTGAGGATTCACTGGTAACATAATTAAAATAGCAGATGTTACTTTTTCAACTTCTATAATTAGAAGTTGTTTGTATATTAATGCCTAAAAGTGGTTTTCTTTTTTAATAACCATTAACCCTATCTGTGAAAATAATTATATGTCTTCGGTTTCACGCTATTGCGGCAAAACTGTAAGCGTATCAGCCACATAATCTGATGCCATGGTAGAGAGTTGAATCGCTCGTATGATTTCGTGATATTCCTAAGTGTAATGTATGATTTCATCATCAATATAATTAGTCATTCTTTTTTTTTCATTTTTCATTATTTATAGTCGAAAATATAGGTACACTATCAACGTACCTACGTAAAGTAACAGAATTCAAATAAATATTACAAAATAGGATTTTTTGCAAAAACGTAATTCTTATGAGGTGGCCACAAAAGAAGTTAGAATTAAGTGACCTCATAGCTGCTATCCTTGTATAATGCGGATGAGTTTGTATAATTAGAAATATTATAATGGTTGTAATTCAATTCATCATCCTAGAGTTGCCTCAATTACGATCTTGAATCTTCGAATCAGTAATGTAGTGCAGCTGCCATATTAAAAGATCTTTAAAAATGCACGTAGAACATTATATTTTAGACAAAATTTGAAAATAATTCATATGATGCATGCGTGGTAGTTTGGGCTGAGTAGCGAGAGAAATCCGGCGTATCTAACAGTAGACTCGAAAGCGGCTAATTTGCAGAGCGGTGTGAAATGGACCGAGTCATTCTCGCACAAAGCGCTACTAATGCGCGCCCGTCCGTTGCACCGGCCCGCAATTATATTTGCATACGACCACCTCTTGCCGGCACACAATGATACTGACAACTGGACAAAAGGTAAAGTCAATGGTTTACTTTAGAGCTCTAAATCCAATGACGGAATGAGTGAGAGCAATCAAAGCGCCACACTGGACACTCACACAGGCTTTTACTCGATTTCATTTTGATTGTTGTTACATCTGATGGACTGTTTCCGTTCGGGGCTCCCATACCTAATTATATTTAGGTATGACACCTACATGTCTATGGATTGGAGGTGCACCTCAGATCTTTAGTGCGTAAAATCAGCATGCGGATGTTAAATCGCAAAAATTTCAAAATTTTTATTGAAATGTTTTTTTATGGTACTGCCCATCACTTTTCACATTAAAGTCCTTATACGCACAATCACACATATTCTCGGCTCAATTTTCCAGTACGCAGCTTAAGGCTTGCGTTTTGTCGCCCAATACATTTTTGTCCTCATTGTACCTACTTATATGCGAAAACTAATTTAAAGAAAATACTAATTTACGTCAAGTCCTGCAGGCTGGGTCACTTAGTGAAAAGAAACGCCAAAAACTTATTTTAAGCCGAGCATAATATTTAACGTACTTTTGCCGTAAGTTGTTTTTCTTGGACGCTCGTTGGTTTCGGGTACCTAATCTAAAAGTTTGGGCTCCTCAACGCCTAGTTGCCGGTCTTCATACATTTCGTCGTCCGAGTTCTAAGATTTTCAATAAACGGTAAATCAGCAGTAAAAGTAATTCGATATCAATTAGGTTTTTTAACATTATACATTCTTCTTCTCAGTCGTGCACTATTGTCAGAGTGGTCTTGGTCATGCGTCGGTCGGTTCTTGTGCCATTGCTGTTCTTGTGATTCGTCGCCATGTAGCTCTATATTTTGCGGAGTGAGAGCAGTCGTTGATGTTGGAGTGTGTCACTGCTTCAAAATCGGTAAGCAAATATGTCATACATTTTTGAGGTAGCGCCTTAAGCTGTCTACGTCTGTAATCTTTCTTTTTTCTAGCGTTATCTCAGTTGCAACCCGGGGTCCGCTTACTAGTCTAACCGTATTTGACTGAATATTAGCTTTTCCACGGAGCGACTGCCTGTCTAACTTCCGCAACTCAAAGGGATAGCTATATTCCATGCTTTAGACTAGTGTCAGTATATTCAGAGATAAGTACTGACTCCCCATAACGACTGCCAAAGATCTTCATGATAACCGGGACCGATGGCTTAACATGCTCTCCGAGGCACGGGGCAAGCTATAATTAATAATTTAATACGCACATAACTCCGAAAAGTCAGTGGTGCGCGCCTAGGATTCGAACCCGATACCCTCTGTATGGCAGTCTGTTGGTATCTTCACTAGGCTATCGCTGCCTCCTGCTGCCTACGTCTGTAATCGTGTAAATAAAATAAAATATTTATGTTACTACTAACATAGACATATTTATAATAATATGTATGTATAAGGCGTCAAGTACAAAATTCGCTTAGGATATTTTGGGAGTGCCCCGGTTTTGTGCGCATCGGGCACATTTGTAGGTAATAGTGAGCGAAGATGTCTGCTATGCAGTTATGAGCATGCAATGTAAGTCGACTTTTTTACATTTATGTAACTTATTCTAGATTTTTAGCGGCTCTCGTAATGTTTTCTTTTTCAAATATTATACTAGGTGTAAAATAAGAAAAAGGGCTAAGTCCTTTTCGCATATTTTGATTGGTGTTCGCTGCGTCAGTATCACAACTACCTAACTCATGCGAGCTAGCATCATACATACGTCAGCGTTTTCTTTGCCGATGTATCATAATGTACGAGTATATACTCGTTCAAAAAATGCTAAGTTGCGCTTTTTCAGCATTACATGCTTTCAACTTTTAAAATGCTCACTATTTTATTTAACAATAAATAACCTTAAATCTAGACACCACAATCTACGTAGGAGTTGTAATTATAGTCACATTTATTACTTTTATCTCTCTTTTATTAATTGCTATACAAGCATTCGATACGTTTGCTACCGAATGATGTCACGTTGTATGAGATTTGTTATAAATAATCTGTGGTTGTCAAACAAGGCATTGATATCACAATACGGCACTAAGTTGACGACTCTGTTTTGTAATAAGAATATGCCTACATTACAAAATTGTTCAGCAGTAATTATTTAAAATGATGTACAGTACAATTTGTCATCATTCTTTCGTTTGTTTGGGTTCGATTAATTCCCACACAAGAGAAAACTCCGTGTGATCCTCAAATTGTAGTTTCACGTCTGGATGTCCTTTGTTTCCATTACTTGAGTGTTTATAAAGTCCCCTGCGACATAGAATCTACACCTAATAAAGGCCTTATCAAAACCAAACATATAAGGCCTAGACATTTGTTATGTACCGAGACCTGAATATAATTATAAGCATTTTTAAAACGTAAAAACGTAATGGTATATACGGATACATAATTGCAACTTCATTACTGTCTAAGGTTGCCTGTCCACTGGAGCTGGGTCTAAATCAACCAATATATTTCAACAGTAAAACTTCCTAGCGGAGATTTTACCTATTTCTATAGATTATAATAGTCCCAATACTGTTCCCTTCCGCATACAAGACTGACATTTAATACACCCATAAGTTCAGTTTGGCATTAATCTAACCAAACTGTAAAAACTTATGTAAATAACTATGATTCTGTATTTTCAATCGGTCTCCGCCTGGGAATACAATCAGTCCAATAATCTTTAGTCGCACACATTGATTAAACTGAACTAAACGTAGAACCTCCTTCAAACTTATGACAATCTAAGCGTCTAATCTCCGCCTAGTCAGACAGATGTTTACTCAAAGCATTCGCATACTAAAATATGTTTAACTACTGCTCCTTTAATGCACTCTGCTTTCCAATAATAAACACATCAATGCTGATTTCCTACTTTATTTAAATTACTTTACTTTGGAGATTGAAAGTATAACATGAGTAACGACTAATTAAGACAGTAAGAAGTAGTGAGCATTTAGAACTTAAAGTAAAATGGGCGGTATGAAAGAATGTGAATGTGAGACAAACAGAAAAAAATGTTTAAGCCATTGAACAATTAAAAGTATATCAGGCTTCATCAGGAAAGTTTAAAAAGCGTTGTCGAGAGAGGTTTTCAATCTTAGCTCTTAAATGCGAGAAGTTATTTGGTATTTATACGCAAATAAATTGGAGACCGTTGCTTGTCGAACGGTCTTCTTTAGGTCATCGATGCAAATAAGATAAATTTAAAAACGTATATGAAATTTTTATTAAGAACATGCATTTGTTGATAGTGTGTCTAGGCTATCTAAAATAAGAATCTAATCTACTGAAGAAAAAACATGTTTTTTTTGCAATGAGTTCCTTTTATGATGAAGGCACCCACGAAGGTTTTTTATATATTTTATCCTGATGGGGTTGAAAGTTTGTTTGAAAATACAATAATTTTGAAGTTAGCTCTCTAAAAATAAAGGCGAAAAGTTGTAGAGTCAATAATTACAACACAGTGCCACGGTTAGCATGGCTAGCAGTGTATACACTAGTATTGTCTGTCAATATCATATGTTTAGATTTTGCTTCTTGGTTTGACCTTTTCTTATTCTGTGAAGAACTGGTGAAGCTGGGAAAAGATTTTGGATTACGTTATTATGAAGATCTCAAAAAATTATTAACCTCAGAATAAAACCGGTTTGCATAGTCTCGACATTTTCAAAGTCTTGGGACACGAGACAGCTGACGTCTAAAGACCCGGGCACAGACCCGGGACTTCCGGGACTTCGAGACTTATCAGAATAAAATTAGATTCAAGTTAATTTCTGGCAAAATGTGTCAATAACAACAACTTTTGGTGAAAATTAACAACCATAATTAGTAAAAATCGTAGTCTATACGCAGCAACATAAAATACGTAATTCGTAAAAAAGCTACGCGGGTATTGCGTAGCACATACCTGTATATTCCCAAGGGTTTGAGACAAAGCATTCAGTCTGTCTCTTACAATTTGATTGCTCGATATCTACCGGTTAGGCTACACAAACGAAACGGCGTCAGCGGTGAGTTGCTACTACCCACATACATACATGCTCTCAAGCCTTTTTCCCGTAGGTAGGCAGGGACAACAGAACGCCACTTGCTTCTTTCCTTACAAACCTCACGCGCTTCCTCTACACTCATTTCACTTTACATACATGCTCGCCGGTTTCGGAGTTGCTACTACAACATTAAAAACACTTGTCACTTTACGAAATCAAACGCAGAACTAATTAGAACCATAAGCGCATATCTACTTAAAGTACGGAACCCACACCAGTCAACTCATCCTTGTCGAATATGTTGATAAGCGCAAATCGACCACCGAACTCATTATACGGCAGTAAAAACTTTATCGTTATCCGAGACATTAGACATTACGTCCTACCGTTTAAAACATTAATTTACACTTAATATCTGTTAAACGAACGGCAGCATTATCAAAATAATTTACAACACGATTATGTTAAATATTTAATAGGCCACCGTCACTGGTAAAGTGCGATAGCCCCGTTTATAAATGTTTGTGGGTACAACAAAGTACTTTAATCTTTTGTAGCTGCTTATGGTAAGGGTTATGAGACCTGTGTAAAATAATACATCTGCTACTAGGGCATTACGTGCCTTGACAACGAAGTCTCGCGGCCCGCCTGCTTGCTATATGTCTCTGTTAAGAACGATACAATGTCACTCCTTGTACCAGTGAATGAAAATTATTTAGTAATGCCATATTTTATAAGAGGAAGTTCCTCTCGTTCGTTTTGCTTTACATTTAAGCGTCTTATTACTGCGAAAGGTGGAGAAATTGATCGTGCCAGTTGAGAGTTATTTTTGTCATATTTCAGCGATGATATTCTGCCATCCTCTTCTTTGGTATAATTAATATAGCAGTTTAAAAATAGGCAATCATAACATTACTGCTTGAATGATGAGGTTAATGGTTTATGCTGCGAATACGTTAATCCACGTTGTTTCAAACCATATACCTAAATAGTATCTGATTTTTAATATTATAGTTGTTCCAAGTCAGAATATGTCTTATGTTAATTGCTTCAATAAGTCGAGACGGTTTTTACCCATAATCCATCAAAATTTCCGTAAAAAACAAGCTTCCAATGTTAAACATTTTATCTTCTTTGATAAAATAATGTTATCTTCAAAGTAATTAAATAACGATCGTATTCTTTGCTGAAGTAAGCTTTAACTTACATATAACTTGGGCGATTTGAGGCAGTTTTAATAACGATAGCGAGTCAATATAAATTGTATTGTAATTCTGCGTAAGTCATTATTGATAACAGATCCGTGGCGTGGCATGGACTCGGCGCGGATGACACTAATAAATATGCTAATGTTGGCGTCCCTGAGGGATTTTCTCGAATTTTCATCTTCACTATACCGATGACGCGGGCAAAAATAATACTGCTTCGCATATCTTGAAATATGGGTCTACCTGTTAAGATTTCATAAATATTAAGGCAGTGCCTACCTGTGTTTGCATAGCAAGTGGCCGCTCCAGTTTCGAGAATTATCTTTCACAGTTCAGAACACTGGAGTACCGCCGCCGCGCCGTCCGCAAAGATATTGCGATTATTTGCACATTGAAAAATTACTAGCACTTTATTTTAATCGCTATTTACTTTCTAACTTTATTTATAAGAGTCTGGAGAAAACGTAGGAAAGGCCTTTCATACTTCACATTGAAAAAATATTGGTAACCAAACAACAACTATTGCTAATAAATACTTAGGATTTTCACAAAGGCAAATGTTTATATTTGGCTATCAGCCGCCCAAGATTATGCGTATGACGAAAAAATATATAGTAATTTCTAATAATTCTTCATGTTATTCATGTAACGAAAGAAGATAGTAAAATCTTTTTAATAAAAAAAGTATCTTAACGGAGATAATCGTCATGTTGTAATTCCAGTTTTGCCACGTTATATCTTCAACGGAACAAGAGATATTAAAATTAATTAAAAATATAAGAAGTGAAAAATAAATAAGAAAGAGGTGTTTTTAATGTTAATTAAGTGATAATTATAAAGAAAACGTATTATTTTATATAGTTAAGCCAAAAATAAGCAAAATAATTATAACGATTCGATAAAGGTCTATGCTTTTTTTATTTGCAACCCCATATTTGACTGTCATGACTCATGAGTGACACAAGTCGACTACCTACCAATCTTGTTTATAAACTCGGTTTGCGTGATCGTTTCTTTTGCGACTTTGCTATTTTATTTATGAACAAGCTTGATAATGAACTCCGAAGATTCTTCTAACCCTTATGACCACCGCCTGAACATGGATTCCGAACCCGCTTTTCATGACAACCTCAGCGCGAACTTGGACTCGATATCTGCAGTTTCTGATGACTCTGGCATTTACTCTGGACCGAGTTCTTCTCAAGATTCATCTGCTGTCTCAAGAGGACATTAACGCTGCGTAAATTGCGGTTTAAATGTTACAAAAATTCGACGACACATTTTGGAAATTGCAGAAGTGCGACATTGTACGATGGGTTCAACAACAAGAGGTACCTAAATACAAGTATTTTTTTATCGTAAATAATGAAATATTACGTGTAACGTCATCTCTGTAGAAAGAATTAGTAAAATTAAGTAAAAAAATCAAAAGTATTTTATATCAACTATGCCATCTTTTATTTAATAACTTCCTTGATTAATCATTTACTGACATCACATACTATCTTTTAAATATGGTTTTAAACATGGGCAACTTATGGCCAAAGTCACTATGGGAAGTGGGCATTTCCCTTTATTTATTTATTTATTTTACACTCATATAAACTAATATTACAGGTACTTATAACCTAATTCAATAGCTTATGTATATAAATATCAACAATAACGGTAACTCGTATACTTAAATAACTAAACTAAAGCAAACAAACAATAAGCGGCCCGTGTGAATTCGTTCAGTGTACACGAGAAGAGATCCACCCTATGAGCCAATGTGTTGAGCGCACGCAGCGCACGCATGAGCGGCGCGCGCTGCAGCAGGCACGTACGCGCGCGCGGCACTGCTAGCAGCTCCGGCCTGCGCCGCCGCCGCCCCACGTACTCGTCTGGGACGCATAGCTGGAGTAACGCCAAGATAGTCGGGTTATGAATTTTTCCGTGCATTACTTTCAATAGGTACATGGTTAGAGCGACCTCCCTTCTTACTTTAAGCCTGTAGTAGCCTACCATACCCAGAACAAATAGAGTAGGGTACAGAAGCGGATAGCCTGGGTGTACCCCATATTGCTTCAAGTACACGAATTTTACAAATTTGTTCTGGATACGTTCTAGCATTAGCCTGTACTTCTCCTCGTGTGGTGACCATATTACGGCATTGCATTCCAGGTGACTCTTAACGAGAGCCTCGTACAGTGCAACGCGCCTATATTTGTAAAGTTGTTTGCTTGGCGCAATATTAGTCCCAGATTCCGGTAAGCTTTCTTGCAAACATCGGTGATATGCTGCCGAAACTGTAGATCAGCAGTGAAGCTTACACCTAAGTCCCGTACCTCATTCACACGCTGTACCGGAACCCCATCCATAAGGTATTGGGAATGGCTCGGGGATTGTGCGCGACTGAAAGATAAGACGGAACATTTAGACACGTTAAAATAAAGTTTATTTTTTAAACTCCAACTTACTATGTTATCTAAATCGCGCTGTAGTGTGGTGGTTTACGGTATTCCTTATTTTATGTACCAGTTTTAAGTCGTCCGCGAATAGTAAAGGCGTTGACCTTCTGACTACCCCCGGCAAGTCTTGCACCGTTAAAATAAACAAAGGAGGGCCTAAATTACTCCCCTGACTTACCCCAGATCTTGTTGTGTAGGGATCCGAAAGATGTCCACCACAGTCCACATATTGACATCTGTCCCGAAAGTAGCCCTCGAAGAATGTTAATGTATGTGGCGTGCATCCCATACCTGCCAGTTTGGCTAGTAGGATGTCATTGTCGACTGTGTCGAACGCCTTTCGGAAGTCAAAGTATGCGACGTCCACCTGTAGCCCAGCATCCACCACGGGCACCAGATGTGCCATCAGATCTAGTAAGTTCCCAGTCGTCCCCCGCCCAGGTCGGAACCCGTGTTGAGCGTCGGGCAACTGAGCGCTCACTTGCGGATAAAGGCAACCGTGGATGGCTGCTTCAAATACCTTTGCCGGAGTAGATAAGATCGCCACGGGTCTGTAGTCAGTGGGCGCCGATCCTCCACTGCCCTTCGGTACAGGCACCACACGAGTAACTTTCCAACGCTCCGGGAACTGCGCCATCTCGATACAGACGTTAAACAGATGAAGTAACGGCTCGATTAATACTGCCGCACAGTCCTTAAATACAAACGCCGGTATCCCGTCAGGCCCCGCCGAGCGCTTGGGCGGATAGCGCGCGAGCGCGCGGCGTACGTCGGCAGCGTCTAGACGCTCAAGCTGCACACGCGCGCCCGGCGCCTCTGCTAGGCTCTCCATGTTGGCGCTGGCCGCCGCCACGCTTAACGTCGCCGGCTCCCGGTTATACACAGACTCGAAGTACCGGGCGAACTCTTGCGCACATTCAAACTCGGACAATACTCTATCGTTTTTAATTATTTTGCGATTGGACGAGTTTCCGGTTATAGACATTATGAAACCCCAAAATTCACGCGGTTCTTTTGCCAGATGACTCTGGACACGGTCTCGGTATACGTCGTGAGCTCGAGCGGTCTCGGCTTTAACCCTCGCCCTGCATCGAGAAAACGCTTCATAGTTCTCACTCGACCTCGATTAGATTTATATTTTTTATGTAACGCATATTTGAGTCGTATGTCTCTTATAATCGCATTCGTATACCATATTGGGTATACGTATCTACTACTTTTTGAACTGGTCTTTTTAGGGGCACATACATACTGAAGACTTCGTAGATTTTATCATAAAAGGAATTTAATATAACATCTGGATCCGTACTGCAATATAAATTAGTCCAGTCTATTTCACTCAAAGCTTGATACAAAATATGAAAATTGGTTTTGTTGAAATTCCATTTTTCGTGACATATCGATTGCGCGGCAGAGTATCGCACGTTCGGCTCAGGAGCATCGTGCGCGGGCGCGGGGGGAGCGGGTGTCGCGGGGCGCGCGGGGAGCGCGAGGCGCACGTGTAGCGTGGGGTGGTAGGCGTCGACGGGCTGCAGCGCCTCGTCCGCAGCGCGCACGCTGACGCCGGCGTCGCGCGCGCACAACACGAGGTCCAGCTGTCTTCCACTACTGTTCGGTATCTCGTTACACTGAACGAATTCACAGATTGCCATAAAATATTCGAAATAATTAACAATATTACTATTACAGGAATACAAATTAAAATCACCTAAAACTACTAACTTATTTTCATACTTAACACATATATTTTCTAATATTTTAAACAAAACCATATACTCGTTCTCGTCAGTCTGTGGAGGAATATACACCGTTCAACATGTGAATAAATACCGATTTACCCTATACAAACTACCACACACTAGTTCAAACCTGTGATCGTCCACGTTAACGTCACCTGGGATCGCCACTCGCCGTAACTCAAATCGCGGTGTGGCCACTAAAAGTGCTCCGCCCTGTTTGCAACCGTCAGCGCGATCGCATCGCAATACTTGGTATCCTGGCACGACAAACTCTGAATCCGTAATCGCTTCATTGAGACCGGTTTCTGTAATTGCAAACAGATCACACACGGAGGATTCCAGCAAAGACAAAAATTGGGCAGTTTTTGTCCGAATTCCTCGCACATTTTGATATATTATTGTTAAAATATTCTGCTGGCATCTAATTTGGTTTGGTTGGTCGACGAAACCAATTAATCCATTCACTAATTTCTGAATTTAATGGCCACAATTCCGGGTCGCAAAGCTTGTCAAATCTGTTATAGTAACGCCAATCTTAAACGATGCATAATCCCGCTCGATCTTAGGTCTTAACTTTTCTATGGAAATTTCCGACCCGTTGCCCAGTATTCCTATAATATGCTCTTTCAGTACATCATCCGTAGTAGATTTATCTAATCTCCAAATATGTAAATATTTTTTCCGTTCAACCTCTTTCAATAATTTAACTGACGAATTACCACCTTTTATTATCGGGTTGCTTTTCTTTTTCCTTGTAACTTCTATCCACTGGCTATTGCTCTGTCCATCTTCCTGAAAAGTTGCTGGCTTCCTAGCCACCGACGCGTAGTTGATGTCAGGCCCCGGCTGCGATAGCGCGGGCTGCGGCTCCGACGTCGCGGGCCCCGGTGCGGCCGCAGCCGGCTCCGCTGCGACGGCGCGACCCTTGAGGCGCTCGCGCGACGGCCCGCGCGCTCTCGTTCGCGACGCCGTCGGCGCGGCCGCGGCCGGTGCCCGACCACTGTTCGCAACGTTGTTAACCGACGATGTATCGACGCTAGTAGCTCTCGGTGTGGTTATGGTACAAATTTGTTGAGTATGACCGATGGTATCGTGTTTTCCAATCTGTTTTTTATTATCTGATATTATTGCCATCTGTTTCTCATAAGAACTACATTTTTCGTTGGCTTCCCTTAATTCTTGTCTTAACTTACTATTTTCTAAAGCTAATGCTAATATGTTTACCGTAGTTTGCAATTCTTTCATAAGTCTCGTTTCAAGATCACTTATCTTATCCATAATCAAGCTATTGACTTTTTCTTCGGTCATCTGTGTAAAATTGTCCGGCTCCTTCAAGGTCGATGACCCATTGGGCATCCGGTAATTATTTCCCCCCGGGTCTTTAGAACACCAGGTGTCTTCTGTTATATCCACCGAGCCAGAGCAGACACCACGTACTGGAGTTTTATCCGTGGAGCGTACTCGCCGGGTTACATTAGAACATGAGTTACACTTGAAAGTACGTTTCAATTGTCCCTCTTTAAATGCAGCCGAGGTGATGTTCACACATTTATAATGACAATTTTCCTTACAGCCATTGCATTAAATAACATCTCCCGAATTGATTTTCAAATCACAAATTATGCAATTCATTTTGAACACAAACCAACAGTCAGGTGCAAGAGAGAGATAGCACGATGCGCGTTGTACGCGAGTGACAGAGCGCGGTGCGCGGCTGCCGGCTAGCGTCTTCGCGCCACCCGTAAATATTATTATTATCAATGCACTTGTTTAATCCACAACAAAATTTGTTTGACTTTGTCCGAAATACACAATTTTAACACTGTACTCCATATTCAGTGTATATATTAACGTCCAAGGTCCAGTTTAGTGACATTTGTAACACTTTACAGTTCGCATTATCTAATATATATATAATACCTAAATCTCGGGAGCGGGCGAATATTCGCTGTTCGCTGTCCCCGCGCGCGCGCGAATCTACTATTCATACACGATTTCATACACGAATCTACTATTAATACATATTTATGTAATTAAGGGGCGGAACATATCTGACCGAAGATGCGTCGAACGTATCTTCGGTCGCGTCTATTCCGTCAAATGAATCGGTACACATGTGACGGAAAATGCGTCGAGCGTATCTGCACACATTCGCTGAAAGCGTGACTATTATGCACACATATAAGTTTGTTCGTGCAGGGCCGTACTCAGGGCAGCTCAATATTTTACTGTCATATTCTTTTACCTAATCATTTTTCGTGTTCCTTGATGTTATGTAGTCACTGAAGTCCTGTAGTTATTTATATTGCAATTCGAGTTTGACTATTAAAAATATGTCGGACTTCAAAGATTTTTTATAGTAGCCAACAAGCGTTATTTGAATATATATCCTATTTAGGTATGGAGGTTCAAAAATAAAAGACGATAATACGATTTGGTTACGGTTTTTCACAAAACTTATACAAATGATATAGAAGGGGTTACAGACTACAGTTGCAGAGCAAGACACAAAATGTTTTCTATATAGGTATGTATGGAAATTGTTCCCGTGGACCTTTAGCACCTCATACCCAAAAATTGGCCCTCGATCCACGCTAGCAAATATGCGTACACTCATAGCACATACTAACACTACAATATTCTACACATTTCGTTTCTGAAAAAATAAGTAAGGTCTGGCGGCCCTGGAATCTTACGATCTTAAAATCACCGATCTGGGAATGACATGGATATGGTATGTCCAATACCTACGAATTTAGCGTGCACACCTACGAAATTAGTGTGCACACCTACGAAACGTTGGGCAAATAAAATGGCTGCCATTTGGGTTGTTCTCCAGAATGTAATCGATATCGATATGGAGCCGGTTAGAGGAGAATAATATCAAAATCAAAATCATTTATTCATCTAGGCCACAAAGTGACGCTTATGAACGTCAAAATTTAAGTTAATTACTTAATGATTCTACATTTACATTAACTGCCACGTTCGCAATGCAATAGGTAGAACCACGAGAAAGAACGGGCAATAAAACTCATGGCCACTCTTTTCAAACAAATATAATGGTGGTACATTTTATTTTTGTAAGGAGCTGCAACTGTTTCACATTGTAGACATCTACTAGTAAAATTTTTAGTAGCTATTGATATCATACTCAAGCAGTAAATGATGTTCATATGGTAAGCCTCCCAAAGTAAATATGGTGAAACAGGAGCATCCACTTACGTCTTTTTAATGTAGGCAACTCGCGAACATGGTCAGAACTATGGTGGAAGTGAATGAAGCAGAAAGTAACGGTATTATGAAACCAAAGCAATCGACAACCTACTTATTAGTTAGCCCATGACCACGAGTTACCCACATTTTACAAATCCGCAAAGTTATAATGAAAGTGTGGAACATGAATGCAAAATATAGTATGAAATGAGAATATCGTAATTAACTACACTATAAAATAAAACTACTAATTATTGACCTAGTCAAAAGCGAACAACTACTTCCAAGCGCTCCTGTCATCAAAATAATCCTTCAAACTGTAATATGCCTTATTTATAAGATTCTTTTTAACTTCTGCCTGAAACGAACTTAATGGCAAGTCTAAAATATAAGTTGGTAATTTATTGTATATGCGAATACTGAGCCCAATAAAAGAGCTATGCGTTTTGTGCAAACGAAAATACGGAACACATAATTTATGTCTATTTCTAGTATTGATATTGTGTCTGTCACTATTCATTTTATAAGAATTTATGTTTAGTCTTACATGCATAACACTGGCATAAATATATTGTGACGCTACAGTAAGAATACCAATAGTTTTAAAATTTTCTTTGAGTGAGACTCTTGTCTTTAACTGGTAAATGGCCCTAACTGCCCGTTTCTGCAATATAAAAATATTTTGGATATCAGCAGCTCTACCCCATAACAATATGCCATATGACATAACATTATGAAAATAACTAAAATAAACCAATCTAGCCGTATCGACATCGGTCAACCTACGAACCTTCTTAACGGCATAAGCAGCTGAGCTAAGTTTCCCTGAGAGATATGTAACATGCGCACCCCATTGTAACTTCGAATCAAGTGTTAATCCTAGAAATAATGTGGATTCAGTTGTTTCGAGTACATCGTCATTTAAAACTATGTTAGGACCAAGGTTTCTGACATTAGGCAGAGCAAACTTAACACATTTTGTTTTTTTAATACATTTAATACATTTTTGTAGTAAGTTTCCCTTGTTACTTTAAATCTTTTGCCAGATTAGTTTATTCCATAATGAAAATGTGGGCGAACATGGCAAAGCGAAAGACGACCCTTGTAAGAAACATGTAACAAAATATTCTCTGAGAGCCAATATCGGTTTTTAGGCATATTTATGCACAAAAACAAAATTATTATGTTCGATAGACAACGATTTCACAGCAGATGTACCACAAACCTTGGCGAAAAATATGGCGATAGTGGCACGAATGACATTTCTAATAAAATATCGTCCTGATTAATTTATCCAGTAAACTATGGCTATCTCTTTTTTCTGACAGAGATATCCCTAAGACAAAACGAGACAACACTATGTTTGGTGGCTTTATGTCGATTTCGTATATATGTGTATAAAAAAAATCATGGCGAAATGTAGGTGTAATATTACACCTCTGCCTACCCCTCCGGGGATACAGCCGTGAGTCTATAAAAATATAAAATATTATAATATATGTGAATCATGTAATTTTTCTATATGTACATATTTGCCCTCTCCATTTATATTCCTTACTCAAAGGTAAAAATTCACGTGGTGCGTGGTGCGCGCGACGTCGACGGATAATCCGTTAGTACGCTCGACGTACTAACGGATTATCGGTCAGGTGTGAATGGTTGAACGTTTTTCTATACATTTGTATGTATTGGCGTTACGCGACCGATAAAACGCGACGGATCTTCCGTCAGATATGTTCCGGCCCTAAAGGGTCTCAATCAAATGATATCTTGATGATATGATGACTATATTTCTTTCATGACCATGACCACGGTTTGTGTGCCCTATGTCGAAACCCAAAGAGATGTGACATATCTACAAAAAAATTTGATTATTATGCGTTTTATGAACGTTACTGCTAATCAGTAATTTTAAATCGGTTACGTTAAAGCAATTCACAAACAATTTGTTTATTAAGCTGCCAACGTTAAAATAGGATTTCCATATAAAACAAATTTGTCGTGAAATATCTGTAATAATAATAACAGTACAGCCTCATAAAAATGTTATAGCGAGAGCGTTTTGAGGTTTTTTGATTCTACGTTAAGAATATCTACATGGGAGGTTTCCTTTCCATATTCAATGGTGAAATTTTCCGTTTACGACGTATGAAAAAGGGGATTGGGGTGCCCTCGTATGCGAGAAGTATCTATTAGATTTTACAGTCTACATATGCTAGACGAGACGAGTGTTACTGTGATCGCAATTTAATGAGATTTTTAGGGCGTAGTCACAAAAGTAATGTATTCGCCGTTACGATGATTCACACGTGTGCGAACGCGTTCTTACCTTGTAATTATGTATTAAAATGAATGTCGAACAAAATGTTGGATATATTCTGAAATGCGCCTATATCTTTTTATTCTCAAAATGTTATCTTCGTTTACGATAGATGTGTGACAGATCAGACCGTCAACAAATTTCTAGTTTGATGAAACTATAGTCGCAATCTGAACTATGCCGGCCGTCCTTGACCTCAGACGAAGGGCACTTCCTACCCTCCAAAGGCTAGTTTTTTTTAGCGAGCGAGCTGTAGCGGTAGTGCCGGCAACCGTAAAATACGTTGCTCAGAAAATATTATGCAAATAAAAAACATTTTGATTGTAAAGTGTTAATGCTTTTCAAAATACACTGTATGGAAAGAAATTAAAGCAAATTTCGTTAAAGTAAAAATATTATTGATATTATTAGAAAATTTATATTCTTCTCGTCGGTCGAGAACACTTCAAACATGAATATGGGATATTTAACGTGTAGTGGAATTTAATACCTATGTCATAAAACATTTATTTGCAATCAAAATAAAACTAACATAGCTAAATGAGGATAACCACGTGGGTAGTTGTAGCATTAACACCTAAAATTTTTCATCATCATCAGCATTTTACAGTCCACTGCCGGACTAGGCCTCTCCTGTGAAAGGAGGAATTGGCCTACTATACCACGCTGGCCAAACGGGTTGGTATAGGGTTTGTATTAAGTTTTCCTTCTCTTACAGTGCTGTTCTCTTCATAATATGCTCCCACTGTCGGCTCTTACGACACCCATGGGATGATATGGGGTGGTGATATTCCGTATTCTTAATCCGTCACCACACGGACATTTATTTGCAATCAAATTAAAACTAACATAGCTAAATGAGGATAACCACGTGGGTAGTTGTAGCATTAATACCTAAAATTTTTAGCTCCACTTATAAAATTTAAAATAAATAGTTCAAGTTTATATTTTTAATTGATTTTTATGAAAATACTTCAATAATAACAAGCAGTACCTGCCAGTAAAGTGTTTTCTCTATCCTACATACATATCACTTACTTCACTGCACTATGACACAACCACTGCAAGAGTCTATCAACAGCTTAAAAGAAAGGTTTCTTAAGCGAATGGCTGATTTCGAAGCTGAGTTGCCCAGATCCCAAGGTACTCCATCCATGCCCGGCTTGGCCTCCGAATACACCTCCTTCAAGGCCTTTGTAATGGATGCACTGAAAGGTCTCCAACAGCAAATAGAGCTTCTTTCTCATACGCTGGATTCCATGGAGATGAGGACTCGAAGAAAAATGTTGCTGCTGCATGGTGTGACAGAGGATGGCAAAGAGGATACAGCCAAAGTAGTAGTAAATGTTATAAAGGAGCACCTCAAATCGGACATTACTACAGCTGATATTCGACGCTGTCACAGAATGGGTCGCACATCAAGTAGCAAGGCCAGGCCCATCGCTGTGATATTCAACAACTCCTTGGTACGGGACAGTGTATGGTTCAGTAAAACCAAATTTAAGGGCACTGGTATTACGGTTTCGGAATTCCTAACCAAACAGCGACACGAAGCTTTCATGGCCGCTCGTCACAAGTTTGGAATAACTCAATGCTGGACTAGGGAGGGCATTATCCATGTTCTTGCGCCTGATGGTTCCCGTCATCGAGTGGTCAACCTCACGGAGCTGCACAAAATTGAGCAAAAGGACGTGGAGAAGCAGCCCACACCAGCGAAGCCAGCAGCAAAATCCAAACGGACTATAGCCCAAAAGAAGTAACTTTCTTTGTTTTTGTCGATTTCTTGTCCGGGTAGTAAGTAATAAGTATCTATCTTTATATTCTTTCTTGCTTTGTACCCACTTTATGCTCCACTTTACTATATTTCCTTTTTCTCTCTATCGTAATAAATTTATAATTATATAAGTATTTACTGAGGGTTTCTGACATATTATTTTGTTTCTCTTTAGCTGTCTGTCAGCCATCAGCTGTCATATCCGTCATCTGTCATCTAATGTCTGTCAAATTGTAACGTGTATGGGTACAGGGCTTTTTGGACTGTTTACATATACTTTCTTTTATTCTTATTTTCTTTATCTTTGTTTCTTATTTCCATCTATATAATTGTATTTCATACTAGCTTTTATTAATAAACTCTTGCAATGTTCTTGTTACATCCCGGACCAATTCGAATTCTGTTTTTTTTTTGTTTTTTGTAATATAATATGAATGTCATGAACGTCGTCGTTTTCTATTCTTGGCACTACTGGCAGGTGGTGTATTATTGGTAGTTTTGAATTAATATTCAGTTTTTAGTAGTAGTAGTATATATAAAATAGGTATTTTATTTGTTTATCTTCTGATTATATATATTTATATTTAAGATAATAAATTATTATATTGATTAAGTATATTTGCAGCCATTGATATTGATAGCATTAGTGATGATGAAAGCTTCTACTCAATATGTAGTATAGATGAAAGCTTCACCAGTATACCGTCACTTGCCGACAGTCTTCATTCACAATTTTCTGATGTACCTAAAAATTTCAATGCCGTTCATATCATGACCAAAGCATTCCGGCACATTTCCCTGATATGCTGGCCAATCTAGACTGTAAGAACCTGCATGCTATCCTTGTTTCTGAGTCATGGCTTAAGCCCTGTCTGCCTTCTTCATTATACTCCCTACCTGGTTTTCAACTTATCAGAAATGATCGAGCGGTCGGGGGCGGTGGGGGTGTTGCCATATATCTTCGCTCACATATCGCATATACAATTGTAAGTATGTCTGCACAACCGCCGCCACCAAATGCCGGTGAGCATTTATTTCTGGAAGTTGCACTAAACCACACTAAAGTCCTTCTCGGCGTTTTCTACTGTCCTTCCCTACGTATTGATTATTTTTCGACCTTTGAAACCGTATTGGTTAATCTTGTGCCTTCTTACAGTCATGTTATCATAATGGGTGATTTTAATACTTGTCTGCTAAAAAATGATTCTCGCTCTTCTTCCCTTCTTTCTACTTCTATAGCCTGTAACTTGTCTATACTACCCCTAAGCGCAACTCATCACTTCCCTAACTCTACACCTTCTCTCCTTGATATAATCATGGTTTCCTCTAAGGAGCATGTCACCATGTACGGGCAATATCCAGCAGACATGTTCTCTTACCATGATTTGATCTACATATCTTACAAAATCCGGCCACCTAAAATGAAGCGTAACGTCCTAATGTAGCGTAATTTTGGTGCCATGAACACCGATGCTCTTTGTAAAGATGTCAGTGATATTGACTGGACTCCACTTTTCAATGTTGAATCTGTTGATGAAAAGGTCAGCATTTTTACATCTAATATCACAGATCTATATGATAAGCATGCACCAATTCGACCTATAAAAATAAAACACCCTCCCTCACCGTGGCTCACTGATAGCATCAAACAGCTCATACACAAAAAAGCTGCAGCAAAATTTAAATACAAAATTAGGCCTGATGTACAGAATCTTCAAAAATATGTTGCGATCAGGAATCACTGCAATAGGGTCTGTAGGGACGCACAACGCCAACATATCCATAATTCTGTGAATAACGGAGATCCAGCGAAGGTCTGGAAATTTCTTAAAACCCTGGGGGTCGGCAAACCACGTCAAGACACTATTCCTAATGACTTCAATTTTGATATGCTTAATCAACATTTCTCTGCCTTGTCCAATATTGATAGGACTACTAAAGAAAGCACTATAAATTATCTTTCATCCTTGCCAACCCCTAGTTATTCATCATTTGTCTTTAATCATTTCACCGATAGTGATGTTAAGAAGAACATAATGTCAATCACTTCCAACGCAGTTGGTAGCGACTGTGTCAGCCGTAATATGCTCCTTCCAATCCACGATTTAATCCTGCCCATAATTACCCACATTCTTAATTACTCCCTATCCAGTGGTCAATTCCCATCAATGTGGAAAGATGCCCTAATAACTCCCATCCCAAAAACCCCTCATCCTTCATCCTTTTCTGACTATCGTCCTATCTCCATCTTACCATTCCTCTCCAAAGTCCTCGAACGTCTCGTCCACAGTCAAATCAACTCGTTCCTATCTAAAAATAATCTCCTTAATCCTTTCCAATCCGGTTTCCGTTCGGGTCATAGTACCGCTACAACCCTTGTCAATATTACGGATGACATAAGGGCTGGTATGGAAGGCGGACAGCTCACAATCCTAGCTCTGCTAGATTTTAGCAACGCCTTCAATACATTGGATCATGACGTCCTACTTAGTCGTCTTTGCTCTCTTAACATATCTCCTACTGTGATTGATTGGTTTCGTAGTTACCTGTGTGGCCGCCGACAACGTATACGCATTAAAAATTCACTTCCTTCTTGGTGTAACACTACTGTTGGTGTGCCCCAGGGTGGCGTGTTATCTCCTTTACTCTTCGCCATGTTTATAAATTCTATATCTAACAATCTTTGCTCTTCCTATCACCTTTATGCAGATGATTTCCAGATCTATACGCAGTCGCCATTCGCACAGTTATCAGATTCTATAGATACCATCAACAATGATCTTGCACAGATTAGCAGCTGGAGTAAATCCTATGGACTTAAAGTGAATCCCTCGAAAACCCAGGTTATTGTTGTTGGTAGTTCGAGAATGATAGCGAAAATCGATTGGTCACAACTTCCTGACATTATTTTTAATGGCACAGTTATTCCTATACAGGATAAATGAAAGAATCTGGGCCTAACTATCGACTCAACCCTCTCCTGGCGCTCGCAGATCCAAGAAGTGAGTCGTAAGGTGTTTGCATCGGCAGGTTCACTAAGAAGACTTAGGAATTTTCTTCCTACTGCCACCAAAATTGCACTTGCAAACTCTCTTCTATAACCCATTATTGATTACACAGATGTCAGCTATCCAGATCTTGCCGAAAACCAGCTTGAAAAACTTGAGCGCCTTCAAAATCTCGCTATATATCTTCGCTCTCATATTCCTTACAAAGTTGTTAGTATGTCTGCACAACCATCGCCTCCAAATGAAGGTGAGCATTTATTTCTGAAAGTTACATTAAACCACACCAAACTCCTTCTCGGCGTCTACTACTGTCCTTCATTACGTATAGATTACTTTTCTACTTTTGAAACCCTTTTGGTTAATCTCGTACCCTCTTACAGTCATACTATCATAATGGGTGATTTTAACACATGTCTGCTTAAAAATGATTGTCGTTCTTTGTCTCTTCTTTCTATTTCTATAGCCTGTAATCTTACAATACTACCCTCAAGCGCAACTCATCACTTCCCACATTCCACACCTTCCCTTCTCGATATAATCATGGTTTCTTCTCGGGAACATGTTGCCATGCACGGGCAATATCCAGCAGACATGTTTTCCTACCACGACTTGCTCTATATCTCGTACAAAATTCGTCCTCCCAAGATGAAGCGGAACGTACTAATGCAGCGCAATTTTGGTGGCATGAACACCGACGCACTTCGTGAGGATGCAAGTGATATTGACTGGATACCACTTTTCAGTGCCGAATCCGTTGACGATAAGGTTAGCGTCTTTAAAACTCAAATAACTGAATTATTCGATAAGCATGCACCCATTCGACCGGTGAAGATTAAACACCCTCCCTCACCATGGCTCACTGAAAGCATTAAAAAGCTTATAAACAAGAAAGCTGCAGCAAAATTCAGGTATAAAATTAGGCCCGATGATAGCAACCTGCAAAAATATGTTGCGATTAGGAATCACTGCAATAGGGTGTGTAGGGACGCACAACGCCAACATATCCATAATTCTGTGAAAAACGGAGATCCAGCAAAGGTCTGGAAATTTCTTAAAACCCTTGGGGTCGGCAAACCACGTCAACACACTACTCCTGATAACTTCAATATTGACTCGCTCAATTCTCATTTCGCTGCATCGTCCAATATTGATAGGACTACTAAAGAAAGCACTCTTAATTATCTTTCATCCCTGCCAACCCCTAGTTATTCATCATTTGTCTTTAATCATTTCACCGATAGTGATGTTAAGAAGAGCATAATGTCAATCACATCCAACGCAGCTGGTAGTGACTGTGTCAGCCGTAATATGCTCCTTCCCATCCTTGATCTAATCCTACCCATCATTACTCACATCCTTAACTACTCCTTGTCCAGTGGTGAATTCCCATCGATGTGGAAGGATGCCCTAATAACTCCCATCCCGAAAAAGTCTCATCCTTCTTCCTTCTCTGATTACCGACCTATTTCTATCCTACCATTCCTCTCCAAAGTCCTCGAACGTCTCGTTTACAACCAAGTCAACTCATTCCTCTCTAAAAATAATCTCCTTAATCCAATCCAGTCCGGTTTCCGTCCAGGCCATAGCACCGCTACAACCCTTATCAATATTACGGATGACATCAGGGCTGGTATGGAAGGCGGACAGCTCACAGTCCTTGCTCTGCTAGATTTTAGCAACGCCTTCAATACAGTGGATTTTGACATTCTACTTGGCCGACTTTGCTCTCTTAACATATCTCCTACGGTGATTGATTGGTTTCAAAGTTACCTGTGTGGCCGCCGACAGCGTATACGAATTGAAAATTCACTTTCTTCATGGTGTAACACGACTGTTGGCGTCCCCCAGGGAGGCGTGCTGTCTCCTTTACTCTTCGCAATTTTTATAAATTCTATATCAAACAATCTTCGCTCTTCCTACCACCTTTATGCAGATGATCTCCAAATATATTCGCAGTCGCCACTGGCTCAGATGTCTTACTCTATAGATACCATCAACAGTGATCTTGAACAGATTAGTAGCTGGAGTAAATCCTATGGACTTATGGTGAACCCCTCGAAAACACAGGTCATTATTGTCGGTAGTTCGAGAATGTTATCGAAGATCGACTGGTCTCAACTTCCTGACGTTATATTTAATGGCACTGTAATTCCTATACAGGATAAAGTTTAAAATCTGGGCCTAACCATCGATTCTACCCTTTCCTGGCGCTCGCAGGTCCAAGAAGTGAGTCGTAAGATATTTGCTTCAGCAGGTTCATTGCGAAGACTTAGGAATTTACTTCCTACTGCCACCAAAATTGCACTTGCAAACTGTCTTCTATTACCCATTATTGATTATGCAGATGTCAGCTATCCAGATCTCGCCGAAAACCAGCTTGACAAACTTGAGCGCCTTCAAAATCTCTGTATACGATTCATATTTGGATTACGCAAATACGATCATGTCTCACAATTTCGAACACAACTCAAGTGGTTACCAATACGATATCGCCGGAATGCTCACATTCTTTCTTTGCTGTACAATATACTGTTTAACCCTTCAACTCCCTCCTATCTTAAAGGATGATTCGAATTCCTTCATGATACGCACAACCGTTATTTAAGGTCATCAGAAAATTTGAAACTGAAGATGCCAGTACATTCAACAGCTTTTTATGATAAATCTTTTTCTGTGACTGCTGTTCGGCTATGGAATGCATTATCGTTTCACATAAGGCAGGCTCAGACGGTAACAAGGTTCAAATCTCTAGTCAAGGATCATTATCTATCATTATAACATTCCTTATATAAAATTATAAGTATGTATTAAATATTATTTATGTATGTGTATAAATATATATACATATATATGTATAGTTATTTATGTATGAGTAGGTATATTATTGTACTATTTATTTTATATATGTATATATTTAAAGTAAATCATAATTTACTGGTACATTGACAACTACCATTTCTTTCCTACCAATAATATCCATCCAAAGGTTGCCTGGTAGAAATCGCTGTTAGCGATAAGGCCGCCCATTGTACTATGTTTGTAAAATGATCAATTTTTAATGTCCAACTTAGTGTACAATAAAGTGTTAAATAAATAAATGACTATTTACACATAAAATAAAACAATAACTTCTATACTTAAATAACTTAAAATACATTAAGAAAAAAAAAAAGAAAGGAAAATTAAATTTAGAGGGCGTCGTGGAAATCCTCCACATCGCCGTCAATTGGGAGCGTGCCCAGAATGCTGGCAGCATTGCCACGTTGTATGGCAATGCTGATCTTTTGCGCCAAATACAGGCCAGCCTTCTGGTCACGCGAGGCGTCGACCAGTCTCTTTGAGAGATCTCTAAAAAGAGATCGCGCACTTGGACCCCATGGTCCCAACGTTTCGACTCCAAACGACTCAAATACATAATCTCCTATTAGATTTATGTATTTGCGCCGTTTGAGAGTCTCCGCTGTAGCTGCAGCAGCGCCCGCACAACCCGCTGTGCTAGGAAGATGAGATGGCGCAAGGGTGTCGACACAAGTTGCGTCCCACACCAAAGGCCTACCCAGCTTCCACGGCAGTAAAGACATACCGTCTGTTCTTTTGCCATCGTCGCATGCCAAGCCCTGAGGTTCAAGTTGGGCTGGAACGCCAGCGGTGACAAGAGCCCGGCGAAGTATGTCATTAAGGTTGGCGTGTCGTGAAATACGACCTGCGCTCCTGCAGCATGACAGATCATGATGACCAAGGCTGTCGACAGCCTCTCCACAGTGACAGCGATGTGGAGAGACACATTGCGCACCTAAACGAAGGCAAGAAGCAATACGGAAAGTCGTATCGTCCAACATGGTACCTATGTTGGACGATGACAGTGCCTGAAGCCAAAGACCCGACTCCCATTTTCCCACAGCCAGCAAACGAGCACGCTCCGCAGCATTGGACGACGTACTTAAGAGATTTTCTCGTACAACGCTGCAAAGCGGCCCGTCCCACTGCCTCTGTGAAGATGGATTTCGGGGTAATTCGGTGCTTGGACAAGCCATTCTCCAAGCATTCATGGCATTGATCTTACACGGCACCTCAGGATCGACCAGTGTGGGTGCTAAAATTTTCCTTGGTGCTAAAAACTATATTTATATGCCGTTTACGCGCCGCCGCCGCCGCCGCTCGATACCTCAGCACACTAACGGGTTAATCACATTTATAGAAGCAAGAAGCTTTCTTATGTAACGCCTCGAATGTAACTGAATATCGCGAGTGTGAAGCCAATGACGTATATTTACTGAAACATCTTGAAACTACTCGTATTAGTTTCTTATTATTTAATTGCTTTAGTAAAGTAGCCATACATTTATTACGTTCGAGAATATATATTCCAACCGACAATATAAATAAGTCAATAATGTGTTGCGACGAAAGTATAAGGAAACATTTTCTTATTAAAAGTAAACATAACCGTTTGCAATATAAGATCTTGGGGGGAAGCAATCGCTATACAATTTATTTAAAGTAAAATCAGAGCTCTATAACAGAAGTGTTTCGTTATAAAAATAAATATTTATGTGGCGGCGGTTTTATAGAAGATTTGAGAGGCGTGTGTAGGCCAAGACTTCGGCTTTCGTGATAAAACACAGTATTATTGCGAGACGATGGCTCGTTTCGCATTGTATTAATTCGTCGAATTCGTCAATTGAATAATTCAACGAATAAACAAAACTTTTGTATTTAGGCAGAAACCGTTCAAATTCATTCTATTTGCACTTAATCTTCTTAGGGAATGTTTCGATCAAACATTTTGGCATAGTGTAGTGTAATAACTTTTGATGGTTGTATTTAATTTCGTGGCTGGCCTGGCTTCATTTAGCTTAACTGGTTGCTACGCACCTGTCAATGTTCTAATGTTAATGTCCACACAATTAATCAATCCACGGTAATAGAGCCTTGCTGATTTCAGCATGAATGGGCCGGCTCGACTGGGAAAGTACTACCCTCTCACAGAAAATCGACGTAAAGTAACAGTACCTAAACTGTTGCGTTTCGTTCGGTGAGTGAGAGTGCCGGAGGCCCTATCACCTATTCCTTCTCCCTTTTTCCACTCCTTATCCTATCCCTATTCCCAACCTCAAGGGGCGGCAACGCACTTGTGACTCCTGTGGCGTTGCTTGTGTCCATGGACGGCGGTAATTGCTTACCATCAGGCAATCCGTCTGTTCGTTTGCCGCCTATTACAATAAAAAAAAAACTGAAAGATAGAAACATATCATCCAACTCACATTTCTCCAGTTACGTTCTTAGATTATACGAGTATGTAGAAGAGCACGAGATTTCATTAGTATCCATCCCAGGAATATACTTAGCTTTCTTCTTTTACTATGGTTTCACTTTTAATTTATTATAAATATATTCATTAGCAGCCTTTAACAGTCCACTGCTGGACTAGGCCTCTCCTTTGAAAGGAGGAATTGGCCTACTATACCACGCTGGCCAAACGGGTTGGTATAGGGTTTGTATCAAGTTTTCCTTCTCTTACAGTGCTGTTCTCTGCATACTATTCTCCCTCTGTCGGTTCTTACGACACCCATGGGATGATATGGGGTGTTGACATTCCGTATTCTTAATCCGTCACCACACGGAATATATTGATAAAAATTATTTACAAAGATTAAAAATACATCCCATGTTATCTGAAACCTGTAGCGTTTTCGCACAATGTACGCCTAACAATGCAAATTTCAAAAATGCAGTAAAAATGTAACTTCTGTCTGAGTCGAAAGTATTCTATTTACTTATTTTATAAGTATTTTCTGGACAGTAAAAGAGCGCTTCAGCGACACAGACACTCGGACCAGTGACACTGAAATAGAACAACTCGCCTTCAATTGACTTTCTTGGGTATTGCATCAATCTTAGCATCATCGTATCATTTTCAGTTCCACGAATCTTCTGGAGAAAATAGTTCATGTAATTGGAGACAGATTATTATATCCTTATTATAGAATATTGTATGTGTTATAAGAACAGGTTTATTAATATTGATATACTGTTTATTAATTAGGTATAATATCAATATTGCTGCAACCACACACCTATATACATATTTCAGATTAAGTAATTAATTAGTGCTAGTGTAGGAATGTAATTTCTTACATTATGATGAGTGAATGTCTAATTACTCTAATTATGTAGATATTTGATTAATTTGTTTACCCGTTCTACAATACTTGAGAGCATTAACTATCTATGTAAATTACTAAGATATAAAGCCTTTTCAAAAAAATAAACTGTGATGAAATCCGTTACAAGTATTTCATTACATTTATTTTATTTTATATTTATGTAATTATTTTCTTCTTTCTAGCAGACTTAATTATATAGCCCTTTGTACGCTGATACTAACTTGATATGTATGTTTATATGTATGTCTATGTAATGAAATTTTTGAACGTGATATCACCCGCTTCAAAATGCCAGATGAAAGTGAATCTTCGAGGGGTTTCATTGATTCGCACGACGTGTTGTTTGCACTGTGGTGTGAATCGCAGAATATTTTTTTATTCTTTGCCTGTAGTATCCCAATGCTGGGCAAAGGCCTCTCGCTTGGATTTCCATGAATCTTTGTCGTTCTTTGCAGTGTGACGTCGCGCTGAGTGATGCACACAACTTCGCTTCCGCCACCTCCTTCAACGCACACATCCACGCACGCCGTCGAGTATAAATCCAGATGCGATCGTGACAGCGGCCCTTTTCTGACTTCGGACATCGCCGCTGCAAAGCTAAGTGTTCCTCGTGTCCAGGACCACCGAAATCGCGTCAGCCTGCCCGCCTACGCCCGGAGTTTTAGTCTTAGCTCTTAATCTAGTTGCTACCGGGTATATTATAATTATGTATCGCTTGATCGAATAAATAGTATTTTGTAACCATTGTTACCAGTTAAAATGGCGCCCAACGTGGGGCGCCAGTGTAACGTTATAGGGTGCGTGTGTAGCTAGTGATGATTAGACTATATGCCTAATGAGTTACCTAGTAGGTATGTGTACTGAAGATAAATTTAATATGGATTTGCAGGTAACAAAATATTATTTATTGCTGTATGCTACAGCCATTTGTTTTATATTGAATTTAATTTATTTCCAAATTTTTCATCCCAAGGATGGATAAATCGCAGAGCGGGGGCCACACTTACAGTTGCCCAAAACATGAAGTTCACAGGTCACATTTTTGTTGCCTTTACGTATAAGTTTGTAAAAAAAATGATAAACCGCCAGATTCTCCAATAATCTAGACTTACGTAATTACTTACCCTGACTGACTGATTCATCAACGTAGAGCCTAAACCGCCGACAAAATAAATTTAAATGTTGGCAGCTGATGCCTTTAATGTTAGAAAACTCAACAAAGAAAGGATTTCTCTAAATTTATCTTCTAAGGGATAAGGTCGACCTTACATTGGGCGTGCGCGTTCCTCAAGTGGACGCCCGGCGTGCGCTCAGCGATCACTCTGTATTAGTACAATGTAAACCCGGCGTTTACTTTTACGTCTACTCGGGCACGTCTAACAGACGCCGGGCGCACGCCGAACGGACGCTCGTGGAATGCGCACGCCCGATGTGTGTGAGGCCTAAGTGGTTGTAGTCCATCACTCAAATAAAAACATGAAATCCATACTTTCAATACTATTATAAACGCGAACGTGCGTTTGTTTGTCCTCTTTTCACATGGCAACAATACGATGTTATAGTATTTTTTAAACATTGTAGGCATGCTTGGGTGATTTAGGTATTGAAAATTTTTGTAATCAAATATATGTAAGTATATACATACATACATACATATACTCACGCCTTTTTCCCGTCGGGGTAGGCAGAGACAACAGAACACCACTTGCTTCTATCCTTACAAACCTCACACGCTTCCTCTACACTCATTACTCTTTTCATACATGCTCGCCGGTTTTGGGTACTTCGGACCTTGCCGTTTTTAGGACGTCCCCAATATGATCGAGGAATGTCCGACGAGGTCTGCCGCGGCCGACTTGCCCACACACATTTGCCTTATAAATCTGATTCGTCATTCTTTCTTCACTCATTCGCTCCACGTTTCCAAACCACTTCAGCATTTCTTTCTCAATCCTAGTCACGACATCTTCTTTCAGACCACTGTTCTCTCGTATAGTTACATTCGGAATTCTATCAATCAGTCTCACACCACACATACTACGCATTGATCGCATCTCAACTGCGTTAAGTCTACATTCATGCCTTTTCTGCCATACCCAACTCTCACTTCCATACATCAACGTGGGGACAAGCACTCCATTATGAACCGCCAATCGCGCCTCTTTTGCCACAGTCTGGCCGTTCATAAAGGCATACAGTGCTCCATTCACACGATTGCCCGCAGTCACTCTCCTTTCGATATCTTCTTCACATCTTCCGTCTCTTGTAAACACGCTATCCAAATATACAAATTCTTTTACTTGCTCTCCTTTTTCATCTTCAATCGCAATATTACACTTCAAACTTTCATATTTTTCTACCACCATCACTTTCGTCTTTCTTGCATTAATTTTCATACCTTTAGCTTTAAAGCTCTAGTTCATGCAGTCAATCGTTTCTTGCAACTCATTCGCCGATGATGCAAGAATGACTTGATCATCGGCGTACAACAGGCACTTAACACGCAATCCTACCATATCGATGCCGCATTCAGTTTCTCTCATATCATTCATGCAGCTATCCATCATTAAGTTGAACAACCAGGGCGCGGCTGGACACCCTTGTCTGACACCTTTGGAGATGTCAAACCAGTCCGTAAAGGCACCATTAATTCGGACACATGCGCTCAAGAATCCCTATACAGGGATTTCAGAGCCCTAATTATACAGCTGTCCACCCCATACATGGATAACAGCTTCCATAAGTCCTTTCTATTCACCCTACATCACCAGCCTCTAACAGTCCACATATTCACCCTATCATAAGCTTCTACAAGTCTATGAACGCGCAATACACCTTCTGGTTTTTTGCCAGACATTTTTCGGTGACGCAAAAAGACTTGATCCGTACATCCCATTTCCTTCCGAAATCCCGCTTGCACGTCCCATATCTTGTCATTCGTCACATTTACTACTCTGTCAATCAAAATTCTGGCATACACTGGAACTTGGCCCTATTTCCAGCATAGATTAAAAAGGCGATGCAGCAGGTTAATTATGAGTCCGTCGCCAGCCTTCAACATCTCGGTCGTCACTCTATCACACCCAGCAGACTTGCCTGACCTCATACCTTTTAACGCTTTCATAATTTAATCCATGCCAATTTCATCACTAGGGCTCACAAACATATCTGTCATCTCTTCTTGTTCTATTTCACTCACATCATTCTCAAATAAGCTCTCAAATAAAAAATAACCCCAAACATTTCTGGAGGTATATAAAATCAAGGTCCAACTCAAATAATATTCCTTCTACCGTTAATTATGGTTCTAAAATAGCCAGTGGGGGAGAATCCATTTGTAATATTTTTTCCGACTATTTTTATTCGACGTTTTTGCAATGTTCGACGCCTACAACGAACTTTGACTCAATTGAATATCGCGATACTGTATCAGAGAATCATAGTGTAAATATTGAACTGCATGAGATAGTTAAATTGTTAAAGTCACTGGATAAGAGTAAGTCAGCTGGACCTGATAATATACCTGCTCTCTTTCTAATTAATTGTGCTGATACTATTTCTTTACCCAACAGTTTATTGTTTAAGACGTCCCTATCCGAGTGCGTCATGCCTCCGCTATGGAAATCAGCGTTCATTACCCGTATACATAAGAAGGGCTCTAAAACTGACGTTGAAAATTATCGTCCCATCTCAAAGTTGTGCTTAGTTGCTAAAATTTTTGAGAAAATAATTCACACTCAATTATATGCCGCATTAAAACAATATTTTAGTGAATTTCAGCATGGTTTCATGAGGGGACGATCAACTGTCTCCAACCTAATTTTATTTCATGACTACATCACAGACAGCATGAGCCAGGGTAAAGAAAAACAGAGTAATTTAGAAGAATGGAAGCATTGGCCGATGTCGTTTACACTGATTAGAGCAAATGTTTTGATAGAATTGATCATTCGACATTAATCCACAAGCTAGAGGCAGCAGGCATAAGGGGTGACCTGCTAAGATGGTTTATATTAAGATATAAACCATCTTAGCAGATCACATACAGCTTGAGATCTGTTGGTTATATAAGTATAACCAACAGATCTCAGGCTGTAGCGGTGAATAACTACCTATCTAGTTAGGTTACGGTGCCCAGCGGTGTTCCCCAGGGCTCATTGTTGGGTCCCTTATTGTTTGTAATCTTTGTAAACGACATCGGCCAATGCTTCCATTCTTCTAAATTACTCTGTTTTGCTGACGATATGAAAATATTTGCCTCTATTTCCTCTCAAACAGACGTTCAGGCACTCCAGCTAGACCTATTACGCGTTGACGATTATTGCGTTAGACATAAATTAGATCTTAATCCAACCAAGTGCTCCGTCGTCACCTTCACCAGAGAGAAGTGCATTGTATCCTCTAAATATACCCTGAAAGGACACACTCTGACAAAATGTCATACTATTCGAGATCTCGGTATTATGTATGATTCAAAGTTATTGTTCGATGTTCACATAGATAATATTGTAAAAAAGGCATCACAGGCATTGGGCTTTATAATGAGAGCGTCTTCCTGTTTCCGAGAAGCGAAAACATACAAAATACTCTACTGCACGTACGTTAGAAGTATACTGGAGTACGGTTCGCAGATCTGGAATCCTAGGTATGACAAATATATCGATAGATTAGAAAACGTACAGAGAAAGTTCTTAAAATACCTTTGTTATCGTATTAAATATTATCATTATAAGTCTGATAGTTACTTCAACATATGCGCCAAATTCCATCTTCTACCTTTGTATAAGCGGAGGGATATTGCTGATATAACATACTTACAATTTTTTTTGTCTAATTCTATTAATAGCTCAGAACTGTTGTCTATAGTAGGTTTGAATGTACCAGTAAAATCCTCACGTCATCATACTCCACTACACCTACCACTCGTACCTACAAACTACCGGCAGGATAGTTTTATGTGGCGCGCAGCCAAGGCACTTAACGCAGCGAGTAAATTGCATTTCGACGTCTTTGACGCGAGTCCGGCGACGATGAGACAGATACTAAGCAGAGATTTTTTTATGAACTACGTAGATTTTAGTTAGTTAATTGTATTTTTCTTTTATTGTAACTTTCAGTGCACATGGTTTATGTATAGTGAATTGTTTCTAACCGTGAGGACCTTTAATTGGCCACATGTCACATATATCATTGTTTTTCAATTTAATAAGGCCGTTGGTCTTCTTATAAATTAAATAAGTAAAATAATTCTTCCAGCACTCGAGTATCTTTCTTTCTTCATTCATGACTTAACCTCGTTGTGAAATTCTTCACAAAGAGGTTAAGTTATTTTGTTAGTTAAGTTATAAGGTTAGTTAACTCATTTCATGTAAGTATATGTGCATATGAATACGAGTGATAATGCGTGCAACTGCTAATACCATATATAGAACATCTATACATATTATTAAATTATAGTTTTTGGGTAATAAAATCCGAAGATTGTGTTCAAAGGTAAGTATCTAAACATGCTCTTAGCAACGCAATCTGGCCAATACTAAAACACTGCCAGGCTATTAAGAGACCATAAAATAGGTATTCAGCGTTCCGTTCGTTTTTGTATGCAACATGGAAATTACAAAATCGTACCGAATAATTCGACCGAAGCGAATGTTATCCGTTTTAAATCCGTATTTGTTGTCTCTGGTTATATAGTGTATCATCTATGTTTGTTGGTATGATTTTAACCAGATATGTGCCTTATCCGGTTAAAATCATACCGACAAATACCTATTTCATTAATTTTACTTGCTCTTCAATTTACAGCTAACCTAATAAATTATGGTTTGATTAACAAACAGCTAATTAAATAATAATTCTGGATCACGCCATATTGATTAGGTAGGTATATATGTATGTGAATTGGATAATGTTTGGTGAACGTATTGTGACAGCCGGTGTCATGTCAAAATTGTCATCACACGGTTGTCATTGTCAAGAACTACTGACGTCTACACGACAAACTAGCCGGTCGTCAAACACAATAATCAGCAAAGAGGTTTGAAGACTATTTTATTATTTGGAAATTACAGTTTTTAGTTCGATGACGTATACACTCTGTCAAGTGTTCGCCAAATTCACCAGTCATTGAAAACAAGGCGATGGCCGTGCGGATAACACATACGCTGCACGCTCTGAGGGCGTGGCTTCAAATCCCAGTCATTACAATTATGTGGATTTTAGTTTTTATGAAATTTGGTAAATGTTTATGAATATTTGGCAAAGATTTAAAAAAAGGATTATTTAAATATTTCGAATAAAGATTAGAAAATTCTAGAAACTTCAGTAAGGAATGGGAAGGTTAAAAAGAGACAGGAGATGGAAAAACAATTGAATTATGAAATGACAATGGAAATTAGTGGATCTAGAACATTCCTAGGGGTATATAAGGCGGTGTAGACGCGCTGAGCGTCAGTTTAAGTTGAAAAGTGGTAAAGTGGAGAAGTAAAGGAAGAAGTAAAAGGAAGAAAGAAGTAGTAGTGAAATAAAATGAAGTGAAAGTATAGTGCAGTGAAGTGCAGTGCAAAAGACGCTAGTGTGGGTGCTGTCTGCGTCGAAATTGAACAACGCGTCGTGTGTTTGAAGTCGAATAAAGTGTCATCAGTGCTACTCGGTGTTTCCTTCCAATCCCGTTACCCCGTCCGTAACAGTATGATTTTTATGTTAAATAACGAACTAAGTGTTGATATTCGGTGTGGTTTGGGATTTGTATGAACAACGAAAGTAGCCCAAATGGTAATGCATAACACAATAACGCGACGTCACCTTGCTGTTAAAATAGTTGAGGATCTCATATACTTGTACAGGATGTATTTATAATGTTAACCAGTGTCAAGATTCGCCCAATTTCAAAAAATACAAATGTTCGTTGTTTACCCTGAAAATGTGTTTTAAAATCAAGCCACATTGTGATATGTTTATGAGTGTAGACGTGCAAGTCCGGCGAGCTGAGTCGACAATAAATCACGAATCGACCGAGCGAACACAAAATTTTGTAAACTTAGTCCGAAGTAAGGCGAAGTGATGCCGATGAATTGTATTGAATTCTCCAAGTTTTCGACAACTCTGTCGAAGAATGGCCAGGCACTGCCGCACCTACAGCAAAAGAGCAGCCACCTGTAAAATAAATGAAAACATAACAGATATGGTTTATTTATTGAATTTCAGCTAGTCTTCACGATTTTGCATTGCAGTTTGTTTTCATTTTATTCATCATATTGTCTTTATTGTACACCAGATACAATACAAATGCTACATATAACATTATACAATCTACAAATGTACAATAGGCGGCCTTATCGCATAAAGCAATTTCTTCCAGGCAACCTTGGGATGGACTGGAAGAGATCAGAGAAATAAAAACAGTGGTGTAGTCATAAAATGTAGTAAGGATCGATACATGCATATATTACATACACAAGTACATAAATACATCAATACATAAATAGATAAATACATGAATACATAAATAAATATAATATACATATAGCTATACAAAATACATAGATACATTGAACTAAATAGAATATAAAAATTCAGTTACATAGCCAAGTAATGCTGTTTTAATGCGCTTTTGAATATGCCAAGCGAGTTTGTTTGCCTAATTTCTATTGGGAACGCATTCCACAGGCGTACTACTTGCACAGTAAAGGATTTGTCTTAGAAATTTGTGGAATGTGTATATCTGTAGCCTCAGATCCTTAGATGACCTCAGAAACGTTGCATGTGTGTCATGAATGAACTTAAAACGTTCTTTGAGATACGAAGGTGTGTCCGGGTTGAATAGAATATTATTAATGTAAGAATGCGAGTATTCCTGCGAAGACGAATTGGGAGCCACTTAAGTTTGCTACGAAATTCTGATACATGATCATAAATTATTTACGTAATCCAAATATGAATCTAATACAAAAGTTTTGGAGACGCCCAAGTTTATCTAGTTGCTCCTCAGTGTTATTAGTGACTTTCCTTTATTTCATGTCAAGTTAATTCTGTACTTTGAACATTGGCACAGAATACGAACTTTGTGAAAATTTCAACTCCGCCTATTTCTGTTGATTGAGGCAATTTAGTAATAGGTACGCTTCAGGTACGACGAAACTTAAAAAAATACGTTAATCCTGGTAAAAGTACAATGCCTAATTAAACTTAGACTATTTATGGTAAGGTAGAAGTAAATAAATTAGGCTGCGACGAAAATCTGAATACCTGGATTGTACTTATAATTGATTCTTACAGTCCACGTTTAATCATATCTTGCCAAAGCCGCGGCGGGCACATATCCCTCTTGTGAAGCTCACAAATTCAAAACGACTTCTTTATCTAAGTAGGTGCTTTTAATTTACTAACATATATATTCGTTTCTTTGTATCACGTCTATTTAAAATGATAACTACGAGTAGGACGGCTCTATTCAAAAGAGCTATTTTCAATTGAAGGCTTCTCTTGAAAAAGGGTACCTAAGGGTTGCAGCCTCGGTGACTCAGCAAGTTATTAAATTCTGCCGCATTTGATCGTAACGCATAAAAATTGAAAGTAAATGAGACAGATGTATCTTGTAAATTGCAGTTTTGCTTCAAAAGATTTTTCTATTACGTACTCACTGTTGGAATAATATTATGTTCGGATTCCTAGAAACGTAATTGTAATGTTGGTTTTATATAGCTCATAGAATATGTTAGTAGTATGTTTTTAGTGCTGGTTTTGAGGTTCTTTTAAGGAAACGTGTTTTTCGTGTTCTCTGTAAGTAAGTTTTCGGTGTTTTTGTCAATATGAGCAAACTAATCTAGGTAGGTATACGTAGGTAATCGCAATGGTAACCGTTTGGCGTTGACAGGCGTTAAAAGCGAGTGCTGTACTGAGTACTAAATACAGTAGAAATGCGTAAGTAGCTACATAGTTTGTTTACGATATACCTTTGCCTGGATACCTAAAAGCTTGGTTACAAATGTAGGTAAAAAACTTCGACGTTAAATCGTAATAATCGTATAACCTTTATGATAATTATCAATAAACTTACAAAGGTTATGTATGATAATAATAATTGAATTGAAGTATTTTGAATTAGGTGGTGTATATCTTTAGGAGCTACACGTTGACCGCCGCGCTGCAAGCTTCTGAATATAATCCATAGATATAATAAATAAGTGTATTTTGCTGCAGAGCGTGCTCGTTTGCTGGCTGTGGGAGAGTGGGAGTCAGGGCATTGGCTTCAGGCACTGCCATCGTCCAACATAGGTACCATGTTGGACGATACGACCTTCCGCATTGCTTCTTGCCTTCGTTTAGGTGCGCCATGTGTTTCTCCACATCGCTGTCACTGTGGAGAGGCTGTCGACAGCCTTGGTCACCATGGTCTGTCATGTAGCAGAGGCGCAGGTCGTATTTCACGACACGCCAACCTCAATGACATACTTCGTCGGGCTCTTGTCACCGCTGGCGTTCCAGCCCAACTTGAACTTCAGGGCTTGGCACGCGACGATGGTAAGAGACCAGACGGTATGTCTTTACTGCCATGGAAGCTGGGTAGGCCTTTGGTGTGGGACGCAACATGTGTCGACACCCTTGCGCCATCTCATCTTCCTAGCACAGCAGGTTGTGCGGGCGCTGCTGCTGCTTCAGCGGAGACTCTCAAAAGGCGCAAATACATAAATCTAGTAGGGGATTATGTATTTGAGCCGTTTGGAGTTGAAACGTTGGGACCATGGGGTCCAAGTGCGAGATCTCTTTTTAGAGATCTTTCAAAGAGACTTGTTGACACCTCGCGTGACCAGAAGGCTGGCCTGTATTTGGCACAAAAGATCAGCATTGCCATACAACGTGGCAATGCTGGCACCATTCTGGGCACGCTTCCAATTGATGGCGATGTGGAGGATTTCCATGACGCCCTTTAAATTCTGCTTTTACTTTTTTTTTATGTATTTCCTTTTATTTGTTAATTATTTAAGTATAGAAATTATTGTTTTAATTTATGTGTAAATAGCCACTTAGTTATAGTTAGTTTTAACAACATTTATATTTATACACAGTTAGAAAGGTTTTTTCATTTACTTTTAGAGGAAATAAATATAGTTTATATTTATATGATATATCTCTCTTTCCTTTCTCAATCTCATCGCAAACCTGAAATTATATCTCCTGAAGAGATGAAATTACATATTCGTGCTGGCAAAAAGTGAGGAATGGGGGCGTTATAATTAGCACCGACTCAAAAAGAGACATCGAAAAGCTCAGGAAATCAGAGAAACTTGTCTCGTCTGGCCTGACCGTCGAATAGCCTACTAAACGCCGTCCTGGAATAGCTGTAATTGGAGTTCCCGATACTCTAACAGAAAAAGAAGTTTTTGAGTGTATTTACGAGCAAAATATAGCCGAGAAGTTCCCGAACTCTACACGTGAGTCTTTTATGAGAGCTGTGAAACTGAGCCACAAAGCCGGTAAGAAAGTTTTACCAACCTGTACCTACGTCCTAGAAGTATGTCGCCGGTTGACGCGACGTAGACTCCGCCCCATGCCGCCCGCGCGGCCCACACCCGCGCTGCTAATAATGCGTGATGTTGTTATTGTTTACTTTGTACACATTTTAAGTAGATATTGCTATGTATAATTGTATTTGTCTAGTGTAGGTATCCACTGTTTTGCGCCTTCATGACTCACTAGCAGGGCCCCGTAGAATATCAGTGCCAGCGAGTCTGGTGTTATGCTGAACGGGGTCCCATTGCTGCCACGACCTGGCCTTAGCGTGTTTTAATGTTACTGTGTAGCTGTTAACGATGTTTTTGTTTCCTTTATTATTTTTTTAAATTCTGTGTGTACCTTTCTTTTACCATGTAATTTGTCTGGTTGTGGCAGAAATAAATCATTTTTCATTTCATTTCATTTTTCATTTCATTTTATTTTTCAAGTAGCCGCTAACATCCAAAAATGTCTCATTAACCAAGGTCGTGTTTATATTAATTGGACGTCATGTCCGGTTAAAGACTTCACCTTTGTGACTAGGTGCTTTAATTGCCAAAAGTTTGGTCACGCAGCCAAATATTGCCGTAAAACTAGTCCCACATATCATCATTGTGGAGAGCTTGGCCACTCCTTTAAGGAATGTAACAGCAAAACTTCACCTCCCTTCACCTCCTAAGTGTGCTACATGTAAACGCTTCAAGAGGAAATGTGATCACCAAACGGGCGAAATAGGTTGCCCGGCACGTAAATATGCAAAGGACAATTATATTAATAGCATAGACTATGAGGGTGCCTAAGAGCGTTATTATCTAGATAATTACTGTGTATCAAATAGTATGACTTGTAAAATAGAAGAATGCAAAAGACTATTACCAAAGTCTGATAAAAACTTAGTTATAATGACACAGAACATCCGAAGCATTGATAAGAATATACGCGCCCTAGAATAACTCTTACAGACCAGTGACATAATTGTCCTAACCGAATGCTGGCTGTCTAAGCGGGCGTTTTGCTTACAATCTTTAGATGGCTACAACTCACACTCAACTGACAACATAATTAACCAAAATGATGGTGTAGTGGTCTATACAAAAAAAAACACTTAAATGTTATTGTTGCAAAGCCACAAATCCAGGACTGTAATTGTTTACTTATTACAATTAATTCAGACACTGCTATTTTAGGACTGTACAGACCTCCTTCACAAAGTATTGACACATTTTTGCGATCTCTCAATTTAGAATTAAGTAAGTTATCAGCATATAAGAATATTGTAATTACGGGGGACATAAACATAAATATTCAGTCCGGAAAATGTAACCTTCAAAGACAAGACTATTTAAATATCTGTTCTTTCCGTGGTCTTCTGCCAGCGCACACCTTCCCTACATCTGAAAGTGGATCATGCCTGGATCATTTAATTATTAAAACGAAACAGCCATCTACCACTTTAGTTACTAACTCAACTATCACATACCACCAAGCCTATATAGCATAATTTTAGTGTTAGTAGCAAAATTTATATTAGGTACGAATGCTTTTTTTAAGGCCAGTCATGTTTATTTTTGTATAACTAGGTGTGTAATTAAGTTTTTCACATGATAATTTTAGTGTTAGTAAAATTCGTCTTACTCACACCATCACAGTAATCTTACTAACACTAAAATTATCATGTGGAAAACTTAATTACACACCTAGTTATACAAAAATAAACATGACAGGCCTTAAAAAAAGCATTCGTACCTAATATAAATTTTGCTCCAGTTTACTTTTGTGCCGACATTAACGAATCAATCTCTTACGTCGTAGCTTCCATATAGTACGCAATTAGCAAAAACACATACACAGTAACATTGTCGCGAAAATATAGAAATATAAAGCCATGGATTACTCCGGGTCTTCTCCGCTGTATTAGACACAGAGATTATTTACACATGAAAGCTAACAGGCACCTGAAAATTAGATTCGAGCTGTAACATAGGTATATACGATATAGAAACTTTTGCAATAAATTCTTAAACAACTAAAGGTCGAGTACGATACATCTTAGTTGAATAAAGCAGGTAGCAACACTAAACTAGTATGGAAATTCTTAAAAAGGCGATCATTTACTTCAACATCATTTGAGCAACCCTTGGGTTTGCTCCAAAACCGATCAACCTACAGCAGCACTAGATGAAATCAACACATTCTTTTCCGATGTTGGCAAAAATCTAGCAGACAGAATCTCTTTTTCCGATCATTCATCTACTAACCATGCTTCGAATACCTCACCCATTTCCAGGCTTAAATCTTTTGTTATGCTGGATACCGATATAGACAAAGTTATGACTTGATCATTACTGGGTTAAAAGATACTTCTTCACTGGGATGGGATAACATCCCCACAAACATAATTGCACATTCTTGCACCGCCACTAACACACATATTCCAAATTTGTATCTCTGAAGGAATATTTCCAAAATGCATAAAAAAGGCTATTGTGATACCTGGGCACAAAGCAGGCGACAAGAGCTGTGTAAATAATTATCGGCATATTTCTATATTAGCAGTGCTATCTCAGACATTAGAGTAAATAATAAACAATAGACCAATAAAATATCTTGAAACCAACAACATTCTTTCAGACAGGCAATTTGAATTTCGGCCTCACAAGTCAACAAGCCAGGCAGTTGAGCAATATTTCTAGAACTTGCTAAAGCTTTTGACTCTGTATCGTCTTCTATACTGCTCAAAAAACGTGAATCTGTAAACAGTTAGCACTGTTTACTGATTACCTCTCTGATAGGTATCAATGTGTAAGAATAGGCAACAGCATAAGTAACGATGTCCCTAACACTATATTTGGTGTACACCAAGGAAGTATATTAAAGGCTACCCTGATCTTGATATATATAAACGACATTTGCAACCTAAAACTTCAAAATGGTGTCATTATGTCATATGCAGACGATACAGCACTTATTTTTACTGCAAAGTCACTCAATGAGGTATATGAACTGGCTCAACTTGGCTTCAACACCGTCAACACTTGGCTATTTAAAAAATTGTAGACCTAAATGCACATAAAATAAAGTATATTCATTTTACAATGAAAAACGATAGCAGACACATTTCATTTATCTGTTTAGTGGCTCACAACAAGTTTCATTCACATGCTGAGTGTCAGCATGCGCTTGCCCTTCTTTAGAAAAACAGATTATATTATATTAAATATCTGGGAATTACGCTTGATACAAATCTTAACTTCCGCAAACATATCGAATTATTGTGTAAAAGAGTGCGAAAACTAATTTCCATATTTTAAAATATACGCAACGTTGTAAACTTTAAATTGTTAAGACAGGTTTACACTGCACTATGTGAATCAATCATCTTATGTTGTATAACCACATGGAGAGGGGCAGCTAAAACAATCCTACTGCCTTTAGAACGGGCTCAAAGAGCTATTTTAAAGGTAGAAGCCCTTCGCCCTTTAATTTTTCCCACTTATGAGTTATATCAGTCCACCGGTGTTATAACTGTGCGCCAATTATTTATTCTATGCACCATACTAAAACAACACACCCTTCTTCCTTATACACCAATCACATCAGGCAAAAGACGGAAAGATCTAGTAACCGCAGGAAATACCGCTGCAGGTAGCTGGTTCCACAGTTTGGTCGTACGAGGCAGGAAATGGCGTGTGAATCGTACGGCAGAAGAACGCCACTCATCAAGGTGATGAGGGTGGAATTTTAATTTGTGGCGAGTTGTACGGTGGTGAAATTCTGCAGCGGGTATCAGACCAAACAACTCCTCAGAACACTCCTCATGATTAGAGATGTAAGTGCGGTATTATACCATTTGTACTGAAATGTATAAAACGAAAAATACCGTATAATACGGTATTATACCATTTACTACGGTATTTTATGTATAAATCAATTCTTCTATATTTTTGAAGTAAATGATCATAAAAATCAATAAAAATATTGAATACGGTAGAATGGCACAGGAATAACGCAAGAAATTATATTTTTAGTTTGTATTATTAATAATTACGGTTAAGGTTTCGAAATACGTCGCCGTTTTTAGGGGTTGTGAGTGATTGGAGGGTGAGGGGAGGCACAAATTTGACATTAGCTGTCAATATAATTCATACAAGATGGCGGTTGCGTTTCGTTTCACGTTTTTCACATAAAACCTAAATATGCTTTTATTGATTCCACTAGTTTGATAAACTGAGTTTGACGGAGCCCTGCTTCGCAGTGCTCCTATTTTCGGGTCAAATTAGAACCTAACACAAGCTATTTATTTACTTTCACATAAAACCTAAAATTACGTTCCATTTTTCATATTTGAATGAAGAGTTTTTGGAAATTGTTTAAAAATATTTAGACGCAACTCCGGCAGCCAAAATTACTTTTAGGGGATTAAAACTAACTCTCTTAAGCCCCCTACACCACCAATACCCTCAAATTCGGGCGACGCGTTTCGAAACCCGACCCATAATTACTATTAGCTACAACAATATTACCATAAAAACAAGGTCAAAATATGATTTAAAGAAAAACACGTAACATTTTAAGGTACGTTAGAGCAAAGGGGTCCTTAAAGTTATTTGAATCATTTCTCTATTTATTCTAAATTACATTATGTTCCTCTCTGCGTGGAGACACGTAAAGCCCGAACCTTAATACAAGATCCATAAGAAAAGCACAGACGTGGCCCATGCCTTTTGTCTTCCTAGTTCGAAAACCCGAGATTTAGAGGATCTTCTACCTCCATATCTAAATCCTCTTGTGTTGCTACGTTCTCGGTAGATGACGACGCAGTAATGCATCCTAGCAACATACTTTCAGCTAAATCATCTTCATTACCACTTTCTTTAACTTCGAATGTGCTGTCAGGAATACCAAGATTTGTGTAAATCGAGACCAATTTAGAAACACGTGATTTATCTACGTGTTTCGACGATACGAATTTTGGGCTTTGCAATGAATTTTCCCAATAGTTAAAATTCCAAAATTATTAATTAGGTAGTAATTCTAAAAAAAAGAATACAATCGAAACTTAAAATATATTTAATGCATTGACATATACTCTAACGATAGACGGAGCATTCCCTATAAATATTTTGTTCAAATTGTCTAATGTATGACGTCTAATCGTACTAGCGCAACACGCAGGCGCAAGCAGCGCCAATGACTTACAGTGTCTAGTTATTATTATAGCCAATCAACAACAACAAGTCCTGGCATCTTACCAATGAGTATCCAATAGTTCTCTAACGCTACTGGCTCCTTATTGCCATTTGCAGAGACTATTTACATCACAGAAGAGATGTTTTCTGCCTAAAATATTTCATCAACATAATAAGAACAGTTTATTTATGAAAATAAAAGGAATTAATTGCTAGGGGTTTATTTAAGTAAAAAAATAGAATCTATAAACATATTCAGATGTTTTGCTTACAAAATAGAAAAATGTATTTGTGGGCGTAAGTTCAAGACATGCCTTAGTTGCCTCACGAATAATTCTAATTTTTAAACTTTATATTTATCTTACTATGAGAATTGCTTAAAAATATCCTAATATATAAGGCAGGATTGTTTGTCATTCTGTAATCATGCCCTTGCTGATCACAGAGTTCTAAACCTACACATGTGGCAGATGGCACTATGTGCTACCATAAGGAAACCAACTATTAAAAAAAAAATCTATGACGAAGTGGCCTGAGTAGCTTAGTCGGTACGGTATCGACGTGGTCGCGGGTTGAAGTCCTGCCTAAAAAAAATATTTTAAATTGCAGATAAATTTACTTTAGCAAGAAATGCTCAAAAATATATTTTAATAACTATTCAATTGCCACCAAACACAATTAATTTTGTGGTTTTTGGCTATTGGTCGGATAATGAAAATCAGGATCTGTTTTGGCCTCATGGGTCAATATTATTTTTGCGTATTTTTCTATAACTGCAAATCTGTACCTATGATGAAGTGTTGAAATATTCGTTCGTTAATACGGTTATTACGATCAATATACCAAAAAATAAAAAGAACACAGAATTAGTGTTATACAACGTCAAATTGGTTTTGTAACATTAATCAAACTAAAAAACTTTTAAAACCAATACCTTCACGAAGTCTGGTCTTAGTCATATATTTTACCTACAATCACTTACAATGTATTTCTGCATAGTAGTTAGTCTATGATCGTAAATGACGTCACATAAAAATAAAGAAATACATTTTAATGTGGTATTATGATACATTTAACTCTATTATTTACATAAATAATGAAAAATATTGACTAACGCTACTACAGATACTAGTTCTGATTCAAATTAATCGATATATCGTCGCCACACAGTCAATAAACGAAGCCGACCCACACTGCAGGAAAGTCAAAGTGACACTAGATTGCTTTGCCGGTATGTTCATGCAAAGCATTTGAACAAATTAAATGTTCTGAATGCTACATCTAGTACTTTAGTACATATATATCGATGATTTTATGTTTTAAACTAGAACTCGTGGCAATATCGCAGGGTCGTATAAACTGAATATAAAATACATAAAATACCAATAATACCGTAAGTTATAATAAAATACCGGTTTAATACATAGCCTTTTGGTATTATACGGTATTTTTACAACGCTACTCATGATACATACGATAGAAAACGTCTCTACGCAGGTCAAGATGGTCGAGCCGGTTTGTAAGGACCGCGTCATCAATGACTCGAGCTAGTTCAGGTAAACATTAAAATAGTTATATATACCAAATTAAATATAATGTATTACCGTAATAAAATACCTACGCATTAATGTACCACAATTTAATAAAGGCACTTATCGCATACATTATACTTAATTATAAAATTTAATTATTTTTACTGTAATACTTGCCTATGTAACTTTTTCATATATTTTACTTCTGTAGCCAGTGGCCGCCACCGGCCACACGTGTGCGGCGCGTCTATACAAAATATATGAAAAACGTGTGTTAAGTGGCTGTCGCTGCCCACCAGTGGCTGTGGTCGGTGGCCCGTTTGCGCCGACCCTTAGCTGAATAGGTGGTGACGTCATAATAGTATGGAGCAAGGCAGTGACTAAGAAGTGCAAAGATAAGTATCGACTCTTTAAAATCAAGCTGGGTACCCTGCTTACCCTACTCGATTTTTCACGTGCATTTGAAACAATAAATATTTCACTCCTTATTGCCAAACTTTCGTATTATGGCTGCGACTCAGCAACAGTAAGATGGTTCCATAGTTATCTGACTGACAGATTTCAATTTGTGCAACTGGATAATGACAGGGATGGTAACAATGCAACTTCTTCTTGCTGTCAGGTAACCCGAGGTGTTCCACAGGGATCAGTGCTCGGCCCTCTCCTCTTCATATTGTACAGTGCAGATGTTACCAACCATTTATGTAATACACAGTTTCATATGTATGCCGATGACCTCCAACTATACATATCGTTTCAGCCCAATGACTGCCATGAATCTGTAAATAAAATGAATCAAGACTTAGATAAGATCTCTGACTGGGCTAAAAAAAATTCACTGGTACTCAACCCCACCAAATCCAAATTCTTAATATTAGGCTCAAAGGAATGCATTAGAAAGATACAAGATCTAAATCCTGTACTACTCGTTAATGATTGTCCCATAGAGCAAGTCAGTGAGGCTCGAAACCTAGGTTTGGTCATGGATGGTGAATTGCATTTTGAGACGCATGTACTGGAAGCTGTCAAAAACTGTTTTTACCGTCTCAAACTGTTATATCGAATTCGCCAACATCTGAGTACTGAATTGCGGATATTGCTTTGTGAGACTCTTATTTTGTCGAAACTTAATTATGCAGATACTGTGATTGGTCCATGTATATTGAATAGAACAGAGAAAGTTATTCGACGAGTACAGAACGCCTGTGCTCGGTTCTGTCATAATATCCCACCTCGTTCACATGTCACTCCATTTCTAAATAGTGGGAACCTCATGAAGATGACTGCTCGCAGGCATCTTCATCTGGCAACTCTACTGTTTGGTATTGTTCTATACAAAACACCGGCATACCTGTACAGAAAGTTGACATGGTCTCGTGACATTAATCAGTACAGTACGCGGGCGGCATCACATCTTTTGGTCGCAGCGCGGCACAGGACCACTGCTTTCAGAGGTAGTTTCAGATACGCCGCCACCCATTGTTGGAATGACCTTCCGCCCCCCATGCGCAACCTGAAAACATTACACGCATTCCGCGATAAGTTTAAGTCATTTTTAATGAACAAACAAAAGACAATGTTATGAATGTACATATCTTTTAGAATAAGTAAGTACGGCAACATCACTTACGTGTCTACTGACGAAACGTATTGAAATAATAGTGATAGTATAATGTGTATAATTTGTTATTATTTATTTGCGTATGCGCAGTGACTTTATTATATTATTAACTGCGCGCCGGACTCTGGTAGACGACGCTTGGTTGACATCACACACAGTTGACATGACAATAGACATTGATGACAGATGGAATCTTTGGCCTACGGTGAAACGTCAGTCTGTCAAGTACAAATAACGTTCGGAAACGCATTACTAGTTCCTATGTTAATTTTATTTGATTGTAACTGAGGCATGCATTGTGTATTGTATAATTATAATAACATGTATATATTTATTTATAACCTATTAATAATTTGAACACTATATACGTATATATTGTATATATAATTGTGTGTATATATATAATAATTTTTCGCTATTTTATTTTTATTTCATTTACTTATAGGTAAATTTAAGCTAGTAGGTAAAATTATAATGGCATATATAGGCCTGCGAGAATATCAGCGTTGCAGTTATACAACTGCAACAATAGCTAACGCAGTTGCCTAACTTGTTCTCCTCATACCTCCTGTCAATCTTAGTAAGCAAATATAAATATGTATGTAATGTTATGGAGAAACAAATAAAATATTTTTTGTTTTTGTTTTTGTTGTTTGGATGATAATCATGCACCGAATCTCACCATAAAACCTATATGTAAACTGTACCACTGCGGGCATACGCCTCTTCTCACTATAAGAAGGGTTAGGCAATACTCCAACATACTGGACAACTGCGGCTTGGCAAACTTCATTTGTCTTTCGTGCACATTATGGAGAACTCTCATTCATGCTAGTTGCCAAGAATGGAATGATTTTCAGATAAAATAAAACTTTAGTTCAGCTATCGGTGGTAACAGGTACATTAAAATACTTACATTCGTTTTTATGCTTAACTATGTCCAAGGTTATCGGCAGTATTTAGTCCCTTAATTAGTCTTATTGTTTACATGATTGATTTATTGTGATATGTCACTTAAACATTCTAACACTTTCGCCAATTAAGCGATTCGTTTTAATAGAAACAAAAGCAGACATGGTGTTCTTCAGAGAGTTCCCAACAGTTAATTAACTATTATTTAAAATGCTAATATTTCTTGGAAAATTAAATCCATTAACATTAGCCATTAACGTGGCGATCCTATTTCATTCTAACTAATTTAACTCAAACAAATTAGCTCTTATTATATTTTATAGATAACGTCGGTCATTTGGGCTCTTTTCTGATAATGAAGGTGCGTTAATAGCATACCCTCATAATAGACAAATTTTGGCACATATAAAATCAAATGTATTTGCATTTTCTAATTATTGTTACCGGAGACGTGTTAGTGTAACTATATTTTAGAAATGTCTCTTTATTAGTTCTTATAAGTTTGACCAGCAGCTAAGCTGTTTAAAGATTATTAAAGTTAAAGCATAAAGTAGAGTTTGTGAGATGAAAACTTCCAAAAGTTCGCTTGTAAAAGAGTCGTTCACGTGCGGCCGTTGTTCCATGCCTTACTTGGAGTATAAACATTTGTTGGAGCACCTGTACTGGCGTCATGGCACCGAGAGTTCCTGGTGTAACAAGTGCTCCCTCAAGCGATGGCGCTACGCCGTACACGTGTGTCATGTCCTGCCTATTAGTTACGACGAAATCTGGCAAGAAATAAATTCTGAGGATTCCACTTATTGCACAGAGATAAGCAATCCACCTATTGCGCCTATAAGTTACGACAAAATTTTGCAGGAGAAAGATCTAAATTCGGAGCAAACCACCTTTGGTACAGAGAAAAGTAATTCACCAGTTGCGCCTATTAACTATGACAAAATCTTGCAAGAAAAAAGTTTAAATTCAGATCAATCCAATTTTTGTACAGAAAAGAGCAACCCAACTATTGTGCCCATTAGTTACGATGAAATTATGCAAGAGACAACACACATTTTTAATTCGCAACAGAGCACATTTTGCACAGAGAAAGAGACAGATTTCTGCTTTTGTAGGAAGTATATCGCCGGAGCACAGATGATAGGGTGTGATGGACCAAACTGCCCCTTGCAGTGGTTCACTTCGCCTGTGTCGGCATCTCTACTGCACCTGAAGGTGACTGGTTATGTCCAATGTGCGTTCAACTACAACAATTCGACCAGGTAATTTTCCAAGCTTTGTTACACTTGATAAAAAAGTACTCAGCTCGCTATTATTGAATTTCAATTCACTAAAATCTTTTTGGTTTTCAGTAGAAAAGTATTGGAATAACCCCAGTCAAGTGATATTCGATAAAAATAAATGAACGAAAAAGTAAATTAAATGAAAGCGCATACCACTTAGGCTTAGGCTGGCCTTCCTCGAAGAGCTGGGGTGGCTCGAATGACAACACCATTCCCACCCGCACGCAAAATACACGCCAAGACGTGGAGTTGCGGAAACAGCCCGTGCCATCAACTATACCACTTAGGCAAATATAGTTACTTTGACTTTCATGAAAAAATCTTTAAGAAAGAATAAAATTGTATTGTGTGGCGTAGGGATTTCTATAACGTGGTGTATATGCATTATTATAAGAATGAATTTTACATTTCAGAATGACGCAGAATTGCCTGGGATTGAAATCTGAATCGACGAAGCCTGAATATTAACAGAATGTTTGAATTTAATATATGTGTGTGTAAATGTGTAAATAGTTTTACTTTACTCGAAATTCGTACGTCTCTATTTGTTTGTATAATTTCACTTAGCGATGTTGTATCACAAGGTTATACTGTATACTTGTATAGCTATTATGTTTATGAAATTAAATATTCTTATTCCTAAGACTTGATGTGTAAAATTTATGTACGTACCGGATACCGATGTATAAATTAGGATATAGGGCTATAGGTATCAAAACATTAAAATAAAATGTAAAAAAATATGCAACTCTTCGATGTGTCTTGTATGTAAATATTAATTTTAAATTATAATAGTATATTGTTATAAATAGGAGATATTAGATATATTTTATATCAAAATAAACTTATTGTGTATTGAAATGGATTCGAATGATATATTGACAATAAAACATTAATTGAAAATAACATACATGTGTACTAGTATGTTATTAAACTTTCCTATATCAATAGACCGTCAATGAGAATAAGACCTCCATCAAGGCAGGTTAAATATAGCTCGATTGTTATGATTAACAAACTTTATTTGTTGTATCTAAGTAATAAAAATATTTAGTTTATTTATATAGCTCATTATAGCTTATATTATAATAAGAGATCTGCTATTTTATTCTTATTTATAATTGCGTACCGTACACAACCGTACGTAATACCAATGACACAAAAGTAGTTAGTATTGCGCACTGTTATTAGTTGTGATAGGATAGGTGGTACACTGAAGGCAGCGATAGCCTAATGGAGATACCAACGGAATGCCATGCAGAGGGTATCGGGTTCGAATCAACGGCTCGCACAACTGACTTTTCGAAGTTATGTGCGTATTAAATTGTTTATTATTATCGCTTGCCCCGTGCCTCCGAGAGCACATTAAACCGCCGGTCAAGCCTGTCATCAAGATCTTTGACAGTCATTACGGGGAGTCAGTACTCTCAAATAAACTGTTGCTGGTCTAAACCATGGAATATCGCTATCTCTTTGGGTTGCGGAAGTCAGACGGCAGTCGCTCCAGAAAAACCGATATTCTGTCATATCTGGTTAGACTAATAAGCGGACCCTGGGCTTCAAGGCTTGGATGCAACTGGGATAACGCTATGACGACGATGATAATGAGGATAGGTGGTACACTAAGAAATTTAATTAGACACATTTTCTTCCAAAGGTATTTTGGACATAATAATATATGGTAATTTAACACAAGTCAATAAAGAGTAATCAAAGCAAACCAACAATATAATAAAGAGTAGTCAAAGCATACCAAGGTGGGGTGTGGTTGAGAACTTATTTTATTTAGAATGTTACACATTGAAATTAAACTACAGTTTACGGATTTTATCGCGTTGTATTGGTTTCACTAAGTTATTACATTTGAAACTAAAAATCTAGAAACTATATTTTTAATTTATTACTAGCCAACGTTTCGAATTCTTTACAGAATTCATGTTCACGGCAGACTGAGGTGATATTTGTTTTTTTCTTGAATGTATAAGTTATCTCAAAGTACCCGAACATTTTTCAACTACTGGTGTTACTATTTACGCAGAATGAGCTCACAGTGTCCTTAGGTCTTATGGTGACTTTGTCCTTTTTGGGTTTCATTAGCCTTATGACAGGGTCCCAAGCTGTAGGAACATTCCAACCATCTTCCCTATTGAAATTAGGGTTTTAATTTAATTTCAATAGCCTCTCGTATCATCCTTGGAAGAAATCGATGTTCTTTTGCGATTATCTGTGGTTCATCAAATCGCAGGTAGTGGTTGGGTCCTTGTTCCACATGTTCACAGTAATAAATTAAAAATTTAGTTTCTAGATCTTTAGTTTCAAATGTAATAACTTAGTGAAACCAATACAACGCGATAAAATCCGTAAACTGTAGTTTAATTTCAACTTATTTTATTTTTCATGTCAGTATCCAAGCCTACCGTTTTCACAAGAATATTGTACACGATATTGTCGAGCTAAAATTTTAGTGGTGGGTTCAGTGATTAATATCGGATTTTGCTCTCCTTAATGTACAAAACTTACGAATTTAAAAAACAAGGATATCTAGGTTAGTAATCACCTATGAATAACTTATGTGTGATGTAGTCAGTAAGTCTGTGGTCAAAAATCTGGTCAAAAGCTGGTCTGTTATTTTTGCACATTACCGAAATTTTAGTAAAAATTGAGACTAGCGTTGCGTCTTTCAAATAATTCTTACGCCTTATTTTAATCATGAAGACTTATTTAAATGTCAAGGTGCTGCAAAGTGTACTCGTCGACATTTCTATTAGGCACTTATTTCTAGTAGGGCCTAATGAAGTTGGGACAAGGTCGCATAATAATATTATATAACGTTTATTTGTATAGCTGGTATAATGAAATATAAAGTTACATGTGTCCAGTTACTTCTGTCTAAATATTATTACGTATAGATTGGTATAATACCTACCTACATTTTAATTACTTTACTATAAAAATAATATTATTCCTTAAAGAATTAGAGATAGTTATTAAAAAAAATATCACATCGTTGGTACTTCTTCTTAGCGTGTTGATGGCAATCTAAATTGTGCCTGCCCAGAACTTAGCTACGAGTATGGCATTTTCAGTAGCGTCCATAAGTTCCTGTAGCGTGCAAGTATTAGGGCACGCAGGACAAGATATTAAGTGTCCCATTGTTTGTGGGACGGCACCACACTTGCACTCCAGATTGGTGTTATCTGTAAATCCCCACCTAAGCAGGTTTTCTTTGCTTCGGCCAACCTGTGTCCTAAGTCTATTTAAAGACTTCCAGGTCAGCCAAGGCAGCTCATGTCCAGGTGGTGGATTTTCAGCAAGCGGGACGAATGGAGTGGGTAGGTAAGCACTTTCTCGCCACAGTCTACGCCTTGCCTGTGTTCGCTCTTCATTGAGTGGAGGGACACACCTTAGAAAGCTATTGCGGCTTTTCAGTCTTTGCGGCACCAAGGTGTTGTTGTGCAAAGGGTGTCGTGAATCTCTTTCCATTCTCGTTCTTTCGCTGGCGCTTGCCACAGCTCTGCGAACCTCTGGTGGCGCTATTCCTGCCAGTGGATACAGCATTGGTGCCGGGGTCGGTTTAAGGCATCCGGTTATGATCCGGCACGTTTCGTTTAGTGCTGTATCGACTAGTTTTGCATGGGCTGAGCGATTCCATACTGGGCACGCATATTCACCTGCAGAAAAGGAAAGCGCCAACCCAGTGGTCCGCATTACTATGGGTGAAGCACCCCACTGTGAGGAGGCTAATCGGCGCAGCAGGCTGTTACGAGTGTGCACCTTCTTTTTTATATTCTCGCAGTTCTTTCGGAACGTGAGTGACCTGTCCAGGGTAACACCAAGATATTTAGGGAAGTGGTTGTGTTCAATAGGGACCCCGCCCCAAACAATGTTAAGTTTGCGGCCCGCTTCTCTATTGCGGAGGTGGAATAAGCACGCTTGGGTCTTGCTCGGGTTGGGTTTAAGCGAGTTATCTAAGTAATACTGAGCCAAACTGTTGAGACCATTTGCGAGATTTAACTCGATATCCTCAAAGGTGGTAGCTTGGGAAGTTAGGGCAAGGTCGTCAGCATAGATGAAGCGTGACGTGTGTGGGTAGGATGGTTGGTCGTTGGTGTATATATTGAACAGCAGTGGTGCCAATACACTACCTTGAGGTAGGCCGTTCTTTTGTACTCTCCAACGACTTTTGTCTGCAGGAAGGTGTACTTGAAAACGTCGATTGTGAAGGAGTTCTCTCAGTATAGTGACAAATCTTTTATCACTGGTCATGCTCTCTACTTTCCACAACAACCGTCTAAGATTCACTGTATCATAAGCTGCTGATAGATCAACAAATACAGCACCCGTGATCATTCTTGACTCAAAGCCATCTTCTATGTGTTGCACGAGTTTAAGTGTCTGGTTGCAGCAAGACTTGGCGGGTCTGAAGCCAGCCTGCTCCGGAATCAATTTCGGGTCGATTATGCACGTTAGCCGATTCAGCAGCATTTTCTCAAAAAGCTTGTGTGTATGACACAGCAAAGATATCGGGCGAAAGTGTTTTGGATCAGTTGCTGCTTTACCTGGCTTCGGTAGAGCAATGACCTTCGATTTTCTCCAGAGACGAGGAATTGAAGCTGATGACAGACAGCCATTATATAGTTGCAGCAACCATAACACAGCAACAGACCCCAGATGTTTTAATTGCTCAACTGAGATATCATCCACTCCAGAAGCTTTACCACACTTGAGATTTCTTATTGCCGCGACGATATCAGCAAGGTTGAACGGTTTACTGATATCGTCGCAGGCAACATCAGATCTTTTTAGCTTGGGGACTCTGCTGGAGCGGTCTGTTGGTTTGCCGTTAATGAGTAGTTGGTGGGCTATCTGGTTGGCTGTGACCTGACTAGGTGGTGAGGGTTGCGGGGGTTCACAAGTCAATTTTCTTATAGTACTCCATGCCTTCTTGCTGTTATGGGTCATGTCTATACCAGTGACAGTGTTGATCCACTTCTCTCGTCTGTTTTCACCTATTTTAGACAACAGCACTTCTCTGGCGATGGTAGTATCCTCCGAGAATGGGTCGGTGTTATAAAGGGAAGTGTACTGATTCAGCAGTTCAGCGGAGTCCGCTGATAGTCCTGGGATGTATGACGTTCTGCAACCTCTTGGGATGTGTCTTCGAGCGGCTGTTGAGACAATTTCAACAAATTGGTCGTAGTTTTGCGGGGTTGGTAAGACGTTGCAGAGGGCGTCGTCCACTGATTGGGTGAAAGACTCCCAGTTGGCCTTGGCATAGTTAAATCGGCACTTAAATGGAACGGACATAGGCCGGACTACGGGTTCAATGGTGCACATGATTGGTCTATGCTGCGTGCGAGGTATCGGGGAGCAAACATGTTTCGTACTCTGTGAGCTGATGTTGGAACTGACGAATATGAGATCTGGATTGTATCCTCGTTTCCATCTGCCACTATTAAAGGAAGCAGGTTGTTTTGGGTCATGAATCAAAACCAGGTCATCCGCCTCAGCCCAGTCTTCGATTGCTTGTCCGCTTATGTCCATGTTGTTGTAGCCCCAATTAGGGCTGCGGCTGTTGAAGTCACCTATTATAATTTTTGCCGTTTGGTTGTGGAAGTTCTCTGGAGGATCAAACTGAAATGTAGTCCCAGGAGGTTTATAAATGGATGTGATTGTGCAGGTGCCAACATCTACGGTGATCACTTGAATGCCATTCTGGGTTGAGCGCTTGGTGGATAGGATGCTTACGCCGGGAGCAGCAAACACTGCGTTACCGTGCTTCGGGTGGCAGATCTCGGCGATAAGCGTAAGTCCAGCAATGTGTGGGCGACTTTGAGTTTCATCTCGGTGTGTCTCTTGGATGCAAAGTATGTTGCAATGGATTTTACTACATAGATCAGAAAGAATTTCTGATTTGTCTTGCGAAAAACCTTCGATATTAACCGAGACTACACACAAAGCCGGTTTTATGGGTGGACTTTGGATTGCCATCGTGGTGAAAGGATTAGCCAACTAGCGTGGATAACTCGCTAGTTGTCCAGGGTGCGCCGGACGTACAGTGTCTCAAGTGGTACGTCACTCGGGGAGGCTCCTTTCATGCACCCCCATCGTTGGTACTGTCAAATATGTATATTAGATGCTCGCTTCAAAATGTTTGTCGAGTCTTTTTCAAGATTATTATACTTAAATTATAAATTATGATTTAGGTAAGCTTTTTTGTCTAAAAATCCTACAAGATATCATCAAATAATAACTAGTTAGGATAGTCCGTTGAAGAAGGTTATACGTAAGCTATAAAACACATGTCATGTGTTATACATGCCATTGGAGAGACGACACGGCGCCCTGACCTTCCGGCTGACACAGGTGATAACTGGCCATGGTTGTTTCGGCCGGTTCCTGCACCGCATCGGCCAGGAGGAGACGCCCGGATGTCACCACTGCGGAGATCGCCGTGACCCAGTAGAGGACACGGCGCTGCATACCTTGGCAGAATGTTCTACTTGGACATCGCAGCGCCGTGACCTAGTCGCGGCGATAGGAGTGGTGGAACTCTTGCTTCGGACCTTGATTCGTTCCATGGTCCGGAGCAAGATGTGTTGGCCGGCCACTGTGAGTCCGCGAGGCCCGAGAGGCGGCACGCGGAACACGTGCGCCTTTCGTAGATATAGTAGACTACGTCGTTCTTTTCCGCTCGTAGTATGAAAGAGGATGTATGAGGGCAAGTATGATGGATGCAGATTGATGCATGTGAGGGACGGGGCCCGCCACGGCGGGCCAGCTCAGGTGGGGTCGTAGAAGGAATGCTAACGTAGTTCCCGTGACCCCGCCATTTAATGGGATCGGAAAGAGGAACACCATGGTGGTTTTAGTGGGTAGTCCCGGCGCTTCTCGTCGGGTAGTCACCACACGCTCCCTAGGCCCCCTTTAGGGGCCCAGCCTGGGGGGTGAGCCCGTAAATTGTTTGGTTTTACATCATGAGTCAAAAAAAAATGTGTTATACATGCCATTAGCCAAAGTAGCATAGCAGAAGCCCTAATTAACGCGGGCTCAGCGAGTTTTAATATAATTACAATAATTTCATTCATAAAAATCTTAAGAATTTTTTATCCAATGTCATCAAATTCCCATTCAATATTAGTAGGTATTTCAAACACGTGTTGAAATTGCACATCACGCAATTTGATTACGTTGCTATTTTGTATAAAGTTATATTAGATACTAGAAGATGCCCGCACTACGCCCGCATATTTTATTTTATTTGAATCGTTTCTACCCGATCCCGTGGGATTGTCGGGTAATCCCTACTTAGTGTACCTCTACAGTCCCCAAGGAACATACATGCCAAATTTCTATAAATAGTATTGTTTTGAATCGCCATTCGTAACAATACTATCATCTTATATTTTAAGAATAACGCCATCTATCGGTAAAAGAGAGAACTAGAAGAGAAGGGATGTATTGATGGTTTAAATTGTTTCACATATTCTCTACTAGATGGCATTGCTGTTAAATACTGGAACAATCAATGCTGTGTCTGGGACGTACGAGAATATTCTAGGGAAGACTAGTATACACGAGTTGTATTATCCGGTCCGAATAAATAGCGCTCGGATCGGATTCCCGCACTAGTACAGTTCAATTCTAATAACAGAGCGATTAACAGCGAACTTTTGAAGCGTAAAGGACGAGCGACTTTTGAAGAGTAAAGGAGTTTTGAAGTGTGTTTCTAGTGTGGAAATAAGGTTTTATTAGTGTTTAAAATTAAGTGTGTGGTTTAATAAAGTACAGTTTTAGTGGCATAGTGTATTTAATTTATTGCCGAACCCCAGCTGGTAACAGTAGGTATGTTGATTCTTTATTCCGATTACTTCAATAACAAATCTTGAAGAGTACTTAGAATTCACTTGGCAGTCGAAACGAAGTCAAGCAATTACAGCGTATCGTTATTTGTACACGTCACTGCAAGTGCGATTATTCAACTTAAGACTTTTTTAGAACTTTGTTACTCATGAGTACAGAATTATTGTTTAATCCGTAGTACTTATGATTATTTCATTTCTGTCGGTATACTATTTGATAAGCCGTTAATTTATATCGTATCGTTTCACATTTCGCAAGTGAAAATTTGTAAATTTTAGGTTGCAGTAATTAAGTATTAGGAACAGATCATTTTCATCAACGTTTAATCATCCGCCCGACATCACTTTCGCCGAAAATAGATTACGCTAACAAAACTGTAAAAGATGTATATTTTCAAAGCATTAATATTCGTGGTCCGGGCATTCAAAGCCGAGGTATTTGTTACATACTAAAAGATAAATCCGTGTGGTGACGGATTAAGAATACGAAATGTCACCACCCCATTATAGTTGCAAAACTTCTGAACATTTCGGAATAATTCCCGAATACTTCTAGGAAAGTTTCTTTCAATCAGAATTATTCAAAATAAATTTAATTAAGATTTATTTATTTTTTGCTGAAATATCGACTGCCACGAGTCGTGCATGCAGGCGATGGTGGTGCGGAGTGCGGTAAGAGGGGAGATGCTCCCCCGAAGTGTGTTCTACGCATTTTCATAATTTCATACTTAGGTGTTTTACCTTCCAAGCGTTTATAACCGAACAATACTTAAGATTAAGTTTACCATCTGAACTTATTTAAGAGCTTCCTTTGAAAAATGAGTAGGAACTATTTAACGGTAAATGCCCAAGTTATAACAACTACGACAGTTTGAAAGTTTCTTATTAAAATTCAGAAAACGAGCGACATTTAACTAATTATACATAATTATATCTTTGAACAAGGAAAACTTTTTGCCGTTGACATACGAAAATATTTGGAACTTATTTGTTTGTTACTTAAATAAGTTTGGCACGAGTAAATTATTAAAGATTTATAGCATTGTTTTATGCGAGCGGAACAACGACTAGAATATAAATTATATAAATCACTCGCTGGTTTACATTGCCACACATTTTGAACCTTATTACAAGACAGTTCGAGCATTAGTCCAAGCCTCAGCTGTGTAATATGTGTTTTATGCTTATATAATACTCATTGTTAATAAAGCTGTTAAAAAAAAAATATACTAGAGGATAGGCAGACTCACCCGCATTTTTTTAATTTAACCTGTTCTGCTTGATCCCGTGGGAATTTCGAGCAAGGAATACATATTATGCCAAATTTCAACTTCTTATGTTTAATAGTTCTAGGTGTATCTTGGCTGTCAGTCAGTCAGTCAGTAACGCAAGTATTTTATATTTATACATATACCACTATTTTTTAATTAGTACAAAAACTTTAAGGACAGATTAGCGAAGATATTATTATCATATATGTGACGTAAGAATTTCATAATATCAATAAAGAGCAAAGTTATTATCATTTGTTTATTGTAGAAAATCTCACTTAAATCATAGTCATATTTTACAATCCATTCACTAATTCATTGATAATATTCCATTCTGCTCATTCGCATTCTCTCTGTCGCACTTATGATGTAGGTAGCCATAGAAAATAAAATGAAGGAAAATAATAAATGTGGGTAGTTATTTTTTAATTTTGTTAATTCTACCCTCTCCTTCATACTTCATTCGGGCTTAGGACCGGTAAAATTTATCGTTTAACAAGTAATTTAATACGGAGGTATGTAATTAAAAAGCAAACAAATATCAAAATAAAAGATGGTGTTCTGGACTAAAAGAAAAGAGTAATTTTGGCGTATTTATGAAGTTAGAATCATCTGCTATTAAAAAATTATTTTATCATCATCATGTCAGCCTAGAGACGTCCACTGTTGGAAATAGGCCTTCCTCAAAGTGTGTGGAGAACACAGACCGATTTTGAGCCGCCCGCATCAAATTATTATTTACTTAAGTACGTATTATTTACTAAACTTACAAGTATTTCCATTGTCCTTCGAAATGTCCACCACCGTTGTCAAAAGCATCCAATATGCACTGTTTTAATTGTTTGACACTGACCCGGTCACTTTTGTACACTCACAATACGATGTCCATGGGTACACAGCTGCATTCGCGATTTTTCTACTCAAAAAGTACGCACGAAGCATAGCTACATACTCCCGTGATATGAACTGATATATAGGCCATCGCGTCGGGCAAACCTAGACAAACAATTAACTTTTGCAATGAAATTAGATACGCTCACTTTAGCTAACAATTTAGTACTGTTTGTCGCATCGTCGAGGCGTGGCGCAGGCGCAGAGGGGCGGGGGGGGGGGAATTTATCAATGGTTAATTTTACTATGATAGTACACGGGTCGGTCGTAGTATTAGTATTGCATTTACCAATTATCACGTATTTTTGTGGACAGTTTTGGGACTTAGTGTTTTTATTTTTCAACTACATAAATATGATCAGTTAAAGATACTTAGTGCCCTGTTAATTTTTTTGTACTTATTAAAAAATAGTGGTGTATATACAGATTTCCTATAAGTAATAGATTGGGCTGGTCCATATAACAGCTAGTCAAAATTATACACAATAAAAATATTAAATATACCCACATCTAGAGTTCTTAAAAGGCAAACCCTTTTCTCGCAAAATTATAACATGTAGGTATAAACTAGCCGTAGATTAGTAGGTATAACAAGCGGCGTCACGATGTCATATTGCTCTCCCTGTCCAATAAGCAGTATTAATACACTTTTTCTATTTGATATAGTTTTTACTCCATGTGTCTTTTTTCAGGAAAAGCAACAATATTCATTAAAACAAAAGTCTGGTTGAAAAATTACCATGCTTTTTAAAGGGTCTACCAAATTTAAGAATTATGCCCAGATTCACCATCTCTGGATTTCCCTTATCTTCCAAATAAATTCAAAACGAGTACAATGTTTTTATGAGTTATCTGACAAATTAATCTAAAACTATGTTATCAGATAGTGGTGCGACTAGCTTAGTACCTACTACTAGATCTGCTAAGACCAAGTTTGGTGTTATAATTGGTCCTTATGTAACGAGTTTCATTAGGTTTTAATTAATAGTACATATTAGGTTAACTTGTGTTGCCTTCTCAGCACGCTGTACAAGTTATTAATTGCGTATCCATGTATTGTGATTCGCGGTAGTTGAGTGCTTGGACCGATAATGAAACTATTTCTAGGAACAATTCGCGCTGCTGATGGAGATGTGTTGAGAAGTATGGCACGTTTATTATAACTTATCGAAATAATTATGTAGATAGGTACTGGGTTTGCACTACTAGGTACAATTATAGACGCGAAACTCTTTAAAATCAATGTTTCATATTCTTCCACGCTGAACCTACTGAACGGATTTTTATGCAACTCTGCAGCAATGTAGCTTATACATCATTGTGTCACGATAACTGTATTCACGCGAGCGGATCCACGGGTATAGTCTAGTATACATGTTTTATTTATACATTTTTGCGCTTCCGTTTCACTTCGCATTTTCACCGAATCCGTTTGTTATGATAATATTGTAGAATTTATCGAATTTTCCACATATCGAGGGGGAAAACGTATAGAGTTTCAGATTAATGTACGTTTTGGGATGCGTATTTAATATTAATATCGTCTGAAATGCGCGTTCAATCTTTTCGCTTCTTTAATTTCGCCATTTTCATTTTCCCCGAATCGCTTCATTGATTGACGTACTCGGCTTGGCGATAGTCTTCAAAACAAACAGAATTTTTATCCATACTCATGCGAAAGTGTGTTGTTTATTTGTCCCTGTTTCATGTGGCAACGAAGCAATGTAAAGGTATGATTTTTGTGTGTGGAAATAATTTTTAGGCTGGAGAGTGACAAAACATTTGGTGATAACCGACTTCCACGCGGGCAGAGCCTCGGAAAAGTCTACTGAAAGTAAATATATGCAAAGCCATTGGCATTGATAGCACGTATCATTGTAGCTTACAGTAACTTTCAAGTGTTCAACTCAATTGCTAACCGCGTCGACTATTAAATTTGTGCTATGAGACGATTATACGATCACGTTCTAACTAGGGCGTTTATAAAACGAAGTTAGACGGATTACCTCCTGAATACTTGACAAGTATTTGCCATATTTGAAGTATGGCGGATCATATACCGAAGTTGGTCTACTGTGGTACTAAGTTGGCGCCTACGGGGGATTGGAAGATTTCGATTTAACTTATACCAATCAAGATATCATGTGACGTACACTAAATTGTGTTTAGGTTATGATTGTAAGTGTTCTAAGATAATATTGTTAGGATATCTTACGATTATAATATTGCCGTGTGGTTGACGGCATAGAATACAAGTGTCACCACCCCCTATCTTCCCGTGGGTGTCGTAAGAGGCGACTAAGGGATAACACGATGCAAATACCATCTTTGCGTAGAGACAGAAAACTCGACATCAAACCCTATACGACTGCCTCGTTGGTCTCGCGGCATAAATGTGCGCGTGGGATCGTGAGGTCCCTGGTTCGATTTCTGGGTCGGGCAGTGTTATTGGGTTTTTCTGTCACAAAATTCTCAGTAGCAGCACGGAGTTACGACTACCTCGTTGGTCTCGCGGCATAAATGTGTGCGTGGGATCGGGAGGTCCCTGGTTCGATTTCTGGGTCGGGCAGTGTTATTGGTTTTTTCTGTCACGAAATTCTCAGTAGCAGCACGGAGTCTGGAAATGTGCCCGGTACGGCAATAGGCTCGCCCCTTATTACGTGGGACTAAAGTATATCTGGCGAAAATTGGGTGTAGAAATACACCTCTGCCTACCCCTTCGGGGATAAAAGGCGTGACGATATGTATGTATGTATAATATCTTAAAAGTAGGTTAAATACTACGACGCTTACATTATTAGTTTGAGTTTAGTGCTGAAATCGGTGATTCCAATCCAACCTTGACCTTATACAAATGCGAAGAATGTGGTCGACCAAACTGAAATGCCGTTCCTTTGAAAACATTAGCTGTGTAAGTATTTAATGTAAAAGAGGGAGAGGAAAATTAATTGATTAAACATCGGTGTACGAAACAAAGAACTAAACTCCTGATTATACTCCTTTTGTCTTTAGTCAGTTTACTGCATGTGATGTTAAGTAGAGCATTTTATCCATTAGCTCCAACGATTTTGGTTGTGACGGTATCACCCGTAGTACGATCCTCCCCATCTTTGATGTAATCCTACCTATTATCACGCACATATTTAACTCGTGAATTTCCAGTGGCGTGTTTCCTGCATCTTGGAAGTATGCTCATGTGGTACCACTACCTGAAAATCCAATCCTGTGTCATTTTCTGAATGCCGACCCATATCCATACTACCCTTCCTTTCCAAAGTCCTTGAACGTCTTATCCATAACCAGCTCAACTCATTCCTTATTAAAAATAACATCCTCAATCTTTTTCAATCAGGTTTCCGTTCTGGTCATAGTACCACTACTGCCCTTGTCAATATTACGGATGATATCAGGTCAGGTATGGAGGACGGCAAGCTCATAATTCTCTGTTTGTTGTATTTCAGCAATGCTTTCAACACCGCGGCACCGTTGACTTTGATGTTCTCCTTGCCATTTTAAGCTCTCTTAGCAAATCTCCATCCGTGATTGACTGGTTTCGTAGTAACCTGTTTGGCCGCCGGCAGCTTGTCCATTTGGATGAAATTTATTCGTCTTGGTGCGACAAGTCTGCGGGTGTACCTCAGGGCAGCGTTCTTTCTCCTCTGCTCTTCTCGATTTTTATCAATTCAATATCTAGTTCTATTTCAAGTTCCTACCACCTTTATTATTATTATTTATTATTAAATCTTTATTCACAAGTAACACGGACTCATTAGGTTAGTAACAATTTTACTTATATCTATGTTAGTAACAGTATATATATTATCATTATAATAAATTAAGACTAAACGAGCTGTTATGCGTGTGAGTCACCACTGCAAGCTCATCACTGAGGTGGAAAGCTTACAGCAGTGACTCACATACACACAGTCAAGTCTGGCCGCTACACAGCTTAGTATGATATTGGGGCTCGCCCGCACAAGGCGCACCAGGGAGCCGTATCGCTTTCGTATAGTTGTGTAAAAACAATCGTCACGAGCGTCAGCAAGCATCCCTGAGGCACTGCAAACCGGGGCAGCCCCATCAATACCCGGAACGCGTTATTGTATTGGATTCGTAGATCACTGTAGGGTTTTTGAGTTTAATTTACCCACAGGCTGCACGTGTAAAAAGATGTACAGTATGCACGAAATAACGCTATTTTAACAGTTTGAGAACAACATACAAACCTGCGGGCAGTCATGTTAGCTCTTACCGACAGTGATCTTCGTTCCGTTTTTATATCCTCACTATCTTTGAGGTCCACTGTCAAACAATGTCCGTGGTATTTGAAACTGAACACCCGTCCTAATATTATTTGTCTTTATGCAGATGGTCTGTAAATTTACTCTCAAGCGAAGCTTGAAAATTTATCTTTAATCATCGCCAGTATTAATCAGGATCTAGATGTCGTATCAGAATGATATGGCAACTAGATAATCCTTATCCTGTTAAAACCCAGGCCATAATTATCGGCAGACCTAGACAGATTTCTAGGATTAACTGGTCAATGCTTCCCCAGGTGTCTTTTACAGGTGTAAAAACTGCACTTGTGCAATTTTTCTTCCCATTCTTAACTATGCCGATGCAAGCTATCTCGATCTCTATAATGATCAACTTGATAAACTTGAGCAACTCCAAAATTTCTGTATTAGATTCATATATGGTTTACGCAAATATGATCATATCTCTGAATTTCGCAACAAGCTCAAGTGGCTGCCAATCCGCCTTCGCGGGAATACTCTCATTTGCTGCCTTCTCTATAATATTCTACACAATCCTTCATTTCCCATGTATCTGAAAACACGCTTTGAATACCTTCACGGAGAATCTTAGACTGAAAATTCCCTTCAGACTCTACGATTTTCTACGACAAATCTTTTACTATACAGGCTGTACGATTGTCTAATTCGTTGCCTGAGACAATCAGACAGGCTCAATCCTTGACCATATATAAGAAACTTGACACCAAACACTACTTAGGAGATATTCCATGACCGCTCTTTTAAACTTGCACTGAGATTGTATTTATTTATGGTATCTATTTATATTTTATAAAGTATAAATTTGTGTATGTTGTAATATTAGTGTGTAAGTACATAGTATTAATATTAGATTTGTTGAGCTCACCAGAATACACTATTTCTTGAAGTACACCATAACCTGCCCATTCTATCAGTCACTGAATCATGTATTCCATTATTGGTTGTCTGGAAGAAATCACATTTTGCGATAAGACCGCCCTTGTACCACTAGTTTTAATTTGTTTGAAATTTGATCACTGTATTCTTGTATATTTTTGTTTTTCTGGTGTTGTTGTTTAAAGAGTTTTTTATCCATCTATCTAAAATAGTATGAAGTAGTACTTAGTTAGTTTTCAAACAGAATATTTGTTTAGGGCGGTGTCTTGAGAGCACTTTAGACTCCAACGAGTATACTCTACATAATTACTTTGTAAAAATCGTTTATCAAAAAGAAATGTTTTCAATTTACTTAACCCGGCAGGCGATTGGCTTTACAAAATAACGTTTTATTGATTCTATGTTAGTTTGCACCTATGGTTGTTTATAAAAAAAGTGTGTTGGAAATCACTCAAGAGGTTAAACTGGCTGCTTTTATTAAATCAGACGCAATGGCATCTACACGAAACATTTCGATAATAAAGTGCGGTCAATCGAATTGGACCGCATATCGCCTAGATTAAAGTGGGATTGAAGATTTTACGTTATTTTGTAGCTGTTGTATTTTGTACCTACATGAGACAAAGCTTGGAAAAAATAACTGAGGTTATTATAATTATGAAGAGAATATATAAGATTAGATATTACTACATATATTTCACCTAACGGCTTGGCTGCGGGGACCGGCGACGCGACCTGCGACACGACCGGCGACGCGACAATTCGCGCGACGCGAAAAACATGCCACGGGCACACGCGCTCGCCGCCGCGACCAGTGTAGACCAGGAGCGAGACGACATTAGCTGAGATCTTTTTGAAATTTAGCTCGACATTGTACGGACTTTGGTGGCAATATCACATTTGTTTCAACCCGGCAATCGAACCCGAGACCTCATGATCCGCTTACAGTACCGCAAGATCACAGAGGCAGACTTGATATTGTGTACCTAACCACGGTATTGAAAACTATAGGTACTGTATTTTATCTTTATACAAACGGTTGGAACGCGATTTATACCTACGAGCGTCAGGCTCGGTGCCCACCTAACCTACTGCATACCAAACTCAAGGCGCTTCGGTATACATTCTGTAGGTATTGAATGCGTACTGAGCCGACGCTTGTAGGTATTGTAACTCGAGTTTTGAGTTAAAATACGGAAAAGCTTATGTAGGTTGTAAGTGTGATCTAACTAACTAGGTATATGCACTTTTAAAAACTTACTTAGGTATTTTGAAATCACAGACAGACACTTCAACTTTATTTATACTGTATACATTTATGTAGATATAGATAACATCCTGACGTTCCAAATAGCTAGCCTAACTAAAAATTCTAAGAATAATATCATGCTCGCGGAGAAATAAACTAAAAATTTTATACTGACTGAGCTCCGGCGCTAGTCGCCGCGACTACCGCTCGACACCGTGGCGTGCGCCGTACTAATTCATATTCATACATTTGTTTTGGTCACGCGACGTGTCGCGCGACACGCCGCAGTACCGCTCGGTGCTCGCCGCTGCGCGTGGCATGCTTAGAACATTTCTATACATTTGATTCAGTCGCAAGTCGTGTCGCCGGTCGCGTCGCGCGAATTTTCGCTGGAGCGAATTGTCCGTGGCCAGGCCGTAAGTCTACATTCTGGAATGTAATAAAAATCTTGAATATTGGTTGCTGTTCTATTATATAATATATATATTATTTTATTCGTACTCGGTGCAAAAAAGCTGGAGGCCTCCATAATTAATGTACGCGGTAGCTTAGCTAGCTTGGAATGAGAACGTTATATACATATGATAGAAGCTATAGCAAGGTTAAATTGATAGTGACTGTGAGCGATGACGAACGGTGAAAGAAGTGCTAGCAGAAGGAGATAGGCGATTGGATTGGTAGCGCTTTCGTATGTTGATTGAATCTCGTTTTCTTTGTTAGAACCAATCACAGTTTGCCCGACTTGGAATCAAACGTTCTATTACGATCGTTTATTACCACCTGCAACTTACAGCCACGGAAGCACGGAAGGAATCGTCAAGTGTAACTAATATTGCTACAATACTTCGAAATGTATTTTTATCACCTTCTTATAAAACATCACCCGTAGAAGGAATAATAAATTAATTAATATTAAACATCACGGGGACTTTATAAACATTAGAACAAAGAAGAAAGCCCAGACGCGAAATAACAATTTGCGGATCATACAATATATTGCCCCGTTTGGAAATCTTACCTGCAGCACTCTGCATATGTTAAGTGGTATGGCGGTTGCTTAAACTACTACGCCATTCGTGCAGTCAAATGTAATGCTTATAAGCACATTGCTTCGCATAGCAAGGCTTAAAAGCTGGCTGTATTACAAACGTAAGGACATATACAAAGGACCCAAGTAACGTTCTATATAGTACAGCCCATTATACAAATACCCCTCCTTGTGCAAGCTTACCGCACGATTAGGGATCAGCTTATATTGGTAATGTATAGACGTATGATTATTTTATGTGTGTTATTCAAAGCTGTTCGAATGTTCTCACTTATTATTATTCGCAGAAATCACTGACTACTTTGACCCCGTGTAACGAAGCACGCCAAACAAACTTATCTCTGTAATTATATTCATATACCGATAATTACGTTTCTACGGACATATATGTGTAGATATACGTAGATATATATGTTTGTGAAGTAATTACTTCCGCTTAAGGAGTTTATGTAAGGACGCTACATGCATTTATACACAGCAGTGACAGTGCTACTCCACTGCATAAAACAAGGACTTGTGTAATAATCAGCTATCGTGTTTGTATATCATGATTATGTAGGACTTTATATTATAAATGATAATAAAAAGAATTTCAATATTTAGTTGTTGAAAATTAAGACTTAAATATCGAAAAAAAGATAAAATATATATAAATTATCCGTCAGGTGTAAATTATTAAATTATAACTATGAAAACTGCGAATGAATCGGGCGATTACATCACACAATTTAAGACCCCATCTGGCGACCATGGCCGTAGAACTGACCGATAACTATTTTGTTACTCGAGTGAGGTGACAATATAACTATCGGTGTGACTTTTCGATAAAGGTTTCGATTAGTATACGATTCTATTAAAAACTTGTGATGGTCGCGAAACCGCTACTGCATCTTGGATAGAAAAATCTAGAAGAAAATTTGATCACCGTACACTACACTCACAAATAATATTTCTTCTGTACACCGTAGCGCTTATCGCAGTTCATCACTGCTTATAATTCTTGTCGTGACCTTTATCTATTTTGTTGGTCTCTGATACAGGATACCGAAACTCTTGTTTGCAAGAAAGCGTATGAAACAACCGATTACCGGAAAAAGCAGTTTCGTTGGATTTCCCGTCGCAGTACGGCAGTATGGCATTTGGCACTGTGTCAATTAGATGGCAATAAGCTCGACTTATATTACGTATGACCTAAAAATTCTAACAAATATTGGCACGACTGCTTAATCTTTTGACATAGTTCATATAGATAAACAAGGAGTAATGAAAAGTGCTTAAAATTTGATAGGTAGGATCATGACTGATTGAGAAGAAACCAATATATTATTAGGGTTACACTTTATTTTATTGTTACATGTTTGCATTCATTATCATCACCATGTTAGCCTAGAGACGTCCACTGCTGGACATAGGTTTTAGGCTTCGCTCAAGCTTTGAGCAGGGGTGGGCCTCTCACAATGTGGTTAAGATTGCGGGAAGCGGTTGAATAATTGCATGGAACTCATGGAACTTTGGTCCTAGCACAACTCACACACGGACATCGGTGAAACAATTAGACCAACAGAATAATCTACAAGACATGAATTGTCGCCAAAAGTGTTAATATTACTTACTTTCGACTTTAAAATAAACTGACACTAGTCTAAACCATGGAATATCGCTATCCCTTCGGGTTGCGGCGGTCAGACAGGCAGTCGCTCTGTGGAAAAGCTAATATTCAGCCAAAATCCGGTTAGACTAGTAAGCGGACCCCAGATTGAAACTGGGATAACGCTAAGAGAAAGAAGACTTTCGACTTGACACAAAAGATTTTATCTTTCTAAATCTTGAAAAAGTTGACCTATGCATATCAATTTAATAAATGCATGAAAACTCAGAATACAAATCACTATTTTTATACCTAAAAATGTTGTGAATTTTATTTACGATAGACCCATGGCGCTATCGCCGAATTTTTAATGTTAAAGCTTTTCGTATAATTTTAGTATGGTAATCTTGTCAGGTGTTGGCTAAGCAACTTAACAAGCCCGAGGGAGATACGCTGCCCTTATCGTATTCGCTTGATATACAACACGGACGGCTTTCAACACATTTTATACATATGTTGATATGCGATGTCTAATTTCCGTCAGTAGTTTATTACTGGGGCTCAGAGTATGTCAGGCTAGATCAGTATGGTTTTAAGCTCTACGTAGTTATTTGTGTCTATCTTTTTTAAATATGAAGTTCAGCTTCCATGCGTTTGTGTTTGCAAAACCGCTTAACAAAGTGACGCGTTTCAAGTACTTGGGTCACTGGGTGACCGATAATCTGTCGGATAACACTGACATGGAGAGGGACACAGGGCGCTGTAAGTTCGGTGTAATATGCTGGCTCGAAGGTTTGCACGCTGTACAAGAGATGTTAAAATCACATTATTCAGAGCGTACTGCTAGTCCTTGTACACGTGGGCACTATGGGTCCGGTATACACAGAATTCGTATAGCGCTTTGCGTATCCAATACAATAATGCCTTTAGGGTGATGTTGGGGTTGCCGCGTTTCTGTAGCGCATCAGGAATGTTTGCCGAAGCAGCTGTACCTGACTTTTATGCAATCTTGCGAAATAGGATGGCATCCCTTATGTGGCGGGTGCGCGTAAGCTTAAACAGATAGATTTTACCTATGTAGCATTGGATGACGAGGCATTGGATGACGAGTCATCGACCGTAATGTAATTATGTAAAGTAAGTCAAGTATTTGTTGTATGTACCTACTATGGACTTTAATGTCTGAAATTAAATTATATATTATTATTATTATAAAACTCGACTAAGTCTAAGAAATCATTGCGGGTATCAATACTTTCCCTTATGTCTCTTCTTCATCTTATCTGAATCCGCCTTCTAAATCGATATCGTTATTGCCGTTAATGATTCTGTTTCTTTGATATTTGGTTTTTATATACGAGTAGGTACCTTCATACCCAAATGATTGATGAAATAATATATTTTTTAAATGTTAAATGTGATTTTTTCATGTCAAACCACTGCGCCATCAAGCAATCTAATCAACTGAGGGACTATAAACAATATCTCAAAAACATAAAATATTTACGAAACAAACATTTGGTTTCAACTTTTTAAAATACAGCTTTAACCAGAGCAGTGGGTTTCGAGTAATCTACGGACGGACGAACATAAATATCTATGTTTTCACGTCATTTGCTTTTGGGTCTATAGTGGTATTTCTGTCGCGTTGTGCTAAATGGTTTGGATATTCTCCAAATATGCCATCTAGATAAGCCATTTTACTGTTATTATCGAAGTCCCTATTAGCAAAAGTTTGGTGTATTGTTTAAGTCGGTATTAGTTATGGTTCAGAATATTTAACGGTAGGTATCTAATTTGAATGTCCCCGTTGAAAGTATTTATTTGAGTTGAAATGTAATGTCTTGGTAGGAACAAGGAGATCATCTTAAGTAGAGTCATCTTAGTTAATGTTAGAGCTAGCTTATGTTTGTAGTTTCAGTATGATGTAACAGACTAATGACATCCCATAGGGTCATACAGGATATAAATAACATCCGGATAAATAAGAAGCAGGAAAAACTATTTTGAAATGTACTTATCTGCTGCCTTTTTGCAATTAATTTTATTATAACAAATTATTTGAATTATTTAAAAGCTGAAATGTTCTCTTACTGTCGCTGTTTTGCCGCGAGCTGGTCCGTGCCACAGCATAAATAATACCTAAAGGAAAGGCGTATTATTATGATCCCATAAAGTCGTGATGCAATTCTTAGCAATGCTGCGTGGCTTTAAGCAGTCTTAGCTCGTCTAGTTAGCGATAAATTAATGTTCAAGTTATAAACAGCGATCGAATTGCACTCTAACTTGTGGTGTGAGTAAGGCGCTTAGTTTAAGGCTGTGTTTCCGGCTTTGTTAACGTGTTTAATCCGAGATAATGTTCCAACTTGTAACTGCACTATTAGTTATAGAAATTACTATATAGATAGTGGTCTAATTAATTTTGAATAAATAAAAGTCATCGCCTCAGAATGATTGTTAGACCCAAATGTTTTTCAACTGATAATTAAGTTTAACCAGCGACATAATTAGCAAATTCATTCCTTGAAGACTTTTATTATCTTCTTAATATATAAAAGCCTTGCGTTACTGACTGACTGACAGACACGCTACAGCCGAAACTATTGGGCGCAGCAAGCTGAAATTTGGCATGTATGTTCCTTGGGGACCTTAGGGTTGCACTAAGAAGGGATTTCCCAAAATTCCCACGGGATCGGCCAAAACGGGTAAATTAAAAAAAAATGCAGGCGTAGCTGCTGGCGTCCTCTAGTAAGTTTATATTGTGTGTGATTTTGTACTTTTCGTAAAACATAGAAAGAAGACCCACTACTATTTGTGTGATATTATTGATAGACTCGCAAAGGTAGCAACATAAAACACGAATTCGTCCTCGTATGAATGGTAGAAAAATAACAAAAGAATAAAATAAATTAGCGGGTCTTAATCGCGTACAATTAACTTATCTAATGTATAAATATCTATTTGCTTCCGACGTTTCGATCGTCTTGTACCGATCGTGGTCGCTGAGACTGGTGAGAGTTCAGCGCCGTCTTGTAGAAGTGCGGGTTTCGGCACCCACCATCACTTGGTTTTTATTTATGTTCGCAATGTTGGTACTCGACACACTACACTAATGACGTCTAGACACTGTTGAGCTGTGTCACTGCGGCGGTATTTAGATTTGCTAATGACTGGATTCCAAGTAGTCGATAATCTATATCCATCCTTCCGTTTGAAATTGTTATATTTCTTGATTTCTACCGCTTCACGTACTATCCTGGAGTAATAGTGACGATCGGTGGATAATACTCGTGGTTGATCTATTTTTATCCAGTGGTCCAGACTCCAACAAATGCTCAGCTATAGCCCACTTATTAAACACCTTGGATTGACTAAAAGCCCTGATACTGCGGTTTTCGTATCAGAAAATTTAACCCCTAATGGAGCTCGATTTTTTTTCCTGGTGCGGGATTTACATAAGACAAAGAAATTCAAATTTTGCTGGACATCTTTTGGTCGTATTTTTATAAGGAAAGATGAAACTCAAATACAATTGTCATTAAGAACGAGGCACAGGTACATCGCCTGTTGCAAGACGCATGACTAGCTATTCTTCTATTTGATAATGTTGCTTATTTAATAGTGATAATTTCTTTAAATGTAACAAGACCAAATATTATCATAGGTTTGTGTTACTGCTACCAGTTAACTCCAGTAGGTTAAGAATCATAACATATTATATTAGGCTGTGTTTTATTAAAATAAAAAGTATAAACTATATAACTGTAATGCGCACTCACACACTAAAAACAAATACAAACATACATCACTTGCAACTCACCCACACACTGCTCATATTTTATACACATACCACACACACTTCGAAATACCCAAAGGTTTATGTATCTCAGTAAATACGTATTCAACAATTATGGATAACACCATACAAGCTTTAACTGAAATTGACAATACAGAAGTAGCCCAAGTATCACATTACTCACAATTATTCGATTTTAATAAGATTGAAGAGAATTTGCCGTGTGGTTGACGGCATAGAATACAAATGTCACCACCCCTTATCTTCCCGTGGGTGTCGTAAGAGGCGACTAAGGGATAACACGATGCAAATACCATCTTTGCGTAGAGACGGAAAACTCGACATCAAACCCTATACGACTGCCTCGTTGGTCTCGCGGCATAAATGTGCGCGTGGGATCGGGAGGTCCCGGGTTCGATTCCTGGGTCGGGCAGTGTTATTGGGTTTTTCTGTTACGAAATTCTCAGTAACAGCACGGAGTCTGGAAATGTGCCCGGTACGGCAATAGGCTCGCCCCTTATTACGTGGGACTAAAGTATATCTGGCGAAAAGTGGGTGTAGAAATACACCTCTGCCTACCCCTTCGGGGATAAAAGGCGTGACGATATGTATGTATGTATATATGTAATAAGATAATAAAAGTTGCAAATACCGTCTTTACGATTATTTCTCAAAATATCAGAAGTATTTACTCTAATTTCAATGACCTTGAGTTAAATATAGCAAATCTTAACTTTATTACGGATTTTATAGTTTTCAGTGAATGCAGGCTGAATTCCAGAAAAATTGTTCCTCGATTGAGCGATTACTCAACAGGACAGACTACTAAACACTTGAACAAAGCCAATGGTGTTGTTGTCTTCGTAAATAACAAACATGTGTATCAAATAAATGAGATAGAATTAACCAATTCTTCTTGTCTACAAGTGACAATAAAACCTGATCTCATAGCCCTAGTTATATATCGCTCATCATCAAGGACAAACGCAGATGATTTCATAAACTCTTTAAGTAATCACCTAGCTACTATCGCGCCAAATAAAAATGTAATAATAACTGGGTACATTAGTATAAATCTTATACATAAACAAGAAGAACAAACCTACGAGCGCTCAAATAGACCTAATTATCTTAATACTCTAGCAACTTATGGCCTGCTCCCTGGACATTCTCTTCCAACTAGAAACAAAAACTGTCTAGACTACTTCATTTTAAGGCTTAAACCTAACAAAAAGTCTCCGCACATTAGTATAATAAAATTGACAACACTGTCACTGATCACTGTTTGATTTTCCTAAAACTTTTCGATTTGACGAATAAACATGAAACAACCAACTTTGAAAAAGCACTCGATTTTATTTTTCTCGATTTATTTTAAAATCTAGCAACATTGTTGACCTGTAAAACTTAACCGACCCCAACATACTCACAGACAACTTAATAAACTTACTACTAAAATGTCTCATGGCAAGTACCCTTGTCATAAGAATCCCCATAAAAAGTAGACTGATCAAACCGTGAATGACTGTAGGCTTATTGCGCTGCATACATAACCGCAACAATATGCAACTAAAACTATGACGAGATCCAAACAACCAGATATAAAAAAATACTTTTAAAAGATATCGCAACCACTGCAACTGCTTTACTAAGAAACTAGAAAGTAGATATGACTGCGAGTTAATAAAAAATGCAAGCAACCCTAAAAAACTATGGCAAACGATTAATAACATCATCCAAAGGAAATCGCCTTAAATACAAAACACAGTATTACTGGAATCAGTCGCTACCCACAACAAAGCAGTAAATAAAGTCAACAAATATTTCTGCTCTATAGGTGTTTAGAGTTCGGGCTAAGAATGGGTAAGTTTTACTACCGAGATCAGTGGAAGTGATTAATTCATCCAGTCTTAGCCCAAGGCAAAGGATCCAAACACTATTACTGCGATCGCACAGTGAATGAATACAAAACATAATATTAACATGAGATATCTTACCAAATCTTACTGATGCTCCTGATGATGTTCTTGAGTGGACCTATAAGATTAACTCATAATTTTGGCCAAAATAACAAGAGAATCGAATAAATAACACAGAATCCAATTCGGCGAAGTCCTACTCCAGACCACGATGCACGTTTGCGGTTCACAAAACTTTTCACAAATGTTCAATATATCACGAATTTATCACAAACTTTGCCGGAAGTCAAAAGCGGCAGTCTTACGAGGGTTTACTCAATTTAGTTCAATTATACAATTCACACGAAATGCAAAAGGTATGCTCACAAAAAGGTCCTTTCCGGAAAAGGAAGTTGACAGTTCAGTGTGACCATAGTCAGAAATTTTCAATAGACTAAACTAAACATTACTAAATCGATATAATCGACTTGACCTATCACAAATAATATTTCTATTTCAAACATCCTATACCGGTCCGCTAATCAGTTGGTAGACGTGACAACGTTGCAACCGCTCTCCTCAGAATCGAACCGTCCACCAAGACCTCAGCAAATCGGGGAACTCCATCAGCCCCAGTTACCAAACGAAGGATGCGCCCCCTGCGCCATCTGAGTGGCGGAAGGTTAGCCTCCTTGATCAAAACGAGGTCACCAATCTTGGGTGGATCGGTCTTGTCGGTCCACTTAACGCGTTGCTGGAGTATGTGCAAATATTCCAAATTCCAGCGTTTCCAAAAGCTCTGAGTAATTTGGCGTACCAACGCAAAACGCGAGAGACGACCAGGTCTCGTATCGATATAGGGGTACTCAGACAAGGTGACAAGTGGGCGACCAATCAAAAAATGGCCCGGCGTAAGGGCCGCCAAATCATTCGGATCTGAGGAGATCGGGCACAATGGCCGAGAGTTCAAAACGGCCTCAATCTTACAAAACACAGTTGCGAGTTCCTCAAATGTAAGGACAGATTCACCGATTGTCCTGCGCAAGTGTGTTTTGGCTGATTTTACAGCGGCCTCAAAAATACCACCCCAGTGTGGACAATTTGGTGGGGAAAACAACCAATTTATCCCACGTCGGGCAAGCCTATCACCTATATCAGCCTTGTTGGTTTCAAGGAAATTAACAACGTCATTCAAATAATTACAAGTGCCCTTGAAGTTAGTGCCACAGTCAGAACGGATCAAGGAAGGCAGCCCTCTGCGGGATACAAATCTGTCAAATGTGGCTACAAACGCCTCGGTCGTAAGCGAGGAGACCAGTCCTAAGTGTACGGCCTTTGTGGAAAGACAAACAAAAACACACAAGTAGGCCTTAACAGTCTTGCTGTTTCGAAGTGTCGACGTTTTCACCAAAAAGGGACCTGCGAAGTCCGTGCCAACACCGTCAAACGTCCTGCTTTCCGTCAGCATGCGAGTTCTTAAGGTGACGGTCAGTTACCAACAAGCGTACCAAATGACCGTCCTTGGGTAACAACAGGGGGTGACGAGCCCCGTAAGGGAGGTTTGCGTTCTTGAGACGCCCTCCAACGCGCAAGAGACCCGTATCGTCCAAAAAGGGGTTCAATTTAGAGACAGCTCCCGACAATTTCGATCTCCCTGATTTAAGGATAGCAATCTCCTTCTCAAAATGCGCCAATTGCACAGAACGAACCCAAAAGGTGAGGGATTCCTGTCGTTCCTGTGGTGAGAGAAACGGTGTCAGACGTTTCTGTTGTTGGTGCCTAAAATTAAAAACAAAACGCTTTATCCAAGCAGTGACACCTAACAACTTGTCGAGGGAGCTGTAACGATTCAACAAAAAATCGGGGTCGAAGGCGCATTCTACCTTCTCAAGAGTGAGTGTTCGTAGACCCGGCAAATTAGAAGTATTCAAAACTGGCGTTCGAGGCCAATCAATTTCTGGTCAACTCAACCATTCCGGACTCCACCACAGCGAATGACCTATCAAACTAGGCGTCAAGCATCCGCGCGAGGCACAATCAGCGGGGTTGAGCTCACCTGGCACATGTCTCCAAACAAGCTTGACTTCAGATTTCTGAATTTGGGAAACGCGATTAGCGACAAATACCTCCAAAGTGTGGACAGACGCCTTCAACCAACAGAGAACAATTTGGCTGTCTGTCCAGGCGTAGGTCCCATTAATACAAATGCTTTTACCCAAAGTGCTGGACACGTGGTTCAATAAGCGTACAAGTAGTGCTGCTCCCGAGAGCTCCAATTTCGGAATGGTCAGAGATGTCCGAAGGGTAGCCACCTTGCTCTTCGCCATGGTCACGCCGCCGTGGTTTACTTGCGCACTAACTGTGCGCAAGTAAACCACGGCGGCGTGACCACGTTCCGAGGCGTCACAAAACCCGTGAAGGGTGGCTTTGTACTTCCCGGGAGGAAGGATGGGACGAGGCAAGGAGATCTCATTGACGGCAGGAAGTGAGGATACAAAAGAGGTCCATTCCTCAACAAGAGTGCCGTGTAGAGGTTCGTCCCAGGTCAACCCTGCTGTCCAACCTTCTGCAAGAAGCATTTTGCCCAAAATATAATAGGACAAATCCAACCGTTCGGATCAAAGGTTCTGGCGACAGTAGACAATACGAGACGTTTAGTCCAAGAACAAGGCAATTTCAAGTCTACGTTATACGTAAAGATGTCTTGGACTGGCCTGTACTGAACACCGAGAACAGCCATCATGGCGGGGTTGTCAACAATCTCAAATAGATGTGGATCTTGCTGATGATCCTCTGCCAAGCCTTCCAAAAGCGCTGGTGAGTTGGAAATCCATTTGCGCAACTCATAACCAGCGGAGGCCAAAATACCTATCAATTCGTCCCGCAGGAGGATCGCCTCGTCCGCTGTGGAGGCGCTCGAGCAAATCTCATCGACGTAAATATCGTCCTTCAAAATGGCGGAGGCTCGTGGGAAACGTAAGCCTTCGCGGTCTGCGAGCTCCCGAAATGAACGTATTGCCAAGTAGGAGCTTGACCTTAACCCGTACGTATTAGTATTGAGCTCGTAGATGACCATGGGATCACGAGGAGACTCTCTCCAAAGGATCAGCTGGAAGCGACGGTCATCAGGGTGGATAATCATCTGCCTGAACATAATTTTTATGTCGGCCACAAAGATAACCTGATGTCGTCGGAAGCTGGTGATGACGTCACAAAGGTCCTTGACCAACTTGGGACCAGAATGCAAGCACTGGTTCAAGGATACGCCCGAAGAAGTCTGCGCAGCACCATCAAACACTGTGCGCAGCTTGCCAGTCGATGGCTTCAATACCGCATGATGCGGAAGAAAGTTTTTTTTATTTATTTTATTTATTAGCTTTATACACTTAACGTATATAGGTGTATGTAATGCCTTAGGCATTTTCTGCCAGTCTACCTTAGAGACTGGCAGAAAATGCCAATTAATAGTAGGTGTATTCTAAAAGGTTGAGTTTGACTTACCTATATTATATATATATTTAATAGACATTATGGACACATATTACATACAATTAAATCACAGTACTGATGCATATATACATATATATACCTACATACATATACATATTATATGTACATATATAAATAAATATATACCAATAAATAAAATATATAATTATAAATGTTGCGATAGTTCTGCTAACTTAGTAGTGCTCCACCGAACGCCAATCCAAGTTTGACACAGACATAGGTCCCAATTGTTCATATTCTCTCATGAACCCAATATACTACTGCCTGAGCTCCGGATCACGACCCATGCGACGCTCCATAGCCAACAATCTCTTTTCGGCTAAAGGTCGTGACTCACCAAGCGGAGGCCGAACAGACAGAAAAGGTAGCTTCGTAATGATCCGACCAGAATGGAGTCGACCAGTGTTGTTCTGGAAGAACAGCTCGCACTCCTCATGTTCTGGATTCAAACGAGCAGCTTGAGGGGCTCCTCTACCTGCCAAAACCTCTGAACCGCATCAGAGAGAGCGGAGCCTACAGCCAACAAATTATCAAGTTCGGGTGGAGGGGAGTCCCTAGGTACAGGGCCCATCAAAGCAAATCCAAATATTGTCGGCATGGCAGTCAAACCATTTGGCACCAAGACCCGTTTCCCACCAATCAAAATTCCACCGAGGACATCAGAGCCAATCAACAAATCGATTTATCCCGGTGTGTCAAATTTAGTGTCTGCCAGTTCCAATCCCGATGTCAAATTCACCACAGCAGCAGGTAGCTGCTTCTGTGGATGCATACCCAAAATATTCTTCAGCACAATAGCCGAGGTTTTAATCCTCGGGTGTGAAGATACAACAGGGCCAAACAAAACCTTAACTTGCCCTTTAACATTAGAGGCTACGTCAGCTATGCCCCGTATACAATTTGGAAAAGAGCCCATATTTAATTTAACCTGCCCTACCAAATAAGTGGAAACAATACAACCTTGTGAACCTGTGTCCAATATAGCACGGACAACAACAGAGGTCCCCGTGGGTCCCCAGACCCTAACAGCAATCGTTGGTAGGATAACGGTCTCAATGGGGGTGGTTGGCGTTATAGGGCAGGAGTTAATTACCTATTGTTGCCTGGGCGGCGACCGTTAGCCAGGACCAGGCAAATCAAAATGGGGGTGCGGCTTAGAGAGCGGACTGTATACAGTCTTAATGGAGTATTACTTGAGTACTGTTCCAACCTTGTCCGTCACTCCCTTTAGATAAAGCATGTAAGCCGGCACTCTGCTTACTTCAGGTCTACGATCTTTCCTCTACAGACGGAGTATCTTCTTCTTCTATCCGTTGCGCCTAAGTACCTCCTGAACATATGACAGCTCACTATTTAACTGTTCAGAGTCACACAGGTCATACGCTCTGTTCACTAACGAAGCAAGAACGGAATCCAAGTGCCGCGGATGGTGGTGCGAGTTCGCGTTGAGTTCGCGATTAAATAACAAAAGGTTTGATAATAAGAAAGTGGGTAAACAAAGAAATAAATTTTCCTTCCGTATTAGGACAAAAGCATACAGACTACTTCAACTTTTTTTTTTAACTTCTGTGTCAGTTGGATCGCTAAAGGGCAAAGAAATTCAAATTTCCACGTCTTTTTATTTAAAACCAGAGCTGACAAAGTTAGCAACAGACGCAGTATTAGTGCGATCCTTAAATTACGCGACTCATATTTACTACTGGCGACTATATGACTTTGAGGATGACTAGATTAAGTGCATCATTACTATTCGTCAAATGTTGAACGTTTTGTTATATGCTCGATCTTTGTACGTGATGTTACATCTATGTCATACACAACTATTTGTACTCTTTTTTAATTAAGTGCCACAAAACAAGAAATAATGCAAATCTGAAAAAAGAGTTTATCACAAATACATCTGCTGAGACACGATGCATGTTGTAGTGGTGGCAATGGTTAGTCGTCAGTTTTAAAAAACTTTTGTCTATTTTGGTCCTAATAATTACTTCGTGTAAAGATGTATAACTTCCTTGCTTGCGATTATACCTGCGAACAATACATCGACTATTTCGTTTAATTAAAAGTTGAGGAGCGACCTACATATTTAAAGCTTGTTCGAGAATATTCTCGTAGACTGTCACAGTAGTAGTAGTACTAGTTCCCAAATAGTTGATAACTACGCGATGCGATCGTGTAGGAGGGTTGAAAGTGCGATTTAGAGGCTGCAGCGCGGTTTTGTTGTCGGCATTGTGGAATCGAACGATACGTCCATAAACTGCTGTAGTACGAGTTTGTGAAAAAAAGAACGCCTTTAAATGTATGACCATATAAAAAAGGAAGGAAATTCTAATGGTTCAGGCATCGCGCCTGTGAAGTAATGGTCGCTTTGTTGTAACTATGAATTGTGAACTCACCCGTTTTTTCAGTGTTAAAAGTTTTAATGTCGATATCAAACAAATTTAAATAGTAAATCTTTGCTTTCATATGGAACGAAGCAGAAGTCTATGTACGAGAAAATAAACCCAGATTTTTTATTCTGGCTCGCGTAATTCGTAGTTCATATCAGTATCATTCGACAAACGCTAATGTGTACAGGCATGCACTGGTGTCGGCAACGTTACTCCAATGAGAGAATGTCTGTATTACTTTTGTGAAAATGGATATGATTATCCAATTCAATATGAAAACAACTATAGCCTTATTTACAAGTAAATTGTCGACTACGTATTGAAGCAATAATCATTTTTGGTGAAGGCTGCAATACCCTAGTGGTTGAAAAGTTCTAAATATTAGATAAGTACAAACATAGAAATTTTACATTAGTGTGAACTATTGGACAGAGGATACTCTTCAATCTTCTCTTTCACTGCCCACAGGTGTGCGCCTGCCTTTAAAGTTGGTAACACGTAAACTTTGTTATTAACGCCCTAACGTATCTGGAGGATACCTGGTGCCCGATCTCATTGGCCTAGTATGTTTAAAGTAGCTTGATATACAGGCTCTGCCTTCATATTATTTTTCGAATGCCATGAAGTCAACAATTTCTGACAATTATACATATACGTACTCTTACATGAGTTGGGTACTGTAAGTACTGTACTCGGGGCATGAAGTTACGTTTTGTGTTAAAAGTACCTACTGTACGTCAAGGAGAGGGGGGCCAAATAAATTCGGAGTTGGGAAGTGGCACGGGCCCTGGTGATCGGCAAGTAGGTATATATGGTGAAAATATGGGTAATTCTCAACCGGAGGCCATAGAAGATTAGAATTGAATGAGTATCTATGGTACTGCTAATATGCAGTATATTCATTGCGATGTGATCATATTTCTTCCGACCAATATGAGCAGTGTATACTGTATACTGTAATTGTGTATATTTTTTTAGATTTTATGTATCATTTCTTCTACATCGATTTCCTCATTTAGAAAACGATACAGGAACCATCTCGCCGGTTACTTTGTTGTATTTTATTGTATTATACCATCGATATATATGTACTAAAGTACTAGATGTAGCATTCAGAACATTTAATTTGTTCAAATGCTTTGCATGAACATACCGGCAAAGCAATCTAGTGTCACTTTGACTTTCCTGCAGTGTGGGTCGGCTTCGTTTATTGACTGTGTGGCGACGATATATCGATTAATTTGAATCAGAACTAGTATCTGTAGTAGCGTTAGTCAATATTTTTAATTATTTATGTAAATAATAGAGTTAAATGTATCATAATACCACATTAAAATGTATTTCTTTATTTTTATGTGACGTCATTTACGATCATAGACTAACTACTATGCATAAATACATTGTAAGTGATTGTAGGTAAAATATATGACTAAGACCAGACTTCGTGAAGGTATTGGTTTTAAAAGTTTTTTAGTTTGATTAATGTTATAAAACCAATTTGACGTTGTATAACACTAATGCTGTGTTCTTTTTATTTTTTGGTATATTGATCGTAATAACCGTATTAACGAACGAATATTTCAACACTTCATCATAGGTACAGATTTGCAGTTATAGAAAAATACGCAAAAATAATATTGACCCATGAGGCCAAAACAGATCCTGATTTCCATTATCCGACCAATAGCCAAAAACCACAAAATTAATTGTGTTTGGTGGCAATTGAATAGTTATTAAAATATATTTTTGAGCATTTCTTGCTAAAGTAAATTTATCTGCAATTTAAAATATTTTTTTTAGGCAGGAGTTCAACCCGCGACCACGTCGATACCGTACCGACTAAGCTACTCAGGCCACTTCGTCATAGATTTTTTTTTTAATAGTTGGTTTCCTTATGGTAGCACATAGTGCCATCTGCCACATGTGTAGGTTTAGAACTCTGTGATCAGCAAGGGCATCATTACAGAATGACAAACAATCCTGCCTTATCTATTAGGATATTTTTAAGCAATTCTCATAGTAAGATAAATATAAAGTTTAAAAATTAGAATTATTCGTGGGGCAACTAAGGCATGTCTTGAACTTACGCCCACGAATACATTTTTCTATTTTGTAAGCAAAACATCTGAATATGTTTATAGATTCTATTTTTTTACTTAAATAAACCCCTAGCAATTAATTCCTTTTATTTTCATAAATAAACTGTTCTTATTATGTTGATGAAATATTTTAGGCAGAAAACATCTCTTCTGTGATGTAAATAGTCTTTGCAAATGGCAATAAGGAGCCAGTAGCGTTAGAGAACTATTGGATACTCATTGGTAAGATGCCAGGACTTGTTGGTGTTGATTGGCTATAATAATAACTAGACACTGTAAGTCATTGGCGCTGCTTGCGCCTGCGTGTTGCGCTAGTACGATTAGACGTCATACATTAGACAATTTGAACCATAGATTTATATGTACTAACGCACTAGATTCGCCCTTCTGTATAATGAATATGTTCCACTGACTTATGGCTCGGGAACTATACAGCTCTTAGTTCGTTTGACAACTCTCTAGTGAGCGCATGAAACCGCGGTCTGTCAATTGGCATTATTTAATTATTTATTTAATTGGAAAAAGACGTTTTCAGTGATTTTTTCTGTGCAAATCTGTTTTATTGCTTGGTAAGTAATCTAGTTTTTGACATAAAACATCTTAGCAACGAAATTACTAGGCAATATTATCAAGATTCGTGCACCGGACAAGTCCATTGTGGGCAAGTCCACTGTGGGCAAGTCCATGATTAATAAATGAGGGCGAGTCCATTGTACTATCTGTCACTTTCACATATGCACGATATTAAGTTTGCAAAAAAGAGACACATACATACGCCGAGTTGTCGGCAGTTCTCGTCATAGAATAAAATTACAGACTGGACAAATTCCTTTGAGAATCTCGAGTACCGACTTCATATTTTTTTGCTCTACAATATTTGTCAAAGGTTAGTATGTAATTATTATTATTGTTAGTATATTATAAATAATATAGTTTTAAATTCATAGATTGGTGTATTCTACGTTCATACTCAGCGATGCCGTCGTGTGTTCTACGTTTTTGTAAAAATACGTCCAAAAATACAAATAAAGCTTCAGGAGTTACTTTCCACAAGTGAGCTATTTTACTGATGTTTATTATAAGTACATGCCAGAGAACAAAAAATTAATGTTCGTTTGTCTTCTTCTTCTTTACCGATTTATACCACTTTTCTTGTATTTTTGAAGTTACCTACGTAGGGCTTATTATATTATATACGGTCCACAAGCGGTTGCTGTTGTCGCGAACGAAAAAATATTCCTATAGCAAGGAAAATTTCGTGATCTCAGGTAGAATATTAATAAAAACATCTACTAATATAATATCTATGTTCGGTTGCTTGTGATCATAAATACAGAAATATCCGTGGAAATGCATTCCATATACACAGGTGAATGGCAAATTTATGTACACAAATAAAACCAGGAAACCGCTAAAATAACAACCCCTTTATAATCAATATTGCTAAGTGTGGCTGTGTCGACGGAACTCTGTTCCGGGCATCTAGATCAGGCTGAATTAAGTACTTTAACCACGCCGAGTTATAAAACTAAGAATTTACCATCCTTCAAGCCAGGCGTTTGCAACTTTGCAGTAACATACCTAGTAATTTATATAAATTTAATTATCTATTACAATCTATATCTATCTGATTGTATTTTTCTGTGTCCACGAAACATCAAGTAGGTAAAATAAACAGTTTGTCACATTTGCCTATATACATTCATAATCTTTGACGAAATGACCTGCTGGCGCATGCGTAGTCAATCAGTCTGAGTGACATGAGTGACAGTAATTTTGTTCGAAATATCATCTCTATATTATCTATCTCTATGATTTGAACAAAATATTTATAGGGAATGCTCCGTCTATCGTTAGAGTATATGTCAATGTATAATACTATTTCATTCCCAAGCAACGACAAAACACAAAACAAAACTATATTTCAGGAAATACAATTCGCAGAACGAACGTCAATCTTGTTTGTTCGATAATCAAAATATCGGATGTACCAATCAATGGACAGTCACGGATACCGCACTGGTACGTAGGTACCTCAAGCGTATTTTGTGTTGTGGTTATTCACATTTGTACTTGTACGAGCTATATGAGTAGGTAGACGAATAGTAGAGTAACATGCCACTCACGAGGCTCATCGAGGCTCACAGTGAAGTATCGCTACGAAGAAAACTCGGATCCAATTTAGAAGCCGAATCCGAGGACTGTCCCGTGGGACACGCAGCTTTATTCATGGAACTAATTTTAACGGAAAAAGGGAAAATTCGAATCTATCGTGAATATATTAATATTAGAACAGTACATATACAATGTATAAATGCGGAAAATTTGCATAAAATCGTTCGCTTCAAATGTTTTATAGGCTCGCTTCGGTAAATGAATAAATACTTTGTATGATGAAACTCGTTTTGTAAATGTATTTGTGTGTATTGTCTTATACATATAAGTAGTTATACAAGATTACTATTATCTGCCAAATATTTGTTATTTTCATACAGGATGTTATTGTAATAAAGTTAATCGTATCACATTATTAGATTAGCAGTTGGATATAGCTCTAGAGAAATGTGGATTTTTAATATTGTTGCGGTAGCTGGAAGTAAACATAAATTGAGTCATTCATGAGATTTTCAAATGGTAAAACTTGTATATTAAGTATCTACTTGTACTTTAAGATCTATAATTTGTACTAGCTGTAATACTCAGGGTATTAGTTTATGTAACAAGCACCGATATCGAGAAATACCTACCACAACAAACAATCACTCATCCAAACAGCGATCACTGTGAGCATTCATTTGAGTGCTAGATTACTTACGTCTAAGGTTTTATATTTAATACAAAAGCGGCTAAATGCATTCGTCAAGATTTAGTATTCTATCGGTGACGTGTATGTCCACAGATATCGGCTTATTTCTACATTTGATTCACGGCATTGTGTGCGGGCTCAATCCTAAAGTGGAAAAAGCATTTCTGAATGGAGCGCGGTTCGCCGTAGAAACGGTTTTCGTCAGTAGTACCTACCAAGCTGGTATTTGTTCACAATCCACGTACCAAAAATAATAATTCTGCTCTTTTTAAGTAATTATATTGAACGTTATCGAGAGTAAATAACTAAACAGTAGAGAAATTATGAGATCGTTATACCATATAGGTACGAACATTTTGTTTTAAATACGAGTATGTAGATAATAAAATTGTGAGTAACTCACTTGGAATATTGCGATAGGAATTAGACTACTTTAAACCGCGTGTCCCGGTTCTTGTCGATACCACAAATGGGTGGACCTGTCAGCCGCCGTTGGGTGTTGTAAATATTGTACGACATCTGAATTCCACGCAAACACGTAAGAAAAGAAATACTTTTTAATTCACTTGTCAGACATTATGGGGAGTCAGTAATCAGAACCCATGTATATCGTAATATTGGTTTGAGCTATGGGATATCACCTTTGGATTGTAGAAGTTAGACCGCGGTCGTCTTGGGAAAAACCTGACGTTCTGTAAATTTTGGTTAGACCGTAAGCGGCCCCCGGGCTCCATGACCAAAGCCTTGGATGCAAACAAGATAACGCTAAGACGATTATATTTTTTTGTTTTTTTGTGTGAGCCTAACGTAGATAGTAAATTTGTACGTATAAATAGTTGTACTGCAATCAAAAAGCGAAACGTAGCTGTCTAAATTTTAATTCAGAGTCAATTTCTAATCCCCTGGAGTAATGTCGTTCTTATATTGGATGGTACTGCAGTCATACCATAATAAAAATTATGTATATTTCATGTCTTTGATCTTTGAAATATTGGTTCTCGTGATTTTGCAGCCGAAAATAATAAGTATATGGAGATAGGAAGATATGACATCACACCGTGGTAGCCTCTATCTGATTAGCAATATAAAATTGGTCGTAGCTAGCCTTATTAGCTTTTGTTATTTCTTCGGTCAACTACCCTAGGAAAGTTGACTAAACATAAAGTTTGGCAACATTCATAATGGACATTGACAAATCTAGGAGCAGTTGTAGACCATAACATGAAGTGGTAGGATACAGCAGTTGACAGGTTTATTACCGCTTTGAGCGGCTTTCATAGATGTTTGCATGACAACTGCAACTGAGGCTTAATAGTACGAAAGCTAGCAAGTTCTGCGAGAGGGAATTTTACGTCAGCTGGTTTTTTATACTTCTATTGTTAGATAAAGGCATCGATAACCTAGAAGTGAGATTAGCAGACTATTTCGCAGGATGTCACAGCTCAAACCCCACGGCGCGAAAAACTGACTTTTCGATACGTCATACAAAATAATTTAGCGGGTTTTAATCGCATAAAATTAACTTATTTAAGGTATAAATACCTATTTTTCCCCGATGTTTCGATCGTATTGCATCGATCGTGGTCGCGCAGAGACCGATGAGAGGACAGCGCCGTCTCGTGGAAGTGCGGGTTTCGGCACGCTACTGCTTGTTAAGCGGTGAAAGAAAACATCGTGGGGAAAATCTGTATGTCTAAGAGGTCTTTATAATTTACTTGCAAGATAGGTAGGTTAAGTCTGCCAACCCGTACTGGGCCAGTGTGGTGGACTCCGATTCGTGACATTGCTAGCTTTTATACTATAAACTGTATTTCAGAAAGTGTCTCCGTGTTTGTGTCGCTGAAACAATATACTTTTAAAATATGTATCCATGTCTGTCTTTGAACAGTGTAAGTTTTAGAAGTTTTTTATTTCTGTTGAAAGCTTTTGGTCCAATATGCACCATTAAAATAGTCACATAACAAATTAAGGAGGCACAGTAAATATAATTAAAGCTTAGTTATATTTAATAATATAGTTATAGTGAGGGCTGCGGCTTTTATTTGTAATATCGTACACAACACCTTCACCATACTCTTTGAAATGTACCCAATAAGCTGTCCGTATTAGGGTCAATATTTACAACTCCCTGACTAAGAAGAGTCTTTTGAAAAACCAAGGGTAATTCTAGCTAGAAGATCGTAGAAGCATCGTAGAAATGTTTGTTTTTTATTTCTTTTTATTTCGTATTTAAAGGTACATGTGTGTGGTTGTGTTTTTGTTATTCGCTATACCAGTTCTTTGATACTTACCTATAACAGTATTTTTTCTGTGTTATACAAAGTAAAACGTGAAAAAGTCATGGTTGTGCCGCTGGAGCGAAATAGTTCAAAACATGGATAGGGATTTCGATACTTATCCATATTTATATGACCTGTAACTTTTCATGTTGCCTTTTCGCTCTGACTTATTTAAAAAAGACCAAATTAGGAGTATACCGAGCGTTATGTTCTATGTAAAATATTTACAACCAAGGTAGTTAATCTAAGATATCACCGCTTGATAATAACTTTATATGTCATGCAATCGCTGCCATATCAACGATAAATTAGCAAGGATTTTGTTTATGTGTCCCATTATCAGGAAGGTTTCACTATATTGGCCTGTTGCACTGATTTTGTGCTTGTGGTATTTGCGATGAAGTGAAATATATTTACGGTTTACGGTTTGAATTAATTTATTTCTAAAGATTACAAATTAATTGTACAGAAATTAATACTTAACAATACTTAATTAGGTACATTTTTGCAGTCCAGAGTAGCAAGGACTTACAATGTTAACATTTTGATATAAAGTAAGCTAAGAAGGTAGTTATTAAGAGTTTTGTATTGCCTACCGCCACGCGCCATGCGGCGCGATGACGCGCTCGCTGTGCGGTGACTCGGTAACTTTGTTTTGAATTCTAAATCTAAAGGCACGCTTACACTAGAACGAAATAAATGTTATTGGTTAATTTAATTAATTATTATATGACTTTTTAAGATGTGGAATTTTAATATTTTTTTGAATAGTGATATCGATTGTGTATTTTTAATATTTTTAGGTAGTGAGTTATAAAGTTTTGCTCCCTCATGTATTACTGTTTTTTTTTCATAGTTAGTTCTAGTACTAGGTATGTGTTAGTCTTGTGCTCGCCTCAGAAGACGTTTTCGCACCTGTATATTTTTTGTGAATGTTATTTGTGTGTGTAAGTCTTTGGAAAGAATTTTACGAACCAAAATACATGTGTTGTAAAAATATATGTCAGAGATGTTGAAAAACTTGGTTTCTTTGTAAATTTTGTGTGTAGGGTTCAAATTGTGGTAGTGAAACAGGACTTTTATAATTCTGTTTTGCGCTCTTTGTAGCTTTTCTATGTTGGTTTGAGCTGCTGAACCCCACAGTTCTATAAGATATTCGATGTGCGGTTTCACTAATGAATAGTAAATAGTATGGCGGATTTTCAGAGGAAAACATCTTACAATTCGACGTAATGCCCCCGTTAGGCTCAGTATTTTAGAACGGGTTTTTTCTATATTTGGTTTCCATGTAAGTTCATTATCTAGGATAAGTCCGAGATATTTCTTTTCATTGACTTTTTTTAAATTTACTCCATTAATACTAAATATCACAACAGTCAGACTAACACTATCACGCCAAACAAAACTGTGGATGCAGCTTCACTTTCTCAGATAACACCAGCTACGGCTGATGAAATTGAGAAAATAATTGATAACCTAAATGCAAATACCAGCACAGGTTTGGATGGTATTAGTGTCAAATCACTCAAATGTATAAAAAATCTCATATTACCTAGTCTCACCCAATGTATCAACAAATGCATGAGAGAAGGTCACTTCCCTGACACATTAAAGTACGCCAAAGTCACCCATATCTTTAAAGCTGGCTCCAAACTCTCCCCGGGCAATTATAGACCTATTTTGGCCTTGCCTGTGCTGTCTAAAGTTTTTGAAAAGCTATTGCATAATCGGCTGAGTCTATATTTAAATTCACTTAACTATCTTTCTCAACGACAGTATGGCTTCAGATCAAAGTCCAATACTCTTTCAGCATCAATAGACTTAATCACAACTCTTAAAACTAACATAGGCAAGAGACACATTGCTTTAGGTTTGTGATCTGGGATTTTTTTTGTTTTTAGCTGCAAATATTATATAGTTGGTCTTGGATGCATTAATAGTTAACAGGTTATTTAGACACCATTTTTCCAAGATTATTAGATCTTCTTGTGCATCGTGTATTATTGAGTCAATTGAGTGACCATAATAAAATAGGCAAGTGTCATCAACATATAAAAAAATTTGCCCCTTCAAGCCTATATTGTCTATGTTGTTAATGTAGATTAGGAATAAAAGGGGACCACAAATTGAGCCTTGGGGCACGCCGCAGTTGATTATCTTAGGCGCGCTAACATTGTCATTGATATGATTCAACAATTTTCAGAGCATTCCCAGTTATACCGATCGAGGCAAGTTTACTTATTAACAATCTATGGCTAACAGTATCAAATGCCTTTTTAGGTCGATGAAGATCCCTAAAGCAATGTGTCTCTTGTCTATGTTAGTTTTAAGAGTTGTGATTAAGTCTGTTGCTGCTGAAAGAGTATTGGACTTTGATCTGAAGCCATACTGTCGTTGAGAAAGATAGTTAAGTGAATTTAAATATAGACTTAGCCGATTATGCAATAACTTTTCAAAAACTTTAGACAGCACAGGCAAGGCCGAAGTAGGTCTATAATTGCCCGGGGAGAGTTTGGAGTCAGCTTTAAAGATAGGGGTGACTTTGGCGTACGTTAATGTGTCAGGGAAGTGACCTTTTCTCATGCATTTGTTGATACATTGGGTGAGACTAGGTAATATGAGTTTTTTTATATATTTGAGTGATTTGACACTAATACCATCCAAACCTGTGCTGGTATTTGCATTTAGGTTATCAATTATTTTCTCAATTTCATCAGCCGTAGCTGGTGTTATCTGAGAAAGTGAAGCTGCATCCACAGTTTTGTTTGGCGTGATAGTGTTAGTCTGACTGTTGTGATATTTAGCGGGTATCTGATTAGCTAAAAGTGTACCTATACTAGAGAAGTAATCGTTAAAATACTCACATTTTTCCTTTTCATCAGTAATCAGCTCTGTAGATGATTGTAACTTAGAGGGAGCAACACTCCTCTTAAATTTATTATTAGATAAGCTATTTATTAACTGCCACATCTTGAGGGGTTTACGCTCGCATTCTTTAAAAGATTTATGATAACATTTACTTTTTGTGATTTGAATATTTTCAAAAACTCTGTTTCTCTCTTTTTTAAATGCCTCTTGACATTCTCAGTTATTTGGATTGCTCTTGTAAATTTTCCACAGTTCATTTCTTTTGTTTATTTGATTAACTATGTCCTTATTTAGACGACTGGTTGGCGCAGCGGAAGTGTAAGCGACTGCTACGCCGAAGGTCGCGGGTTCGATTCCCGCTCAAGTCAAACATTTGTGTGCATGAACATGGATGTTTAATAATAATAATATAATAATAATCTTTTTATTTCTCAAATAATACAAACAATTTACACATTACAGTTTATCTCAGATCGAACATTGTTGTTGTATTTCACTTAAATGTACTGACGCTGCTTCCCCAAACTAGGCGAGTGCCTGTATTTTGGGGGCCAGTGTTCAGCCCTAGACATGATTCTTTTACAAACTTCTTTTATTTTACTTATTGTATGGTATTTTCTAATTTTAATTGGATTGTGATTATTAGTAAGAATATAATTCATTGTTTCTAAAATAATTCAAAAGGTCTTAGATAAGGAACCATAAAGACAAAAAATAGTAAATGGATGTTGTATAATCAATAATTACATTAAAAATTAAAAACTGGATTTGAAGTATAATAATTAAGTGGTAATAAATAAATAGAAAACAAAAAAAAACGGTTTGAAATAATTGTACAGTTGGGTTTATATGTCAAAGGTTTTGTGCGCGCGCGTGTGTGTGTGCGTGTGTGTGTGCGCGTGCGTGTGTGTGTGTGTGTGTGTGTGTGTGTGCGTGCATGCGTGCATGTGTGTGTGTGCATGTGTCATGTGATATATGATAGTGAATCTTCAGTCAGCTTGTAATTTAGTTGGTTGAGCCAAGCGGTAACTTTCCGTTTGGCGTCGTTGCTGTTTATCTCGGCTATATTAAGAGCTTTATTTATTTTATTATATAGTTTACTGCTTATGCTGGTAAATTGTCTCTTGGCAAAAGAAGTTCTACAGATAACCCTTGGGCAGACTGGCATTCCGGTGCGCCTATTTGGATTGGGCGAGACATTTTGGTGCTTTTTCATTATACATTTGAGCACAAAAAGCTGTCGGACGGTTAAGACTTAGCATTCAGTGTATAGTTTCTTAGTTGGGTGCCTGTATGGTTTTTTACTCATCACTTTTAAGACAGCTCTCTGTGCCCTCTCTAGAGGTAAAAAATGTGTCTTTGATGCTCCTCCCCATACAGTAATGCAGTACTGAATAATGGATTGACACAGAGCCAGGTATATTTGCTTGATTTTGTCAGGCGCTGCGCACTCTCTCAGACATTTGAAGGTGTGTATGAGACGCCTCACCCGGGCCGTCACCATGAGAATATGCTTGTCCCATCTTAGACCACTGTCAATTTGGACACCCAAATATTTGGAGGTTTCGGCTCGTGCGAGTACCCGGCAGCTGCAGTTATCCCTTGATAGACAGGTGTGCACTTTAACACTGTAGTCACTTGGAGGGTCATTTATTTTATTTATGGAAAAAGGTACGTATACAGTTTTAGATAAATTCAGCGTAAGTAGGTTTGAATTTAGCCAACGCATGATTTTAGCCATGGCATCTTCAGCTTTCTCCTGGACAACTTGCCAGTTCGGTCCCCAAACCAAAATTGCGGTGTCGTCTGCATATGTAAATATGCTAGTGTTTGAAGGGGACATTTTACAGAGGTCATTTATGTACAGCTGAAAAAGTGTAGGGGACAGGATGCTTCCCTGGGGAACTCCGTATGTAATAGTTTGTGCTTTGCCTAGATAGTCACCTATTTTTACACATTGTTGCCTACCTGTTAGGAATTCCCTGACGAAGTCGTAAGTAACGCCCCGAATACCCAGTGTTTTCGCTTTGGCCAGGAGAATGGGGACAGAGACTGTATCAAAAGCTTTTGAGAGGTCCAAAAATATGCACAGACATCTATTTTTACTGTCTAAATGTTTTACTATCTTGTTGGTTAGGTCTATCACCGCGTGTTTGGTTGAAATGCCTGAGCGAAACCCTTATTGATTTGGAGCTAAAATTTTGTACGTCTCTAAATATTTCTTTAAGGCATTGTTAAAAACTCTTTCCAAAATGTTTGATAGAGCAGGTAATACTGCTATTGGTCGGTAGTTATTGACACAGTCTCTGTCACCACTCTTATGAATCGGGTGTACAATGGCTTTTTTAAAAGCTTGCGGAAAAGTGCCAGTTCTAATGGCGGAATTGCAGATGTGGGTTATGCAAGGAACAATAGCTGAACGCGACTGTCTGATTACTTGAGTAGGTATATCATCCCAGCCAGTAGCACAATCAGGCCGAAGTTGTAATATTATACTGTCGACATCTGATTCAGACACTTCAAGGATGGCCATTGAGTTTATTGTGCTATCTAAAAGAGTGGCAGGGGCACTTTGGAGAGTATTTGGTGGATTAGATTGTGTGGCAGATAGTATTTTGCCAGCTAAGTGAGGGCCTATGTTGCAAAAGAATTTGCCTACCTGGTCAGTGGATGTTTGGGGGTCAGAGGACATACTTAAAAGTTCAAGAGGTGTGGTTTTAACTTTATGAGTATTCGTGATACTCTGAATAGCCCTCAAAAACAGCAAGGAGTTGTTCCTTGCTGTTTTTGCCTGCTTTATCAATCAAACTCGCCTCGTACGCGTTTTTCAATCTACGCAACAAGGCGTTAAAAATGTTTCGATATCGTGTGTAGGTAAGCTTCAATGTCATATTTTCTGGTGATTGTTTTGATTGTGCATGTAACTTGTCACGATGTTTAATGCAGCGGAGTAGCCCTGTTGTCATCCATGGCTTCAGAATTCTATTTTTGGTACCCTAGTTTAAACCGTATTAATTTTTATTGTTGAAGATAGCACGGAAACGAAAAGGTTGGTTGCTATGTTGGCATCATTTATTGTCAAAATGTGAGTGAGATCTTCGTGTTCTAGGTCCGCTTTTATTTTTCGTAGTTCGTGTAAGACCGAGAGTACCAATATTGACGTTTTGGCTTGTATTTTTCAATTAATAGAATAAAGGGCATATGATCTGTTATATACGATTTTAGGACTAGAGTCGTAGCTGGTAGGTTTGATTTTAAGAAAATATGATCCAAGCAAGTGGCAATTCTGGTAGGGTAATGGTGCGTAGGATAGAAGCCATGGGATGCGTTACATGTGAGATATTCGTGATTAAGAGTGTCCTTACTACCTTCGCAGATATCGATATTCAAGTCACCAACCAGGATACCAGGGCCTCAAGTCTGCTATTTTAAACACATTCGTCATTCCAACACGATCCCATTGTCATTTTGACTAAAGTTCGTAGTCTGGTAATTCATAATGATAGTTCAGTGATCGATCAGTGGTCTCGTAATTGAATGGTGGCAGAATGACCTTGTTGTATTGCCATAGATAAAAAAAAACATTAGAAGAAATGATTTTTGAAAAACTGCCATTAAATATGATTATTTTTCATGCCAGACTTCATTTATATATTTTTTAAATATTCATTACTAGTGTTATAAGCACTCTAAAGTTGTATTAAAGTCCGTAAATAGCAAAAATACAATGAATTTAACCATTCAACTTAATAATATTTGTTCTGTTTAGCTGTCAATGTCAAATCATACTTTGACGTAAGAACTGTCAAAAGTTCAAAACTACATTTTTGTAAGCAAAGTCCTAGTTTGTTTTTTGTTATATTTCTCAATAATCTCAATGCACTGCGTTGAATTGTTAAATACCGAGTAGCTCGTATGTTTCTCTTAGAGCCAAAACGAAGATATCAATGGAAAATGCTTTATGGATTACAAATTCCAAAGGAAATGATACAGCAAGGTTACGCAGTTCACACCTCAAAGAAAAGTGATTATATCGACAGGAGTAAATACTATAATTAAAGATAGCGAGTTAACTACTAAAGGTGTTTATATTCGAAGAAGAATTGGCATAACCAAAATATAAAATATTGAAGATTGAGTTAGATCATAGATAAATTCCTATTACAATTAAAATATTATTTGTGTTTCATGTGTTGTAACTGTATCAAGAAGAAAAATAAAACTCATAATTATGTGTTATTATTAACAATGTTGTTTTATTAAAGATAAATAATTTCTGTACATCATAGATTTATATGTACTCTGTACATGAATTTATTAAGAATTGTTGGTTCCAATTATAGACACAAAAATTGAACACTATTCTCATATACTAACTATCATAAATCTTCACTTTTGCATTTACTAGCAAAGCAACTTTCTTCATACTGGCTTTGCCGAATCCTCACAAATATGTATGTCTCAAACATATGGATATGAGCGGTCACAAAACTCATAAAGAAGTTGCACGTTTGCTTGAATTTTGTATCTGTAAGATAGATAAGTAAATTTTTATAAACACACTACTCATTACATCATATTCTTTTATACTAAGATCTTCTATACCATGCAATTAATTTAAAAACACTTATCATCATAATTCAGACATTATTTAATTGAATTATGTACTTAAATTCATTTTTTACAAGACTCCATAAAATGTAGGTAGAATATATTGATAAATTAGGAACATTATATAAAGCCTGGTCACTATCTAGTTATCATTAACATAACCGTTCCTGGCAGATAGGTATGGCAATATTAAAAAGAGATCAGGAAGATCTTATTGTACTAATACTTCAAACTATCACATAGGTATGACATTATCATTTATTTAAGTACCAAACCACTGCTGGTCACTATCTACAGTCATCATTATCTACTACTAACACTTCCATTCCCAATGTGTAAAAACATTACTCTTTCCTTTAAGCTCCGTCACTCAGATGAACTAAGTTCATCTGAGCTCTGCCATAGTTGGGTTAAAAGCACAGCTACAACGTTTGAAAATATTATTGAATTTCCTGTTTCTTATGTTTGGAATATGAGTATTTAGCTTTGATGTCCTTGTATATTTCAGAAGGCAGAATGTACATGTATAATTTGATGTCCAAGTAGACACTTGAACATCAAATTTGGAAAACCACAAACTGAACTAGGCGAACTATGATATTCCTTTCCATTTAATATATTGATGGTATATTTTATACAATGCCTCTGTAACTTCATTAATTGGCTGCGACACAGTAATTGGCAAAATGTCATGGAGGGCACCCTGTCCAATCAAGGTCTGGTAAGATCCTGATGCGTAAAATGAGTGCTACCAGAATCAGCAATAAAAATATAACATTAATTAATAAATTTCTTCTTTATAGGAATAGAATAATAAATCAATATTAACTTCAGTTTTCTCACCTTCATTTCTGCCGATACGCTATCGTTTTGACGCGGTCTGGCCTTAAGGGGAATGAGTTTTTGAAATAAGTCCCTTACTAAATCCTTTCCTCTCTAAGATGAAACGTTTTTACAAATTTCGCCTCGGGAATATCCGTAAAAGGGTTTGTAGTCATCCTCGTTAAACGGCGGGCTTGTTAGTTAGCTCGAGAATATTAGTTCGCAGTGAATACATAATCTCTTTTTTGTAGTACATTAAACTTTTTGATTGTCTGTCACTATGTTTCACAAGCAAACACTAGGCAAAAACAATGATTGCACGATGGCGTTACGATGGTAGGTCACTGATCAAAAGAACTGTCAAAATATTATCAGACTACCGCATACGTCAGTCATTGATTTGTCATTATGTACGAGACTACCAATCTATGCCATGTCTTTCAATGGAGTGTCAGTGGTTGATCATCGGAAAATCATAATGACACCATTGTAACAGTAGACTACCAAACTTGTCAAAATCAACAATTATGAAGTCAGTGATTGACCATTTTGGCACTATTGTAATAACAGACTTGAAGCCCAGTTTTTGTGGGCAAATCGCTGTACACCACGTTCAGACTGTTTATGAAGTTGTCGAAATTGTTCTTTGTTTTTAGTGAGGGAGATCGATAAATTGCCACGATACATATGTCATTTCCAACTTGGCATGTTAAACAGTTCGCGTCACGAAAAACTGGTTCACGTACTATACATGTCAGTTTCGTATTTGTGTAGATGACTATACCATCGTTTTGATTTAATGTGATCTTTGAGGAGTGTACCGTATAACCTTCCAGGGTGGGCAAGATGTTTACTTTACTCAGCCAACACTCCGTTAAAACGATGACGTCGTATTCCATGTTGGTTTGAGATAATAGTATACGAAATTGATTAAAATTTTTATTAATGCTACGGATATTTAGGTGTAACAGTTTAAAGTTGACTTTGCTAGAACTTGTAAGGTACTTAGTACATTCATCTGGGCTACAGACGTGGGCTTTTGTGAGTCTAAATCATTATTTATATCGTCTATTATAGCCATTTGCTACATGGGTGTAGGTACACCAAACAAGAACACGGCACGTAAAAATACGGTTTGAAAATTGGTTTAAGTCTGTTAGAATAATTTTATTATTATAGATGTGGCAATAAACAAGCAGTGACGTTTGAATTTTCTGTGTGCCTGAATAGAATATTTGTGTGTGAGTTTGTGTGAGTTGTTTTGTAGTTGTTTGTGTATCGATGAAAAGTGTAACATAAGATATAATTAACTCAAAATAATAATATAATATTAAGGAGGTGTTAAAAGGAATTGTTAATAATAAATACCATGCTAGTCATATGTTGTCGTCACGCAGTTCCTTTAAAAGTTGTTCGGAGGAAATGAGGATGTGTTTGTCACCTTGTCCTTTACGGATAAAGATGTTTCCATTTGAGGACTAGCAGAATTTGTAACCATTTTCCTTGGCAAATGTCCGTGCTGAGTGGAATAGCTTTTTGGAGCTTAAGGGAAGGTGGTCAGCCACATAAACGGCTTGACGTATTCCAGGGATGTCTAACTGCTGAGTATTGAGTTTTTCCTCTGTGAGTTTTTTAGTATTATTAAAGGCTCTCACGGCAGATATGGTGCTTTGCTTCATCTGAACTGTCTGGAATTCAGCGACGATTGGGCGAGTCGTGCCGGGTTTTCCGGGGATGCGATAGATATCACGCAGGTCCGATGAGCTTATTTCTGAGCCAACAACTTTACCGATCAAACAAACTGTCTTAATTAGGGAGGTTGTTGTTTCTTTTTCACTCTGAGGTATATTTCTTACTTCTATACATGAAGATCTCGACATTAATTGAAGATCCTGAACCTTTCTTTCTAGCTTTTCTATACATCGACGTTGCTCAAGACGCTCTTTTTGAATAGTTTCCAAACCTGATTTGATGTCTTCGTACTGTTTGTTTATGAAAGCTATCGACTGTATGATATCATCATTAGATTTTTGGATTTTGGTATATTGCTGCCTTAGTTCAGAAATTTCGGAGGATAGTTTAGTCATTAATGTATTTTGATTGCTGCAGATATCATTAAGTTTAGAGTCAAAGTCTCTTTTCCAGTTGTTTAATATCTCCATGATCTCAAGTTTAAAATCTTGGTTTTCTTTTTTCACAGGCGAGCGTGTCGGATCAGTGCGTGGTCGTTTATGTCTTGTAGTGTTGACATAGGTAACATCTCCCTGCTGTAGTGATTTTATATCTGTCTCGGATTGGGCGTGTTCCATGGGCGTTGTTTGTTGTTTTTTGGGCGAATGTTTTAGCAGCATCTTGTGCTGCTACGGAGTCTTGCAGTTATTTTATAATTTAATGTTATAAATACCTTACGTGTAACGATATTTCACCCATAAACAAGCTTTGTTATGGTAGCGCGGATTCGCTGCCGAGATTCTTCACTTAGCTCGCGCTGTGTTATTGTAGGCGCAGCAGCACGGCGCGCCGTTCCAAAGTCCGGTCGGCCCGAAGAAAGCCGAGAGTACTCGATAGCGCTTCGGCGCGGCGTCGGCGACGAAGGAGCGTAGCGTGCTCGCTATGCGACGGTGAACGTTAATAAAGTTTTTAAAACTTAATATCGTGATATCTTTTGATCCAGTCTATGTTTCGCGATGCTGTTTACACTGTTGGATAGGTCGTCACTTTTTCTGAATGTCGTTTATAAGCACAGCACTTAATAGTCACTTTTACTAATGTTTTGGAGTGATTAATGGAGAGCAAAATAAAACCACGTCTGTGTCTTTGAAAGCGCGGCGGGGGGATGGTTTGTCTTGGTCTGGGTGTTTCTATGTATAATATGTATGTATTTACAAAAAAAAAGTATATAAGTATGTTTATCCATTATCTAGTACCCATAGTACAAGCTCTGCTTAGTTTGGGACTAGATGGTGATGTGTGTATGTGGTAGAATATTATTATTATTATTTATCCAATCATTTCTTGTAGGGTTTAGTACTTTAGTTTTAACTATTTTGTTTCTGATGATTGCTGACCAGATTGCTTCCACTAATCTAATATATTCCTCGCCAATGCTATTATAGTCTAGGTCTTCTACAGTATTATATAAGTTTTTGTATGATATAGCTTGAAATTTCACTTTTCTAATAGGCTCGGGCTTATACCTCTCGACTTCTAAGAAAATCTGCTTATAATCTAACATGGCAGATTCTACATTAGCTAGATGTATTTTATGGTATTTGAGGTTGGTGCATACGTGATCCAATATACTCTTTGTGGTTGAAATTTCTCTTGTGCAGTAATTAGCATCAATTTTACATACATACGTACATACATACATACATAGACTCACGCCTGTTTCCCCGAAGGGGTAGGCAGAGGCATATTAAACGCCCACTTTTCGCCAGTGTTTTGATCCCACGTAATAGGTGGCGAGCCTATTGCCGCTTATCGGGATATTTTGTTTGCCAGAGCCTCGTCCGTTGATCGGCAGGTGCACCACTTGCAGGTGAGGTTGGCTTGGGACCCTAAGTTCAATTAACTCATGTATCTAATATTTACAAAAAAAATACTACAAACGAATCACAACTTCAAACAAAATATACAAACAAACGCGAACTCATACATCTAATACGTCCATTAACAATTCCTACGCGGTAGCAATTAATAGAAATACCCATAAATCAGTTCTATCACCCATCGATAATATTGCAATAATTATTTCTTACATACAAACTCATTGTTGGAAATATTGCCTACACACCGGTCAAACTTAGCATCTATTATTTATAAAATCAAATAATTAACATTTTCATTTAAAATGTCCACGACATACATGATTAAGTTCTTAGTGGGAACCCTATGCACCCATCAATTTCATATATTAATTAATATAAAATAAATATTAATATAAATATTGAATAAATTAATTATAATAATTTTATTCAATATGGTGTATCCCTGTTCTAAGAGCGTATCTTACATTCCGAGGTAGATCGGTTCGGCACAAGCAGGTTGTAGTTAAAATCTCCAAATACAATTATTATTCGTTTCCGTTTCTGGAGTTCATCCGAAAAAGTCTCGAGGAACTGTTTCGAATTGGTTCTTTCAGGTTTATATATTGCACCAATGTCGAGGGAAAATTTTTCAAGATGAACCAATATGAAGTGGTTGACATCTTGGCATTTATCGCTTACAGACTCATATTTTATGTTTTTGTGAACAAGTATTGAAACTTCACCTCCTCTTGATTGTCTTCTGAAATTGTAGTAATGTTTGTAGTTGGGTAATTGTAGACTTTTAGCTTCTGTTTCATTTTTAATCCATGTCTCTACTAGTATGACTATGTGAATGTTTTTAGTTGTTGCCAGTATGCAGTTAAGTTCGTCTATTTTGCCAGGTTTTACCAAGCTACCGATATTTGCATATAAAAATCTTAGTGATATTCGACTTGAGCCTAGGTTATCGTAGTTGCTAGCAATTTCGTATGTAATATTATCATGTCCAGTGTTCAATTTTAGTTGCGTGGTTTCGATTAGGTTTTTGATGGCTTGTGTATTATTTTAGGTGTATTATTAACATAATTATATTATTACGAGATCTTTCTCACCATTTTGTATTCGGTGTTGTAGTTCTTGTGTTAATTTTTTCATGAATTTTTGTTGGTAAGGGGTTTGATCCGAGTATATTTTACCAGTTTCGTTCTTGTATATTGATTTATTACGAAGTATCACTTTCGCATTTTCTTGAGATGGTAAGTAGACCTTAATATGACGAACCGTTTCTGGTTTAAAATAGCCAAGGCGATGAATTTTAATGGGCTCAGGGCATTCAAGAAACATGATTTTTATGATATTTTTACCTCTGCACTGTCAGAAGCAGCTCGTTCCTCCTTACAGTCCTTTTTTTGCCTCAGGTATTCCCACTATAATTATATTTTTACTCCTAAGTTCTCATTCATGCAGCTCAGAAACGACATCTTCACAGGTGAGTCTCTCAAATTCTAGCTCTGCTGGTGGAGCAGTTTTTAGGTTTCTCAAGTCAGATTCAATGCTATCAATCTTTGTATTAGTAGCAGCACTAGCAAGTTTCAGGTCTACTATATCCAGTTTTATGCGATTTTGTTCTGATACAAGTTCTCTCGTGATCGACTGGAGGCTTTTCACTTCATCCTTAATAATTGTTACATCATCTGATATTTTTTAAAGGATTTCCTTTTGTGTCTCAACAAAACCACTTAGAGTGTTCAGTATTTCCTTTCGGAAGTCGGCGAAATCCGCTTTTAGGTCCTCTAGTTCGGGTTCTTTCCTCTTCCGCAAAGTAACCTGTGACATTCTTGATTCTTCAGAATTAAGAGAAAGATCCAGTTGGCTTCCTCCACGGTTAGGTGTTTCCGTTGGTGATCGCAACGTATTTATCGTGGATGAGTAGAATTCTATGTAAACAAAATTCCACCAGTGTGTAAGTGCTCTTATAATTCTACGTACTTGAGTGAAGTAGTCAGCTGGTCAACTCTGCTATCAGTTGCGGTGAGTCAGGACGGTGTCCGCGTAGAGTAGGATGAATTATTGGAGCCTGTCTCATTGGGTATGAAGGGCGGGTGGACTCGCTTCTATTCCGCCGGAGTCCTGAGTCACTGCGCTCGGTGACGTAGCGCACACGTTATGTTATAGAAAAATGTAATTTTACTCGTTAACTTTGAGTTTAAAATCAGTTGACAGTATATTAAATTTTTTTAGAATGAGTTAGTAAAAAATATTAACACGTCCACTCGCGACCGCTGTCTCCGGACGAAAAAAAGTTCTAGTCTATTTCCATAATTAATATGCTTGCTTTTTCGTCACACACACACAAATAACATATTTCAATTAAAACAAAATTAATCCTGTTTAGCTGAAACCAGTAATTCGACAATTTATACTCATATCGTCATCCATCCTCTCCATGTGCCCAAACCATCTTAACATGCCTTTCTCAATGCTTGTCACTACATCTTCTTTTACCCCACACCACTCTCGTATCACACAATTCTTTACTCTGTCGGTCAAAGACACACCACACATACTTCTCAGTGCTCTCATTTCTACAGCATTTATTTTACTTTCAAATCTCTTCTGCCATACCCAACTTTCACTACCTACATAAGGGTAGGTACTAACACGCCTCTATGTACAGCCAAACGTGCCATTTTGGACACGTTTTGACTGTTCATAAACGCTTTCAGAGCTCAATTCACACTATTACCTGCATTAACTCTCCTTTCAATATCTTCTTCATTCTTTCCATCTCTTGTAAACAACGTACCTAAGTAAACAAACGCATTCACTTGTTCCACTCGCTGTCCATCGATCAAAACATTACAAGCCGTAACGCATTCCTCCTTTTCAAAAACCATAACTTTCGTTTTACTTACATTCACTTTCATTCCTTTCCTCTCTAACGCACCATGCATGATTGCTACCATCTCCTGCAACTCCTCCGCTGAAGATGCAAGTATTACCTGATCATCAGCATAAAAGAGGCATTTGACGAGTAACCCATTCATCCTTAATCCGCAGTCACTTTGTTTTAAATCTTGCAAACAACTGTCCATGAAGAGGTTAAACAGCCACGGTGACGCTACACATCCCTGTCTAACACCTTTCTCGATGGTAAACCAATCAGTGTATGCCCCGTTTATCCTCACACAAGCTCTAGAATCCTCATAAAGGGATTTCAGAGCTCGAATGAGGCTGCTGTCCACCCCATTCATTGACAGCACCGACCACATTTCATTCCTCACCACTTTATCGTAAGCTTCCAAATCCACGAATGCGCAATAGACCTTTTGACCTTTGGCCAAAAACTTTTCGGCTATGCTTCGCAAGGAAAAAACCTGATCCGTGCATCCCATACCCTTTCGGAATCCCGCTTGTACATCCCATATTTTCTTGTCGGTTACTTCCATAACTCTTTCAATAAGTACCTTTGCCTACAATTTGCCAACAATGCTGGGAAGGCTAATGCCTCTATAGTTTTTGCAATCTTGTTGCGAGCCTTTTCCTTTATAAAAAGGCACAACTACAGCTGTGGCCCAGTCATTAGGTACTCAGCCAGTGGTCCAGCACAAGTTATATAACCGCTGCAACTGACCAACTATGATGCCCTGTCCAGCCTTCAGCATTTCGACTGTAATCCTATCATATCCTGCAGCCTTACCTACTTTCATACTTCCCAGTTCCTTCACGATCTCATCCACGCCAATAACGCTTTCATCATTGCTATCGTTACCATTCATTTCAGCTATCGGTGTCTCTATCGCCGACCTTTCAAATAAACTTTCAAAATACTCTTTCCATCTCTTCAGCACGCAAGATTCATCATTTACTATCTTTCCATTCTCGTCTCTGATGGATGTGTGTTCTGAGGATTGAGTTCTACCTCGAACTGCATGAACGGATTTCCAGAAAAACTTAATATTCCTCTGGAAATCGTCAGATAATCTTCTATCAAACTAATCTTTCTTTTCCTCTTTTTTCCTTTTAACCATTTCTTTCACTATTCTTTTTGACCTAACAAACTCCTTTCTTGCTTCATCTATGTCTACACTCGTTGCTTTTCCCATTCTTTCATTTGCTCTGGCAGCCAACCAATCTGACCAAGCTTTCTTCTTCTCTGACACTGCTGATTGTACATCCTTGTCCCACCATGTATTCTTAACCTTTCGTATTTTCCTTCTCTTGATCACACCACATACTTCAGACGCTACACATACTACCTCTTCTTTAAAGGCCTGCCATAATTCTTCCATATCATTTATGCAATCGAACCTCTCAAATTTTGCTATCAATCTTCGTTTATACTCATCTTTCACATCTTTCTCTTGTAGATTTTCTACCTTAATTCTTTCCAAGAACCTATTTTCATAACGCTCTCGGTGTCGCCATCCTTTAAAGAGCCCACTTATCCGGCTCAACACCAAGAAGTGGTATGTGTGGATGCCGATCCCTCGATATGCTCTTGTATCCAACACATTCTTTCTCAATCGTTCATCTACTATCACAAAATCAATCATACTTCTTCTAACATTTTTCGCCTCTCGCGTATACATTTGTATCCTTTTATGATCAAACATGGTGTTTGTCACACAAAGGCTCCACTCCAAACAAATTTCAAGCAGTACTTTTCCATTTTCGTTCACACTTGCATCACCAAATGCTCCTAACACCCTTTCAAATCCATCTCGCTTTACTCACACCCATCCATTGAAATCCCCTAACAAGATCAATCTTTCATTATCCTTGCAGTTCCTCAAAATCTCTCTTAAACTCTCCCAAAACTCCTGCCTTTCGTCTTGCTCATGTTGTGACATACCCGTAGCTATATTGACCGGGGCGTACACCCCCACAATAAAGAGACGAGTAAGTCCTACTTTCATTCTCATCCACAGTAGCCTAGCATTTACACATTCAAACTCTTTTACACACTCATTCATTCGCGCAGACAGTATTACACCAAACTCCCTTACAGGCTCTGGTGGTACTATCTACCCCAGACCAATACGCCGTATATGCGCCATGCTTGGTGGTTTCACACCCTTTTCTTTTTGTTTCATTCACACAAAGAACATCAATCTTTCTATCATCCATCATCTGACATACTTCATCCAATTTGCCGTTCATTCCTCCTCCAACATTCAATGTTGCAAACCTGCTCTCCGTAGGCCGCTTTTCGCCCTCACGGGAAACGAGACGTGATGGGTTGCGAACCGCGTCGCCGCCGTATGAGGAAATATTATTAATTGTTTCCATTGCGTTCCCACTGACAAAGAAGATATATAAGGCAAGTGTGAATGGAACAGGACAAAGGGGAAGACCTAGGCGGACGTTCTCTGACCAGATTGGAGACATCCTGAAAAAAGGACTAGTCAGAAGTACCCTTAACAGAAGAGCATGCATGAGAAACTTGATGGGAGTGAGTGAAGCAAGTGAGGTCTGTCAGGATCGTTGCAAATGGCGTTCCGTAGTCTCTGCCTACCCCTCCGGGAAACAGGCGTGAGTCTATGTATGTATGTATGTATGTTATACTCATACATCTACATACATTATTCGACTAACATGAATAGTGGTTTTAATTACATTTTACTCAACTACAAAACGTAACTGCAAGTTAGTATTGTCCCAAAACCCAATATGGCCACTATGAATATTTTATTTGACTTTTTCCGATATCCGTTCAAGCCAAGGAGAAAATCAACCGCAAAGCGAGAGGCTCTTCTGTCCAATGATGCGAAAGTGACTGATAAGTTGCGAATTTTTACAAAGAAAGTCGCCGAGTTTTACATTATTCATAGATAGAATAGAATAGAATAGATAAGAATAGAATAGAATAGAATAGAATAGAATAGAATAGAATAGAATAGAATAGAATAGAATAGAATAGAATAGAATAGAATAGAATAGAATAGAATAGAATAGAATAGAATAGAATAGAATAGAATAGAATAGAATAGAATAGAATAGAATAGAATAGAATAGAATAGAATAGAATAGAATAGAATAGAATAGAATAGAATAGAATAGAATAGAATAGAATAGAATAGAATAGAATAGAATAGAATAGAATAGAATAGAATAGAATAGAATAGAATAGAATAGAATAGAATAGAATAGAATAGAATAGAATAGAATAGAATAGAATAGAATAGAATAGAATAGAATAGAATAGGATAGAATAGGATAGAATAGGATAGAATAGGATAGAATAGGATAGAATAGGATAGAATAGGATAGAATAGGATAGAATAGGATAGAATAGGATAGAATAGGATAGAATAGGATAGAATAGGATAGAATAGGATAGAATAGGATAGAATAGGATCCCCCCCGTGGGATCTCCACCTTGTCGTGGTGGGGGGGGCTCAGTAACCGTGGGTTAGAAGCCACCCACGGTGAAGCTAAGCGGGATCCAGGGAGGGGACGCTCCACGTGGGCTTGGTAGAGGCCTGCGTAGGATGCGTCCCATGGTGCGGGTGCGGGAGACAGTTCTGTCTGTCCCTCGCAGTCGGGTGCGGTCGCGGGAGGAGAGGCATGTAGGTGTTGCGTTGCCCCGCGCCCTATCTCCCGCGACCAAATGGGGGCGCACCATCGTTGCGTCGCGGTGGGGCCGCAGAGGAAGAGGAGATGCGGTGTTGCGTTGCCGTCCTCCCTATCCTCTGCGGCCGCTGGGTGTTTTGGCGGCGGAGCCCAACACCTTCATCCGCCGCCAAGGGGGTTTCGTTCGGGGCCCACCTGATCATCTGGTGGGCCAATACCCGTCGGGGGGTAGCGAGGAATGCTTTGGTGAAACCCTACCCTCCGACACATGGGTACATGAGGAGCACGGGTTGGTTTTTAGTCAGTAAGAGTCTGACAGTCCCCTTCGTCCTTCCCCCCCGGGGCGGAGGGACTCCATGAGGATTTTCCAACCCGATACCAAAAAAAAAAAAAAAGGATAGAATAGGATCGGGCACGCCACGATAGTGGCGGTAAGTCCCGTGGTTGATGAGTGGTTGGAGAGACGTCACGGCGTCCTCACCTTCCGGTTGACTCAAATCCTTACCGGCCATGGTTGTTTTGGCCGGTATTTGTGGAGGATAGGCCGGGAGGAAACGCCCGGATGCCACCATTGTGGCAGCAGCCGCGACCCTGTCGAAGACACGGCGTTGCATACTTTGGCGGAATGCCCAGCTTGGGCATCGCAGCGCCGTGATCTGGTCGCGGCTCTGAATACGGTTGTCCTCTCGCTCCCGGCCGTAGTTCTGTCTATGGTCCGGAGTGAGAGGTCTTGGAACGCCGTCGCCTCCTTCTGCGAAGCAGTCATGCTGAGCAAGGAGGCGGCGGAGCGGGAGAGGGAAATACATCGCCCTCTCCCCAACCGTAGGTCCGGGCGTCGGGGACGTCGAACAAGAGACGACCTCCGACCACCCTGAATTCAGTGCCTGCGGACGGTGAGCGCTGGGGCTGCTCCCTGTCCGCCAAAAGGCGGGAGGCGGCGCGTGTCCTCGCCGCCTCCCAAGTAGCTTTGTGAGGTGATGGATGCGAGAAGTTTGATGGATGCAAGAAGTTTGATGGATGATTGCGAGATCATGACGAGACGGGGCCCGCCAACACCAACGGCGGGCCAATCCCGGGCGGGGTCGCGAGAAAGTATGCAAATCGCGAATCGCGTGACCCCGCCAACACACGGGACCCGTAGGGACACCGCGGTGGTTTTAAGTGGGTATGCCCCGAACGCCTTTAGGGGAGAGCCTCCACATACCTCCTCCGCCAGTCCCAAGCCCAGCCGTTCTAATGGCTGGGTTGGCGGAGTTGAGACGACTCATAAGGAGAGCTGACCACCGTAGTGAACAAAAAAAAAAAAAAAAAAAAGGATAGAATAGGATAGAATAGGATAGAATAGGATAGAATAGGATCCCCCCCCGTGGGATCTCCACCTTGTCGTGGTGGGGGGGGCTTAGTAACCATGGATCACCCGCGGTGAAGCTAAGAGGGATCCAGGAGGGGACGCTCCGCGTGGGCTTGGAGGGGCCTGCGCAGGATGCGTCCAACGGTGCGGGTGTGGGAGACAGTTCTGTCTGTCCCTCGCAGTCGGGTGCGGTCGCGGGAGGAGAGGCGTGTCGGTGTTGCGTTGCCGCGCGCCCTATCTCCCGCGACCAAATGGGGGCGCACCATTCGATGCGTCGCGGTGGGGCCGCAGAGGAAGAGGAGATGCGGTGTTGCGTTGCCGTCCTCCCTATCCTCTGCGGCCGCTGGGCGTTTTGGCGGCGGAGTCCAACACCTTAATCCGTCGCCAAGGGGGTTTTGTTCGGGGCCCGCCTGACCATCTGGCGGGCCAATACCCGTCGGAGGGTGGCGACGAGTGCTTTGGTGATGCCCCACCCTCCGACACACGGGTACATGGCGGAAGTCGAGGTGGTTTTTAGTGGAAACACCACATACTCCGGCTCTTATTTCCCCCAAGAGTCGGAGATCCGAAGGGATTTTCCACCTCGTAAAAAAAAAAAAAAAAAAGGATAGAATAGGATCCCCCCCGTGGGATCTCCACCTTGTCGTGGTGGGGGGGCTCAATAACCGTGGATTGGTCACCCGCGGTGAAGCTAAGAGGGATCCCGGAGGGGACGCTCCGCGTGGGCTTGGAGGGGCCTGCGCAGGATGCGTCCAACGGTGCGGGTGCGGGGGACAGTTCTGTCTGTCCCTCGCAGTCGGGTGCGGTCGCGGGAGGAGAGGCGTGTCGGTGTTGCGTTGCCGCGCGCCCTATCTCCCGCGACCAAATGGGGGCGCACCATTCGATGCGTCGCGGTGGGGCCGCAGAGGAAGAGGAGATGCGGTGTTGCGTTGCCGTCCTCCCTATCCTCTGCGGCCGCTGAGTGTTTTGGCAGCGGAGCCCAACACCTTAATCCGCCGCCAAGGGGGTTTTGTTCGGGGCCCGCCTGACCATCTGGCGGGCCTATACCCGTCGGGGGGTTGCGATGAATGCTTATGCGAATCCCTACCCTCCGACACATGGGTACATGAGGTAAACGGGTTGGTTTTTAGTCAGTAAGAGTCTGACAGTCCCCTTCGTCCTTCCCCCGGGGCGGAGGGACTCCATGAGGATTTTCCAACCCGACACCAAAAAAAAAAAAAAAAAAAAAAAAAGGATAGAATAGGATCCCCCCCGTGGGATCTCCACCTTGTCGTGGTGGGGGGGCTCAATAACCGTGGATTGGTCACCCGCGGTGAAGCTAAGAGGGATCCCGGAGGGGACGCTCCGCGTGGGCTTGGAGGGGCCTGCGCAGGATGCGTCCAACGGTGCGGGTGCGGGGGACAGTTCTGTCTGTCCCTCGCAGTCGGGTGCGGTCGCGGGAGGAGAGGCGTGACGGTGTTGCGTTGCCGCGCGCCCTATCTCCCGCGACCAAATGGGGGCGCACCATTCGAAGCGTCGCGGTGGGGCCGCAGAGGAAGAGGAGATGCGGTGTTGCGTTGCCGTCCTCCCTATCCTCTGCGGCCGCTGGGCGTTTTGGCGGCGGAGTCCAACACCTTAATCCGTCGCCAAGGAGGTTTTGTTCGGGGCCCGCCTGACCATCTGGCGGGCCGATACCCGTCGGAGGGTGGCGACGAGTGCTTTGGTGATGCCCCACCCTCCGACACACGGGTACATGGCGGAAGTCGAGGTGGTTTTTAGTGGAAACACCACATACTCCGGCTCTTATTTCCCCCAAGAGTCGGAGATCCGAAGGGATTTTCCACCTCGTAAAACAAAAAAAAAAACAAAAAGGATAGAATAGGATCCCCCCCGTGGGATCTCCACCTTGTCGTGGTGGGGGGGCTTAGTAACCGTGGATTGGTGACCCGCGGTGAAGGTAAGAGGGATCCAGGAGGGGACGCTCCGCGTGGGCTTGACGGAGGCCTGCGCTGGATGCGTCCAAAGGGGCGGGTGCGAGGGACAGTTCTTCTGTCCCTCGCAGTCGGGTGCGGTCGCGGGAGGAGAGGCGTGTCGGTGTTGCGTTGCCGCGCGCCCTATCTCCCGCGACCAAATGGAGGCGCACCATCGTTGCGTCGCGGTGGGGCCGCAGAGGAAGAGGAGATGCGGTGTTGCGTTGCCGTCCTCCCTATCCTCTGCGGCCGCTGAGTGTTTTGGCGGCGGAGCCCAACACCTTCATCCGCCGCCAAGGGGGTTTTGTTCGGGGCCCGCCTGACCATCTGGCGGGCCAATACCCGTCGGGGGGTAGCGACGAATGCTTATGCGAATCCCCACCCTCCGACACACGGGTACATGAGAAATACGGGTTGGTTTTTAGTTAGTAAGAGTCTGACAGTCCCCTTCGTCCTTCCCCCGAGGCGGAGGGACTCCATGAGGATTTTCCAACCCCATACCAAAAAAAAAAAAAAAAAAAAGGATAGAATAGGATAGAATAGGATAGAATAGGATAGAATAGGATCCCCCCCGTGGGATCTCCACCTTGTCGTGGTGGGGGGGCTCAGTAACCGTGGATTGGTAACCCGCGGTGAAGCTAAGAGGGATCCAGGAGGGGACGCTCCGCGTGGGCTTGACGGGGCCTGCGCAGGATGCGTCCAACGGTGCGGGTGCGGGGGACAGTTCTGTCTGTCCCTCGCAGTCGGCTGCGGTCACGGGAGGAGAGGCGTGTCGGTGTTGCGTTGCCGCGAGCCCTATCTCCCGCGACCAAATGGGGACGCACCATTCGATGCGTCGCGGTGGGGCCGCAGAGGAAGAGGAGATGCGGTGTTGCGTTGCCGTCCTCCCTATCCTCTGCGGCCGCTGAGTGTTTTGGTGGCGGAGCCCAACACCTTAATCCGCCGCCAAGGGGGTTTTGTGCGGGGCCCCGCCTGACCATCTGGCGGGCCAATACCCGTCGGGGGGTAGCGATGAATGCTTATGCGAATCCCTACCCTCCGACACACGGGTACATGAGGAAAAAAAAAATTAAAAAAAAAAAAAGGATAGAATAGGATAGAATAGGACCCCCCCCGTGGGATCTCCACCTTGTCGTGGTGGGGGGGCTCAGTAACCGTGGATTGCTCACCCGCGGTGAAGCTAAGAGGGATCCAGGAGGGGACGCTCCGCGTGGGCTTGGAGGGGCCTGCGCAGGATGCGTCCAACGGTACGGGTGCGGGGGACAGTTCTGTCTGTCCCTCGCAGTCGGGTGCGGTCGCGGGAGGAGAGGCGTGTCGGTGTTGCGTTGCCGCGCGCCCTATCTCCCGCGACCAAATGGTGGCGCACCATTCGATGCGTCGCGGTGGGGCCGCAGAGGAAGAGGAGATGCGGTGTTGCGTTGCCGTCCTCCCTATCCTCTGCGGCCGCTGGGCGTTTTGGCGGCGGAGTCCAACACCTTAATCCGTCGCCAAGGGGGTTTTGTTCGGGGCCCGCCTGACCATCTGGCGGGCCAATACCCGTCGGAGGGTGGCGACGAGTGCTTTGGTGATGCCCCACCCTCCGACACACGGGTACATGGCGGAAGTCGAGGTGGTTTTTAGTGGAAACACCACATACTCCGGCTCTTATTTCCCCCAAGAGTCGGAGATCCGAAGGGATTTTCCACCTCGTAAAACAAAAAAAAAAAAAAAAAAGGATAGAATAGGATCCCCCCCGTGGGATCTCCACCTTGTCGTGGTGGGGGGGCTCAGTAACCGTGGATTGGTGACCCGCGGTGAAGCTAAGAGGGATCCAGGAGGGTACGCTCCGCGTAGGCTTGACGGGGCCTGCGCAGGATGCGTCCAACGGTGCGGTTGCGGGGGACAGTTCTGTCTGTCCCTCGCAGTCGGGTGCGGTCGCGGGAGGAGAGGCGTGTCGGTGTTGCGTTGCTGCGCGCCCTATCTCCCGCGACCAAATGGGGGCGCACCATTCGATGCGTCGCGGTGGGGGCCGCAGAGGAAGAGGAGATGCGGTGTTGCGTTGCCGTCCTCCCTATCCTCTGCGGCCGCTGGGTGTTTTGGCGGCGGAGCCCAACACCTTAATCCGCCGCCAAGGGGGTTTTGTTCGGGGCCCGCCTGACCATCTGGCGGGCCGATACCCGTCGGGGGGTTGCGACGTATGCTTGGGCGAAACCCGACCCTCCGACACACGGGTACATGAGGCACACGGGTTGGTTTTTAGTCAGTAAGAGTCTGACAGTCCCCTTCGCCCATCCCCCAGGGCGGAGGGACTCCATGAGGATTTTCCAACCCGAAACCAAAAAAAAAAAAAAAAAAAAAGGATAGAATAGGATAGAATAGAATAGAATAGAATAGAATAGAATAGAATAGAATAGAATAGAATAGAATATAATAGAATATAATAGAATAGAATAGAATAGAATAGAATAGAATAGAATAGAAAATACTAGAATAGAATAGAATGGAATAGAATAGAATAGAGTAGAATAGAATAGAATAGAATAGAATAGAATGGAATGGAATGGAATGGAATGGAATGGAATGGAATGGAATGGAATGGAATGGAATGGAATGGAATGGAATGGAATGGAATGGAATGGAATGGAATGGAATGGAATGGAATGGAATGGAATGGAATGGAATGGAATGGAATGGAATGGAATGGAATGGAATGGAATGGAATGGAATGGAATGGAATGGAATGGAATGGAATGGAATGGAATGGAATGGAATGGAATGGAATGGAATGGAATAGAATAGAATAGAATAGAATAGAATAGAATAGAATAGAATAGAATAGAATAGAATAGCATAGAATAGAATAGAATAGAATAGAATAGAATAGAATAGAATAGAATAGAATAGAATAGAATAGAATAGAATAGAATAGAATAGAATAGAATAGAATAGAATAGAATAGAATAGAATAGAATAGAATAGAATAGAATAGAATAGAATAGAATAGAATAGAATAGAATAGAATAGAATAGAATAGAATAGAATAGAATAGAATAGAATAGAATAGAATAGAATAGAATAGAATAGAATAAAAGTTTATTGGTTTCAGTATTACAGCAAATTTGTATAAATTACAAAATAAACTATAACACTGAAAGCAAAAGGTTTAAGCGTCAGCTTATGCTTGGATCCCGGAGAATTACCAAGCGCTGGTTTTCAGCTTAAACCTTTGACTCCCGTTTACAAAAAAATATTAAAAGTAACAAAAAACCTGTAATCTATTTAAAATTAAAAGGAACCATACATTACATAATTATATTTAAAAATTGATGTTATGATTCTGATTTATTACCAGCATATGCGGCTGTTTCAATCTTAAATCTAGCACTATATACATTCTTAACCTATAGAATGCATTTCGCATTTGAGTACTAATATGGTCTGAAAATCGGAGGCGATCATCCATAAGAAGCCCTAAATTCCTAGTGATACGTACTCTTTCGAGTTCTTCACCATTCATCAAAATTGGTGTGTGTATACTTTCCGCAGCCTTTATTTGATATGTAGTACCTAGTAACATCCATTTAGTTTTGGAAGGGTTAATAGCACATAGTCTATAAATGTAACCCTTTTTTTTTTTTTTTTTGGTGTCGGATTGGAAAATCCTCATGGAGTCCCTCCGCCCTGGGGGATGGGCGAAGGGGACTGTCAGACTCTTACTGACTAAAAACCAACCCGTGTGCCTCATGTACCCTTGTGTCGGAGGGTCGGGTTTCGCCCAAGCATACGTCGCAACCCCCCGACGGGTATTGGCCCGCCAGATGGTCCGGCGGGCCCCGAACAAAACCCTCTTAGCGGCGGATGAGGGTGTTGGGCTCCGCCGCCAAAACACCAAGCGGCCGCAGAGGATAGGGAGGACGGCAACGCAACACCGCATCTCCTCTTCCTCTGCGGTCCCACCGCGACGCATCGAATGGTGCGCCCCCATTTGGTCGCGGGAGATAGGGAGCGCGGCAACGCGACACCGACACGCCTCTCCTCCCGCGACCACGCCTGACTGCGAGGGACAGACAGAACTGTCCCCCGCACCCGCACCGTTTGACGCATCCTGCGCAGGCCTCGTCAAGCCCACGCGGAGCGTCCCCTCCTGGATCCCTCTTAGCTTCACCGCGGGTAACCAATCCACGGTTACTGAGCCCCCCCACCACGACGAGGTGGAGATCCCACGGGGGGGATAAATGTAACCCTTAGATAACTTTATTATTTGAACTTATAATAATCTAGTTAAGTTCTTTTGGGCTTCAAATATAAACTCTGTACATTTATTTTTAAATTTAGTTAAACTTTTTATATTTCGGAAAGGTGGTGGTATTGTGTTCCATATTTTGGATGCAGCATATTTGAAACCGCCTTTATATCCCTGTGTCTTATGCTTCGGTATCTTTAGCTTTAAAATTTCTTTTGACCTAGTATTTAAGTTATGCGCGTCCGCACACCAAGATAGTTTATTAAATAAATACGGAGGTGTTTTACTTCTGAATATTCTATGAACGAAGCATAATAAATGCTGATTCCGTCGCGATTCCATATTAAGTAATCCCTTTTTGTTTATAATTGGAGAGATGTGCGACCATCTTTGAGTTTTATAACAAAAACGCATACAGGCATTTTGAACTCGCTGTATACATTTCCTAGATTTTTGGAAAAGCCTAGGCCCGTATACTACATCGCAATAATTAAATAATGATAGCACCAAAGAATCTGTAAGCAATCTCCTTACATCCTCAGAGAGAAATTCTCGGATCCCATATAAAACTCTTAAGCACTAAAGTGTTTTTTTTAGTCCAATCGAGGATTCGTCCCAGGTCACTCTCTATATCTTTTATAGCTTGTTCAGTATCCAGAGGCCTAAGGATTTGTATATTTGTGTGTCGTCCGCATATAGATGTGCGTTACAGTGTTGTAATATATTTGGGAGATCAGCTGTAAATATTATGAAGAGCAACGGACTTAAAATATAACCTTGTGGGACTCCTCTAACGGTGGAGAGCATTTCTGATACAAGATGTCATTTTCATTAGACATTTCAGACTATAAAAATAGCGGCATGCCAAATATTTTCGAATTTGTGTTGGCGTGAATATAGATGTTCTTGTACGTCATCAATGCTATCGACAAATATTGCGATGAAATTCTCAGTGTATTGTATTGACACTATCCCATACTGGCTAGTAAATCTACACATCAAGCAACCCGGTCAAAGTTCAGCAACTTCATCACTCTACACTATGTAAGTTCGTCTAAATGTTGTGTAAGTTTAATAAGAATTCCTACATGGAAGCGAAGCGGATGCGCAATTCTATCTGACAAATGAGACTATTTTACATCTTACCGAACTAGCACTATCACACTCTCAGTATTTATAAGATAGTAATGCTTCATTATTTTACGAATATTCGCCATAAATAAACGTCAAAGAACCTTTCATTCAACAACTTTACTTATAGGATGGACGTCGCACAGTTTTATTTCAAACAATAGGTTCATCATTTTCATTATGCTGAGTTTGTACGAATTTGGAAGCTTCAAATTAAATCTTTATGTTTTAACTAGAGGACGCCAGCAGCTACGCCTGCATTTTTTTTTTACCCGTTTTGGCCGATCCAGTGGGAATTTCGGGAAATCCTTTCTTATTGCACCCCTACGGTCCCCAAGGAACATACATGCCAAATTTCATCTTCCTGCGCCCAATAGTTTCGGCTGTAGCGTGTCTGTCAGTCAGTCAGTAACGCAAGGATTTTATATATTAAGATTTCGAGAAAATAACGAACATCTGTGCTTTATATCTTGTACTTAATGATGATTAAGGAAAAATCTTAAGCATAACAAATCAGACATGAAGTAGAAAGCATCTTATAGATAATTATTTCGGATTGTTAGAATTAAGTTCTGTCATGTCGAATATAGTACATTCGTCGTAGAAAAATACGCACTGAGAGAGAGCTTGTGTAAAATGTATAATTCGGTCTGAGCATAGTATCTAAATAAAGTAATAATTCACAAATTAAACAATGATAATCACAAATTTAAAAATATAGCTACTGTAATATATTTCGTCAATAATTTGTTGCAAAGGTTTATGGCTAGTACGTAAAGCAAGCTTTATTAGTTCAAGAGTATGAATGTTAACAACTTGTTATTTCCTTTAAGGAAAAAATTAAAATTAACTACATATAAATCTAAAGAATATTTCACTTCGCAATCATTTTTACGGATCATGCCGTTTTGCCGAAAAGATTTTGACAAAATTTTATTACCCAAACAAATTTTAGCAACCTTTTTTATACTATTGCAATATTTCGAATACGTGTACGCATATTTTTATTTGGTAAATTTTTACTTGGCAAGATATTACCAAGTATAATGTCATTATGGCATTTGGTCTTTAATTATTTAACTTACTATTCAAATGATTTATTACAGCAAACAATCTTCAGACAACAAACGTTTGGTGAAAAGATTCGTTAAGACAAAAAATATTAAGGCAAAAATAAGATTTTTGGGAATTAAATAATTAAAAAATGCAATTTTATAAAATCATTTGTTTAATGCTAAATATTTTTACATTACAATTTTAAATTTTTTGCAATGGACATCAGCAATTTAATTTCGGAGAATTCAGACTTGTGTTGCAGAATTCGATTGGGTAGGTTATGTTAGGTTTCCTTGTGACCCTGCCCTGTACCCAAAAATAGGAGCCCTGCGAAGTAGGGCTCCGTCAAATTAGCTTAAAAGACATAGCCTAGTTGGATGAACTAAATTATTCCAACTGAAATATTTGACTAAATAAAAAAAAATTTAAGTACTAGTTGGTAAACAAGTTATAGTTTAAACGATAATTTCCCAAGTATTAGGTTTGCGTTACAATTTTTTGTGAATAGATTATTTGCTAAGTAATAATTTGGCAAATGAAATTATGCGAAAAAAAAATTTGGGAAGTGAAAATTTATTCCTTTCGGTCAACCAAGGGAGACCCCATTTTTGCAAGTAGGTATTAGATATTCATTTCCTTAAATACCAATGATGATACTGTGTAGTTCGAGTAATAATGCCCGCATTAAATAAAATCTTAATATATAAAATCCTTGCGTTACTGACTGACTGACAGACACGCTAAAGCCGAAACTATTGGGCGCAGGAAGCTGAAATTTGGCATGTATATTCCTTGGGGACCGTAGGGGTGCACTAAGAAGGGATTTCCCGAAATTCCCACAGGATCAGCCAAAACGGGTAAGTTAAAATAAAAATGCAGGCGTAGCTGCTGGCGTTCTCTACTTATGTATAAATAACTGACAGACGATTCTCCCGCCTATTTTGTGTACCTTTCTCAGACTTCAATGCTCGTAAATACAAACATTAATTGATAAATTGATCGGCAAAGTTCAGCAACGCTAGCACAGGTCGCCATTTGGATGGGTGACCGGGTGTGGCATTTACATCTGAGCGCTACCGTACTTCGGAGGGCACGTAAAGCTGTTGGTCCCGGTTCTTGTCTAAGGATAAGGATCGTTAGGCCATGTCGGAGGCCTTCGGGCGGTCTGAAAACTCCGACACCAGAGTAGGCCACACACTCACACGAAAAACAAAACAAACATGGATAAATTTATTTCTTGAATCGTGAAGGCTGATTACTAACATAAAATTAGTTATGCAAAATCCAAAGAGAATTGATTACCCTGTGTAGTACACAAACATGAAATTGAAATCAAGCTTTGCAATCTATACGAGACACAATTTTACCATATAAATACAGTGAAAAATATTCAGGCTTCGAAAGAGAATCCTTAATTCAACCGAAACAACGAGCCTTAAAATTCTACCCAAAGATCAAGAACCGTCTCCCAAGCAAGCTACGGCTTCGCATCCCTTCCTGAAAATATAAAGCCATATTTTCTTATGCATCGCGCTGCAACTCACAAACGTAAAATATATATTGTTACTGCAGCGGCAATTCTGGTGTCATACGCAGCTTTTTATATTCTTCATTCAACATATGATAAACCCGGAACTTTTTATGACTAAGACGGGAAACTTGTGACGGCGCAGTACGGCTTAAAACTTGTATCTGTATTGTATGGTTAGGGTGGCTGGGACTTTTAACATGTCGTATTTTGTGGAATATTTGTTTGTTATAATTTACTTTCGTATGAGCGGGGGATCTTTGTGTTTTCGTGTAGTGAGTGATTTTTCTGTATTCATAAACTGGTATTAATATTCGCTTTATTTGAATCATCTCACATATTGTTTAGAGTTTTAAATACATAGATAAAAATATAAAATATTGAAATGAAATGAAATGAAATGAAATGAAATGAAATGCATTTATTTACAAGAAATGTGGTTACATAGTCGTGTTAAGATAAAATAAGTTTTCTCACATTCTACCATAACAATGGTGCGTAAATATTTAAACTTATACAATAATATTATCCAATTAAATTCTGCTTATTAGTATTTATTAAGTAATTAATGTCAAAATTTATGTCATGTATAATTGTAAATTTAAAATAGTAAATCAATAATTGTATATAAATGTCAACTGAAATAAGTGTAAAAGTCAAAACATAGTATTATGATCGCATATTGAAATTTTAACATTAATTAGTTACATTATTTTCTCTATATGTCATAAAGTCATTTAGAGTATAGAAACATTTTTCTGCAAGCCAGGTTGTAATTTTCCTTTTAAATATAGTAAGTGGTAATTCTTTAAATGTATCTGGTAACTTATTATACACTTCTATGGCCTTTATATATACATTTTTCTCATATATATCTAAGTGACACCTAGGTCGGAGAAGTTTAAATTTATTCCTAGCGTTTCTACCTTCTGTTGCAGAAAATTTACTAAAATACTGTGGATAAAGTTTAACAAAAACACAGATTTCTCTAACGTACATGCAAACCAGTGGCAGGATGTTGAACTTTTTAAATAATGGCTTACAGCTGTCAGTAAACCAGGCTCCACATATAGCTCTCACGCATTTCTTTTGCACCCGAAATGCTTTTTCAATCTCAACCGAGTTCCCCCAAAGCAAGAGACCATATGACAGTACCGATGACACGTATCCGTGATATGCACTTAGGGCCGCTTCCGTTGACACTGTTTGTCGTAACCGTTTGATAGCAAAAACGAATCGATCAAGTTTGTTGCAAACATATTCAACATGTGCCTTCCAGTTGCAATGTTTATCGACTATCAGACCTAAAAATTTTGCAGAGCTTACTTCTTGTATTTTATTATTTTTGTAATTTACATTTAACTCAATATGTTGTTTTCTATAGTTTTGGAATTGAATCATTTGCGTTTTATCTACATTGATTTTTAAATTATTATGAAGTAGCCAATTAATTGTCTTGTTAAGCGTCAAGTTTATGTCATATTCATACGTGTCTTTATTGTCACATTTGATAATAAGTGTCGTGTCATCTGCAAATAAAATAGTTTTGTGGTGGTTAATATTAGGTAGGTCATTGATGTAAATTAAAAACAAAAATGGTCCCAGCACGCTACCCTGTGGAACGCCAAATCTATTTAATTTGTAATTCGATCTACATGTGATTTTTTTATTGTTTTCTATTTTAGATATTTCTACACATTGATATCGGTCCTTTAAGTAGCTCCTAATCCAATCATTAGCGATTCCTCTTATTCCGTACTTATCTAGCTTATGAAGAAGAAGTTTATGGTCAACAAAATCGAATGCTTTACTCATGTCCAGAAATAATGTCGTTACAGGTATCCTATCATCAACACATTCAGTAACTGTTTTAATAAGATTGAAGCAGGCCAGTGAAGTACTACTGTTTTTTCGAAAACCAAATTGCTCTTGTTTTAGTATCGTTTCCTTCAAGACGAAGTCGTGTAACCTTTTCAACATTGCCTTCTCAAAAATTTTTGACATTACTGGTATAAGACTAACAGGACGATAATTAGTCATTTCTGTTGACTCCCCCTTTTTATATAAGGGCTTAACAATTGACTTTTTAAGGATCGTGGGAAAAGTACCTTGTTCAAATGACATATTAATGATAAAACTTAAGGGTTCACATATGTAGGGTGCACAGAGTTTTACCATCCTTGTGTTAATGCCATCAATACCTACGGAGTTTGTATTTTTGAGATTGTTAATTAATTTAAATATCTCAATTGGATCTGTCGGGCTTAAAAAAATTGAATTAATATTTAACTTGTCCATGTCCATAGTTTCATTTATATCGTCAATATTATATTTAAAGTCATTATTATTAGTCAAGTCAATATAAAAATTATTAAATAAATTACTTATGTCATGTGCAGTCGTATGTAACTGATTATTGTATACTATTTTGTCTATTCCTAAATTATTATTAATGTCGCCAATATTTTGATTTATGATTTGCCACACAGCTTTGCATTTGTTACTATTTTTGCTTATATATTTGTGATTTACTAATTGTTTTGACTTGTGTATGCATTTTTTAAGTATATTAGAATATCTTTTGTAAAACTTAGCATTTTTCTTTTTATCAACACTTACTTGCCTAAATTTTAGGTAAAGAATTCTTTTTCTTATACAACACTTTTTTAATCCTTTTGTCAACCATGTATTTTTATTCACTTTATTTGTTTTTTTTACTTTAAATATCGGAAAGCATAAATTAAAAATCAGTGCAAACAAACTGTGAAATTCCTGAAAAGCTTCATTTGCATCACATTTTTCGTAGACTTCCGAAAAGGACAGTGATGATATGTAATGGCAAAACTTATCAACATTATGTTTATTAAAATCTCTTACCTCCTCATACCAACTGTGCCTCTGGCGTTTAATATTAGTTTTAATTGTTAATGTTTGCCCAGTCTCATGGTCTGAAAGTCCCAAGTAGTGAATTTCAGCTCGGGTGTGTTTCACATTACTTGCAATTAAGTCAATACATGCCTGCTGTCTAGTAGGCAAGTTGATATGAATTTGTATGTTGAAGTTTTTTAGTGTGTTTATGAGTTCTAAACAACTCTTATTTGGTTTAAGAGTATCAAAATTCCAATCACCACATAAGATAATTTTCTTTGTTCGATGTGACAGTTTTAACAGCAGATGTTCCATCTTTTCAATGAAGGCATATGGGTTGCTATTTGGGGTTCTGTATATACATATTACAATAATTTTTTGTGTTGATAGCTCCACGCCACAATATTCGAAATGAAAATTACAGGCAAGGTTAGGTAGGGATGGTAATGTTTTGTAGTCAAAGTTATTTCTGATTAAAATACAAGAACCTCCTCTTTTTGCGTTGCGGCAGAACGACGTGACCAGTTTATATCCTGGTACTTTTAACAAATGCTCCGTACCTTTTTTAATAAATGCCTCAGTGAGACATACTATATCGATGTCGTTTGATTTTTTTGAAAACTCAGATAACGCAAAAATAATATCCTCACTTTTATTTATTGCACCTGCTATATTTTGATGAAATATAGTTATATTGGATTCAACTTTAGGCACGAAAAAGCTCCTTTTTACTTGATGTTTGCATTGTTTCTTGGTCCATTATGCCAGTGTTTTTACAAAAGTAATAAGGTATTGTTCCCTTTTTAAATGAAATGCCAGGTATACTATCCGAAGTAGTTTTTAAGTTATACGTGACGTTCAACTTCGGTTGAGATTGGAAATAGTACGGGATAGTACCCTTTTTTATCAAATTACATGAACGTTTTCTGTCAACTGGTTTACACATATATTCATATAAATTTGATGAATGATTAGTGTCCTTGCAAGAGGTCTGTGTCTTTATTATTTGTTTATGACATTCTAAAAATGCAAGTTCTACAAGCAATTTAAAGCTTAACCTTTTAGTAAATTTTATTGGATTTGTTTTTAAAATGTTTATACAATTCATTTCAATAAAATGGCAATTAGAATAAGGTTTTAGTAACAATTTTATATTTTTATTCAACAACTGTTCATTTAAATATGGGTTATACTGAACATTTATAACAAATACTTTATGATGTCTTAGTATGTGTAACGAATTACTCAAAGCTGATAATACTTCATAGGGATTTTTATCATTAGAACCCAAGGACAAGATAATTATGTCATTAGTATTTAACGATTTGCTCAAGCTTTCACAAGACATAATTACATCATAGCTCCTTGCATACGGCTTGATTATACCAAAGAACTTGTAATTACACTTAAATGTATAGTTGCTCCTGTCATAATCATAACTTAATTGTGAAGCTAAACTACGAACCTGTCCATCACCGATAAGGAATAATTTATTAATTTCTCTACCCGTGGCGCCATCTGTACGTTGGAATGCCTCAAAAGTTGACGTATTACATTCGGGTTTCAGTGTACTTTTTTCTTCTACATTTTCCTTTAGACATAATGAACTAAACTGATTTTGACAAATATTCGATAGTTGTGGATTTGACACCAGGCAGCCAGGTGATGACTGGAGACGGCGTTTTGGAGATATATATATTACAGATTTATAGTCTCATTAATATTTCTTCCTAATTGTGTTTCTTAACGAACGTTCTCATCTCTTCACATTCTTTCGCTACATTTTAGTTTAAGCTGTGATGTTTATACTTAGAATTTGAAACACTGAAATAATTTGAACCAAAATTGATAATAATATGAAGTCAGTAAAAGCGACACTTTCGAAAACAGTTCTTGGCTTTCAAGTAAATATCCTAAAATTCACAAAGAAAACTTTACAGAGAAAATTGTGTAATAAGAATATGGCAAAGAAACCAGTTCAAATTAAATAACATTTACTTTTAAGTAGAATGGATTTTCTCAAAACGAAATCTCAAACCGAGAATAGTGTAATTTATATAATTCACGGCAATTTAACTTCAAGTCGACAGACTATTTATTTAAATCAAGCCTAAGTGTTTATTGTACATAGTTTTAAAGTGGTTTCGATGCTATCTGAAGTTGAGATATCTTTATAGCTTCGGAGATCTCGTCCCGCCGCGTCCCTTACCTAAGAAGTGTAGTTTCAACTTAATAATTATGTTGCTGGTCGGGCACTAACTTTAAATAACAACTCGGACACTGCGCCCAAATACTTACGAGTCTACGTGGTTTTACTTCCATATTTATCTTAAAGGGTTTTGGAATTTTTATAGTACATGAAGGGAATTTTTATTAGGGGACAGAACCTCTTTTCCAAAATATGGTTGTTCTTATCGTTTCCGCGGTAATATATACAGACGTGGACGGAAAAGTTTCATTCTGTTTGTTTCTCACATGTATTCGATATATGGTAGCGTGCGATGCAGGGAAAAAGGAAGACGCCAACTCAAGATTATCCTCGATATAGACAAAAATTTTGCCGCTAGGTGGCGCGTATAACGTACCGAGCTCCGTGAAAAATATTTTTATTAAATAAGTTTATCGCTGAAAGTGAAAAAGCAGACAATAAACAAACAAAGTGACCCATGAAGACTAACCACTAACGTAATCCAAGGAAAATGACGACTCGTTAACTTTTTATTGCCAAGTGACCATAAAAGTGTACAAGCAGTGATTAAAAAGTGAACATTACCTAATAAACATAGAACAATACACCAAAACCTATACTAAGGAACAAATAAGGAATAAAAAATAGTGACAGAACATCAGTTTTAATTACATAAAATAAGTGATAAAACTATATTAAACGAAATCGAAACTTTAGTGCAAAAGTGCAAATCATCTCACGATCAATAGTAATAACAGCGACATCTATACCAAATAGACAAAACTAGCTCCGTGATCAGGGGCCCAATTCCGCTAAATAAATATAGTCGCAATATCATGTCAGTGTCATACTTACGTCACAAAAAGCGTATTCTTCTAAATTATATGATATTTAAATGAATTTGTAACGAGATCGTATGTGTCAACGACGAACTGTTTATTTTAAATTATACGATACTGACATAAGGTTATCAGAATACCGCTTTTAAATCCATTCAAAATATGATATCAATGTCATATAAAAATAGCACAATTGGCCCCCAGTTATCATCAACACAGTCATTAGTACGACACCTATCCAGCACAAGTTAAACCAATTTGATAACTAACATGACAAGCTGCACCTACAAGACACCAATTTGAGGTTCGTACGTAACAGTTATCGTGGCGTAACTAGACGAACGACGACTTTAGTGTAAACAGTCGCAAGATCAAGTCCTAGGGTGTAGAGAAATTTATGTGATTATTTACAATTCATACTTGTGAATTATAATAAACATCAAATACTTCAAGTAAATAATTAAGAAAAACAACATAAAAATATAAAATTAGAAATTCTGTACTTTGAATATGGAGTCACAGAACACTAACGTCACTGTACGACGCCGTCGTAAGTCCTCATCTGTTACTGACTTAGCACAACATAATATGCTCGATTCGACTATGAGAAGCCTACAAGACGTTACTTTCGATGACACAAATTCTTACGAGGAGTTATCAGGACAAATATTACAATTAAATGCAGAACTACAATCAGCACACAATGAAATTGATAGTTTAAGCACAGAAAATAGTAACCTACAAAAAGAGTTAGACAAATACAAGAGGCTGACCGAGACTTACAAAAATCTCATCATTTCAAACTATAACTCAACACCTGTATCTAGCAAAACTAAAAGCAAAACGCGTCGTAAGCAAATAAACAAGTATGACGAAAGGCGTATCAGTTTTTCACAACTACTACTAACCGAAGACAAATCACCAGTACATACAAAGGAGCCAATACAACTAGTAGAAAAAACGGATATCGAAACGAATGACATAATGTCGAATAGTACTGAAACAACTGATGAAGGAATCGTCAATTTGGAGCAAAACCCACCGGAAATAAAAGACAACCTTAATAATATAAGCAAACAAACAAGTGAACACCTGTCTACGTCCAATGAAAAAAATCACAACCAAAAGAAGAGTTGCTATATTATGCGATGAACAGGGCCGTGGACTACGGAAAATTTTACAAAATCTTCTGGGAGATGAATATTCAGTGTTTTGCTTCATGAAGCCAGGCAGCGATTACAGAAATATACTATCAGCCTTAAGCACATATACTTCGACAATCAGTAAACAAGACTATATAATTGTAATAGGTGGTTGTCATGAAACAAATCCCTACAATTTACAACAAACATTACTAACATGGTTGACAACAGTAAAAAATACAAACATTATTCTAACAGAGGTGCCATTCAATAGACATTTAAGAGAACAAAAATTAAATTACCTATTACGTTTTATTTGCAATTATCACAAACATGCAACGTTTATTGATATGAATTACGCTAACTTTTTACCGAGTAAGTCAAATTTAAATTATGCAAAAAATCTCGCTGGGTGTTTATTAAAAGAAATATTACGTTTGTATTACTTTGAAAAGAAACAGCAGTATCAAAATACATTAAGAATGGCAACAACCACGATAAAAAAATACACAGACAAATGTACTCAGACTGACGATCATTTAGAAACTCAAACTGATATAATTATTAACAACTTAGATAGCTCTGATAACGCTCCTAACACTAGTTTATTTCGTGCATAATAATATATCTATCATTCATCAAAATATTAATGGTCTACTAAATAAGGCGGATATGTTGTTCGTATCACTAAATGAGCATCAAAAAGGTATTACAGCTGATATTATTTGTATTACGGAGCACAACATGACCCATGGTGATGAATCTCACTTAATTATGCCAGGCTATAGGCTCGGAGCTTATTACATGAGAACCAATAGACGTGGAGGTTCTTGCATTTTAATAAAAAACCTCTATAAATTTAAAACTTTAAATAAAATAAATGAAATGTCTATAACTAATTTATTTGAATGTTCTAGTATTGAGTTAATGGATTACAAATTTTACATATTGTGCATATATAGAACACCGAATAGGGGTGCTAGTACGACAAACGCTTTTCTTTCAATTTTAAATAAAATACTCACAAAGCTTTGTATGAATGACAAGAAAATAATTATATGTGGTGACTTTAACATCAATTTACTAGACCAATCAAAAGTTTCGAAGGATTTTACAGACTTACTTTTAAGCTTTAACTTGACCATCTAATTTAAAAAACTGACTCGTAGCTGTAGCCAGACTTGCATTGACAATGTAATTCATAACCTCAAAGGATGTAAGGGCAAAATTACAGATTTTGCCTTATCAGATCACTCGGCACAAATTTTAACTATACCATCAAAAAAGAGATGCCTGTTAAAATATTGGTATATGACAAAACGTTGTTACACCGATACAAATAGAGCGATATTCATAAAATACTTGCAACAAATGTCTTTTTACAACGTATATAAATCTGAGGAACCGAATGATGCTTACAATGCTTTCCTAGATGTGTTTAGTTTTATTTAGGATTTAGCATTTCCTTTGAAAAAAATTCGTGTAAACACTGAATCAAAACCTAAATGGTTAACCAAGGGAATTAAGTTATGCTGCAAACATGCGTGATCTTTTATGGATATATAGAAACCATCCCAAAGAACGTCGAAAAAATTTTCAAGAATATGCAAAGCGCTTTAAGAAGATCATAACTCTCACAAAAAAAGCTCAGACAAATCATAACATCAATACGGCCTCAAATAAATGTAAAGCTGTTTGGCAAGCAATTAATACTACGAGGAACAAGTTCCCAAACGATATACTAGACAAGCTGGTCGTTAATAATGAAACAATTACCGATAATACATGTACTGCAAATGCCTTTAATGATTAGTTTGCGTGCATTTCTGCCGAAGATTTTACACCTATACCAGTTCGGTTTCCGCGAACAACACGGAACTATTGAACAAATACACCGTATTACGGACACAATTAGTCACTCGCTGGAATGTAAACAGTTCTGTTCTGCTGTTTTCCTCGACATTAGCCAAGCATTCGATAGAGTGTGGCATGAGGGACTCCTCTTCAAAATTAAAAAACTTCTACCCCATTCCTTTTTTCTTATTATAAAGTCATATCTTAGCGGAAAATGTTTTGAAGTAAAGTTTAATAATGAAACTACTCCCTTAAACGAAATCCTCTCAGGAGTACCTCAGGGAAGCATATTGGGTCTAGTACTATATCTCCTCTTCACAGCAGATCTACCAACAGACGTGAATATAGTGACCGCCACCTACGCGGACGACACAGCTCTACTATCAGTACACGAGAACCCTGATATAGCATCGGCCAAACTTCAAGCTCACCTCTATGAAGTTGAAAGGTGGTTAGACATATGGCGTATTAAAGCTAATCGGGCGAAATCTATTCACGTAACCTTTACCCTCAGAAGGCAAACGTGTCCGCCCGTGAAACTTTATAACACAGAAATCCCCCAAGCTGAAGATGCTAAATACTTGGGAATACATTTAGATAGGAGATTGACCTGGAGGAAGCATATCTGAACCTAACGCAAGCAGCTTGACACGAGATTAAGATCAATGTACTGGTTGATAGGTCGAAAATCACGCCTGTCACATGAAAGCAAGATGGCTATTTACAAGACTATTTTAAAACCAATCTGGACCTACGGTATCCAACTATGGGGTACGGCCAGCAATAGTAACATAGAGATTCTTGAAAGATTCCAAAGTAAGACACTGCGAACCATGTTTGACATACCTTACTACGTAACCAACAAATACATACATGATGATCTAAAAATCAATACCGTCAAACAAGAAATTGCTAGATATAGTGCAAGTTACCAAACAAGAATATCCAGCCATGTCAACGAGCTGGCATCAAAATTACTGGGAATAGGAAGTGTCACACACTCAAGGCTGAAGAGGCATAGCGTTCCTACGTTAACTCTAAGATTCAGCAACAATATATGAAAGGAACTTTGAAAACTCCTTCTGCTTAGAAATTAAATACCCCTGAACGCCTACTGAATAGCTTATTGTGTCTTAACACAGATTGCCAGGTTGCAGAATAGAATAGAATAGAAAAAAAAAAGATTATTTTATTGACATGGCAAAATCTAGTGTAGATCAACCTGGACATAAACAATTATCAAACAATGATTTCACTTCCAAATTGACATTTAATTGTAATTCAATTTATATGCATCCAACAATTCCATTTGACATTTATAAAATTATTAATTCACTTAAGACGACTAACAGTACATGCTATGACGATATCACTACCCAAGTAGTAAAAGATGTAGGCAATCTTATTGCATCACCTTTAAGTCATAAAATGAACTTATGTATAGAGCACGGTATTTATCCTGATAAGTTGAAAGTCTCAATAATAAAACCTCTTTACAAAAATGGAAATAATTCACAAATTACTAATTATAGGCCGATTCAATATGGGTGATATGATTCACACCATGTCAATATGGGTTCAGAAAAAATAAGTCTATAAATATTGCTATATATAATTTCTTACAAGAGGTAATAACAAATATGGATAAGCGGTCGCCAGCAGTAGCGCTATATATGGATATGACGAAAGCGCTCGACCATGTAAATCACGAAATTCTTTTAAGTAAAATATATAGGTATGGAATCAAAGGTAACGTACATAAACTAATAAAATCATACCTCAACAATAGGAGACAGGTCACGGTTGTTAAAAAGGTATCTATAAATACTAAAATGGAAGAAATCTATAGTTCTAAAATAAAAGATGTTAACACTGGGATACCGCAAGGTAGTATCATTGGTCCCCTATTGTTTCTTATTTATATTAATGACATGCCAAAAACAATTAACTATAATATGACCCTATTTGCTGACGACAATACTGTACTATTCACAGGAAAAAACTTGACTACTATAGAATATGGCATTAATACATCTTTGACATCAATTATTAAATGGTTAAACGAAAATGAAATAAGACTAAAACAATGAATTTTAAACAACAAATCAAATCAGATAATAAGCTGAACATTTACCAAGCGGATATAAACATTCAAGACATAGATGTCACAAAATTCTTAGGAGTTTACATAGACAATAAATTGAATTGGAAATCACAGGTTGAACATGTATGTAATAAGCTCAATCAATTTTCGTACGCATTATATAGGATAAGCAAACTAGTAAACCAAACAGCTCTGATGACAGCCTATCATGGGTATGTTGCCTCTACGCTCCGTTATGGCATACTTTTTTGGGGCAACACAACTGGTCACGACCGTGCATTCCGTGCTCAAAAGCGTTGTATAAGGAGTATGTGCAATCTACAACAAACAGATTCCTGCTAACCACACCTTATAAAATTAAATGTAATGTCACTGCCATCTCTGTATATTTTTGAAACTGCACTTTTTGTGAAAGCAAATCTTAATTTATTTGAATTCCGCACCAGAGCACGTAATAATAGCAAATTATGTATAATAGCTAGTAAAACTCATTTGTTACATGAAAGTATATTCTGCACTGATCCACGAATATTTAATAAAATACCGCCAGAAATTAGAAACATAACTGATTACAATTCCTTTAAAAATAAATTGTGAAAACTGCTAATTAGCAAATGCTACTATTCTGTCAAAGAATTTCTAGATGATAAGACTTTGTAATAAGGAGAATGGATTTATATGAATTAGATTGGAATAGTAATTGTTGTAATAATTTATTATTGTAATTGGTTTTATTATACTGACATTATTTGACAATGAATACATACTTATAATTTTGCATTGTTAATTGTATTTTTAAATTTAATATAATATTGACATTGTTAATTGTATTTTTGAATATTTTATCATCATTTGATTTTATTACATTATTTTTTGTGACCATAATATTTTTTTTTTTTTATGGAATAGGGCGCAAACGAGCAGACGGATCACCTGATGTTAAGCGATTACCACCGCCCATGGACACCCGCAACACCAGAGGAGTCACAAGTGCGTTGCCGGCCTTTTAAGAAGGAATACGCTCTTTTTTTGAAGGTTTGAAGGTCGTATTGGTTCGGAAAAACCGCAGGTGACAGATCATTCCACAGTTTAGAGGTGCGAGGCAGAAAGTTTCTAGAGAAACGCACCGTTGTGGATTGCCAACCATCTAAATGATGGGGATGGAAATGCTGTCGCGTAGAACGATGGCGGAAAGAGGCGGCAGGGATTAATCCGAACAATTCCTCGGAGCACTCCCCATAGTAGAAGCGATAAAAGATGCATAGCGAGGCTACATCTCTACGCAGCGCCAAGGGGTCTAACCGATTGCAAATATCTTGGCAGTCGACAATTCGAGCGGCTCTCCGTTGGATGCGGTCTAGAGGGAGAAGCTGGTACTGGGGTGCCCCTGCCCAAAGATGAGAACAGTATTCCATATGCGGCCGGACCTGCGCCTTATAAAGGAGCAAGCGGTGGGCCGGAGTGAAATACCGTCTCGATCTATTTAGCACGCCAAGCTTCTTCGAGGCTAACTTAGCCTTACCCTCTAAGTGACCGCGGAACTGGACTTCGCTCGATATGTCGACACCAAGTATTCCAATACTGGAGGAGGCAGTCAAGGGGGTGCTCTCAAAACGAGGACATACGACCATCGGCAGTTTTTTTGCGGTGAAAACGCAGACTTGTGTCTTTGTGGGGTTAAATTGGACCAAATTAAGTCTTCCCCAATCTGAGACCATCTCCAAGGAGGTCTCAATTTCAGACACAAGTTTATGTCGGCTCTCGATGACTTTTTCCCGAGAAATGTTGGCGTGGCCGGTATATAAAGCATCACCTGTGCTGTCATCTGCATAACAATGAATGCCGCTATCTAGCAACATATCATTGATATGCAGGAGGAACAGAGTAGGCGATAGCACGCAGCCTTGAGGAACACCAGCATTTACAGACAAGGCGTCAGAGCATTCACCGTCAACTACGACCTTTATGCTTCCGTCAGTAAGAAAGCTGGTGACCCATTCGCATAATTTCTCGGGCAGCCCATAGGAAGGGAGCTTCGAAAGAAGCGCTTTGTGCCAGACCCGATCGAAGGCCTTCGCTATGTCCAAACTGACCGCCAAAGCCTCCCCCTTTGTCTCGATCGCCTGTGCTCAACGATGTGTCAGGTATACTAGAAGATCACCAGCCGACCGACCCTTACGAAAGGCGTATTGCTGGTCACTAAGCAGCTGATTATCCTCTAGAAACCGAAGGAGCTGGCAGTCAATAATGAACTCCATTATCTTCGAGAAGAGGGAGGTTATGGCTATGGGTCTGTAGTTGGACGGGTTAGAGCGATCGCCTTTTTTAGGGATCGGGTGGACCAATGCTGTCTTCCACGATGTTGGGACTACGCCAAATGAGTAGGAGAGACGAAAAAGGCGTGTCAAAACTGGTGCCAACTCTGGAGCGCAGATCTTCAACACAATAGGGGGAATTCCATCAGGCCCACTCGACTTATGGATATCGAGGGACAGAAGTGCCATACGAACCGCGCGCTGGTGGAACCGAATATCCGGCATACAGCCCTTCAACAGCGGTATAGTAGGCGGTTCCTGTCCCCCGTCATCCAAGGTCGAGTTGGACGCAAAGAGTTTGCCCAGAAGATCGGCTTTCTGCTTTGCGTCGTGGGCCAAGGAGTCATTTCCCATGTGTAGCGGTGGTAAGGATGGCTTACAGAAGTTCCCTTCGATAGCTTTGGCAAGAGACCAGAATGCACGAGTTCCCGAAGGAAGGCGCTCAAGCCTCTCGCCAATTCTACCGATGTGCTTCGTCTTCGCACTAGCAATGTCTCTTTTGAAGGACCTGGAGGCAAAGTTATACTCCTTTTTTAATGCGCTGGTATTTTCATCCCCTGCCGCCACCGCATCAGCCCAGGCTTGGTAAGCTTCCTGCTTCCTGCGAGAAGCCTTTTTGGAAGATGAACCAAACCAAGGTCGAAATTTGCCACCAATGGGGACCACAGAGGATGGAATGAAAAGTTCCATGCCCTGTAGCACCACATCAGCAACAGAATCAGCAGCGGCGTTGGGATCATCCGGCGAGAAGCATATTTGTCCCCAAGGATAGGACGCAAAGAAGTTCCGCATCCCATCCCAATCTGCTGACTTGTAGTGCCACACACGGCGACTGCGTGTAGCCCGCGATCGCAGCGAGCACGTGAGAGGCACCACACCCCGTACAAGGCAGTGGTCTGAGGAGCCAAGTGGGGCGCCTACGGATACCTTGTAGCCGTCCGGATGAGAAGTCAGCAGAAGGTCCAGCAGTGAAGGATTCTGGCTTTCAACGTCTGGGATTCGCGTGGGCGTGTTAACCAGTTGTGTCAGGCCATAAGCCAGTGCGAAGTCGTGAACAGATCTCCCCGCATGATCAGTTTTACTGGAACTGAGCCAGTCGGCGTGATGGGCGTTAAAATCGCCAAGCAAGATGATCTCTGCTGACGGGATCTGCTGCTGCACAAAGTCTGAAGCCATTTGGATGTGCTCAATGAGTCGGTCAGTTTTGGTATCACCGCTGTGGGACCTATAAAGGCAAGCATAGACGCGGGGGTGGTCGTCGCTATCTATACGTAGCCATAAGGTGGAAAGGTCCCTACCTTCAAGATTCCTAAGTCGACGAGAACTGATATCGTCTCTAACATACACGCACACTCCGGCCTTGGACAGAAAGGAGTGTTCAAGTCCATACCCAGGGTAAGTAAGGTAGGAAGTGTCTGCTGGAGGCGATATCTGCATCTCAGTCAAGAAGAGCAAGGCCGGCTTTGTTGTCTCGAGGTGGTGGTGGACAGCATTAAGGTTGGTGTGTAATCCCCTGATATTGCAGAAGTCCACGGCCAGTGTGGCAGGGGGTGCCAGGATATTTTTGCTCCTTTTTAGGGACTTTTCGAGCGCAGTTTTGCCCCCCCCAGAGTACGAGGGGCGGCCTGGGCGTCCACTCTCAGATGCGTTGTGTCCTGAACGCGGACGTCCAGAGAGGGATTCTCCAACGCTAGCGCAGTTGGTACCCTCCTGGGGTAGCAAATAGTTTTTCAACTGCACCATCATAGGGGGGGATTGGACCTCCGGTATCCTCACTCACTCGGCGAAACACAACGCAAGCGTTGTTTCACGCCAGTATTCTGTGAGGCCGTGGTATCACTCCGGTCGAGCCTGACCCATTCGTGCCGAAGCATGGCTCTCCCACGGTCAAATATTGTATGCCTTGCAGGCGGAACATAGCTGAACACAAACATTTTTGTCAAACATCCTCTAGACCTATGATTTACAATAAAATGATTATTATTATTATTATTATATTGCAGCAAAGCGGGGAAATAAAAGTCCGCGATGATACGATAAGAAACTTTATACTTTTACAGAGTGTAGGTAAAACTAAACTGACAGGTAGCTTAGACGTCTTAAAAGTTAGGTATTAACACTAATTATCATAAGCCTAATGACAAATCGAATAAACTGTCTGTAGGCACTTGATATTAAATTTATACAAGACCCACTAAAGTAAAAAGATGTCTTCAACATTTGTAAAAATCTTTTCATTTTACATCTAAGTAAATTTCGTCCTTAGTGAAAATGTGTCTCAGGAATATTTATGTAGCCCACTACAAATTTGTTTCGCGAATGCACAAAACAATACTGCTTTAGTGGAGAGTTCTTGTTTGCACAAAGCTGCAAAAACGGATATCTAGAATAAGTTCTGTCTAGGCGACACGGAGCGTGCCACGTTCAACACATAATTTCGCCTAACCGCATTCGTTGGCGGAAAGCACAACTCACTGACAAAGGAGACATGTTACTTTGCTGACTGTAATTACGTATACACATATTGTTTCCGTACAGTATCGAGAAGTGAAAGAAAATACCTTGTGTTTTTGTGCCTATTGTTACGTAAAACTCGAACGTAGCCTGTCTTTTTCTTTTCAATTATATCGGAATGAAGATGCTAAGTTTATTCGTATTGTACTGAAAAAGGATTGGCTCGTTGGTCTTCGATTGTTTACAGTGCGGTCACTTTTAAATAGCGTTTCTAGGCTATGAGATCAACAGATCGGTAACATGGGCAAACCATAAATTTCATATCAAATATTTAACCCGTCGTTGGAGTGGGTAGAAATGAATTATGCAGATACATTAGTCAGCAGACTAACACAGACTAACGAGCACATTACCCGACTCCGTTCTGCTATTTCGAATACCTCACAGAAAGCCTAGTGTCATTATTCGACTCGGTAATCGAATACTTGACCTCACGGTCGCCCGATATTGACATGAAACCGATGAGATACGTGCTTACGTAGCCACAATAGTATATATTATAGCCGAGTTTTAAGCTGCCCCATTATTGTGCAAAATTTCGGTCATATTCCACACTGGCCAGATCTGACTGACTTTCGGGAAAAATATGAAGAATTCTAAAACTTGTAGGTTTCCTCGTGATGTTTCATTCACCATGAAGCCATTGATAATAATTAACAATTAATTTCGCACATAGCTTTGAAAAGTCAGTGGTGCGCATTGTGGGGTCAAACACGAGACCCTCTGCGGAGCTATCTGTTGGTCTCCCCACTAGGCTATCACAACTTATTAATTCATTAGTTATAACTGAATAGCAAGTAATTTTCATATTGATTGACTATCACTCTATAATAATATAAAATATTTAAAGTAGGTAATATAAACATGTCTAAGTCCCTTTTAAATTGGAAGTGTACTGCAACGTTCCAATCTGAAATTTCCAAAAACAAAGTATATTCAAAAGTATTTACTGCACATATGTCGCAGTGGTTTAAGCGATCGCCTCGCCTATTGGCATTGAGCCGAATGCTTTGGGTGCGATACCCACACGAAATAACACTTTGTGTTATTCACGAATAATTATTTCGAGTCTAGGTGTACTTTGTTTCTGTCGATTGAATGTTTATAGAGTCCCCTGCGAGACATGGGACGAAGAATTTCTGCGGGCGTAGCCTGAGAAAATAAATAAAAGAAGAAGTTATTTGAATACCATACAAATTAGACGTCTTCTACGGGGACTCACTATCTTAAAATATCCTTGTACTATTCTTAACCATAGAATACACAAATCCTTTCTCGTTGCAACGATTAGATACAAGTTGTTCTTCAGAAATGCTAATATTATGTATAGCAGGCGGACATCTTTTATGAGTGCAATGGGAAAATGTTACAATGATAATAATTCACGCGTTTAAGCGCTAATATTAGCACTGTATCAGTTCATTGTATTAATTTCACAAAGAGCAATATTTTATATATTGCCTAATTATTAGAAAGTTACGCAGAGCTTATGCAAGTTATTTAAAACACAGTTGTCACCGGCATGTGGTATTAAGTTTATATGGACTTGTGGACATATCTTATCAATGATGTGCTATTTATGATAACTATGTATGTTTAATTATATGTAATCTACCCGGCAATAAGATCAGTCTACCAGCAAGAAAAATAGTACATAGTCCTGTTTATATTATGTCCCACTGCTGAGCACGGACTTGATAGAAGAGTTTGGCCAAGAGTGAGTTGGCTGACTGGACATGTCTTTTAAGAATATTTTGGAGAACTCTCGAACAAGCTAGTTTCCTCGCAGTATTTGCCTTTGTCGTTTAACAAGCGATTGTTAACAATCTAATACACTCAAGACTCCGAACCGTCAATAGTGCGCTCCGTTGTTTGAACCTGTGACCCTCTGCTTAGCAGCCTGTTAATCTCTCTACTAGGCTATCGCTATCTTCAGTCGACAAGAATAAAATATACATTTACAATGAGCATTGTTCTACGGGAAACAAGTACTTTTATTAACACGCTTTTATTACTGACGACCGGTTGGCGCAGCGGGAGTGTAAGCGACTGCTAAGCCGAAGGTCGCGGGTTCGATTCCCGCACAAGTCAAACATTTGTGTGCATGAACATGGATGTTTGTCTTGGTCTGGGTGTTTCTATGTATAATATGTATGTATTTACAAAAAAAAAAAGTATATAAGTATGTTTATCCATTATCTAGTACCCATAGTACAAGCTCTGCTTAGTTTGGGACTAGATGGTGTTGTGTGAATGTGGTAGAATATTATTATTATTCTCTTTATTTACATAATTTTCCTATTTTTTACATTTTTAAATACAACATTCCAAACAAAAAATGACATTTAAAAATATATAAAAATAGATTCCCACCGACGACGGGAATAGGATCCAAGTCACCGGCGGTTAGGGCGCCAGAGATAGGAATTTCCTCACAATGCGAGCCGTTTGCAGAATTACTGCCTTTTGCATCAAACTCTTGACCCAGCTGCCTAGTTTCAACCTCTCTAGATGGCGTTCGAGGGTTTTCGCTATAAGTCCATTAACGGACACAACTATCGGAACAATGATTGCTGAATCAATATCCCACATATCGACAATCTCGTGAGCCAAGTCCAAATATTTTTCTTGTTTGTCTTTTTCTGCTTTCACGAGATTGTCGTCATGTGGAATAGTGATGTCGACAATCATTGCGCGGCGCTCTGATCGATCTATTATCACAATATCAGGCCTGTTGCAAACAACAGTCCTATCTGTGACAATAGATCGATCCCAGTACAGTGTTGCATAGAATCTACCATGCAGCTCCTTGCTCTGCCATACAAGCCTGCGTTCGTCAACGCCTAAAGCTACAGGCCTGCGCCAGTTCTCTTTCGCCAATGAGAGCGGGGTGAGGCCACCATCAACTGCAACCACATCCCGATGCACATCCACGCTGCCCTTAAGAAAATATTCCCTAAGGTTGTACACCTCGCGGTTGTGTAGGTCCTTAGCGTTTAGAAACCCTCGGCCCCCACACTTCCGCGGGATGTACAACCTCATTACGGACGAACGTGGGTGAAGCATTCGAAATGTGGTCAATAGTGAACGGACTCGCCTATCAATCTCATCCAGTTCGGTCTGAGTCCACTTGAGTATGCCGAAAGAGTACATCAAGAGTGGCATGGCCCAACCGTTACAGGCGCGCACCTTGTTGCCGCCTGAAAGAAGACTCTTCAGAACCTTTTTCAGGCGACCAAAGAAGCGCGCCCGCAACGATTGTTTCATGTCTGTCTCGTTGATGCCCAAGGCTTGCGACATACCCAAGTATTTGTAGGTATCAGTTGCGAGGATCGATCTAAGCTGAGTGAAATCTGATAGATGTACTCCTTCAGATTCCACTATCCTGCCTTGTTTTACATGCATAACTGCACATTTGTCTACACCAAATTCCATCCTGATAGAACTACTGAAGTTTTCAGTGACCCTCAGTAGCGCTGTCAGTTGGGACTCACTGCATGCAAATAATTTCAGATCATCCATGTATAACAAGTGGGATATACTTTGACCGTTCCTGCGCAACTTGTAACCGAGCCCCGAATCGCCCAGCAATGTGCTAAGGGGATTCAAGGCTAGGCAAAACCACAAGGGACTCAGACTGTCACCTTGAAAGATACCCCGCTCTATCTTAATAGGGTCGCCGTTTCCGAGACCCTGTCGACACCCTGGATAATGAAGAAGCGTTCTCCACTGCCCCATACATGACCTCATGAAGGTGCATAGATTTGTATCTATTTTATACAATTCCAGCACCCTCAGAAGCCATGAATGAGGCACAGAGTCGTAGGACTTCTTGTAGTCTATCCAGCATGTGGACAGACTCTTTCGGCTACGGCGAGCCTGTTGGCTAATGGCCATGTCTATGAGGAGAAGCTCCTTAGTACCGCGGGCCCCACTTTTACATCCATTCTGACATACTGACATGATCTTATTGTCAGATATGTGTACATTAATTTTCTTTGTCAGAATGGACGTAAATAATTTGTATATAGTTGGTAGGCACGTGATTGGCCTATAATTGGTGGGATCCGCGGTGCTACCCGACTTGTAGAGCAAGTGGGTAATGCCTTTAGTCATAAAACTTGGTAACAATCCAGACTCTAAGGATGACTGAAACTGTGAAGCCAAGCAAGCATGTGAACTACGAAGCCATTTTAGCCAAAAGTTATGTAGTCCGTCCGGCCCCGGTGACTTCCAGTTTGACGCCGGACGTATGGCATTGGCTACGTCTGCAGCTTCAATATTTACATCTTCCATTCTCTCTATAGGTTCACATGCTCGCTCTACTTGACACATCCAATCACCCTCTGTATGGGCAACAGGCGATGACCAGATTTTACGCCAGAAGGCTATAACCTCGGCATCCTCCGGCCGATCGCCATCACCCATACACTGGTCTGATTGTTCCCAAGTTCTATAAACAGACTTTTGATCACTTTGGAACATACGATTCTGGGAATACCTTTCCACACGCTTCTTGTATCTGCGAAGACGACTTGCCCACGCATAAACTTTCTGCTTTAGAAAGTCGATGCGCTCCGTGACACGTGTAATATATTCTTGAGGTCTAATATTAGTCCCCAAAAACGCACGTCTCACGAAACGCATCACCCGCGGGCGTTGATTACCCGATCTGAAGCATATCAACTTGCTGATGAGCACCCTAGTCTCATTGATACGTCGTTCAATTCTGCACTGCCATGCTGTTTTTTTCGGTTTTGGTCGCGTAACAGAATCATTCATAAACTTGACCCCTGCTACGCGACATACCGCAGTAGCACCGCAGTACAGAATTGAATGCGTATCTGTTAGGTCCCGGCTGTCACTAAAATAATTAGCTAACATTGAGTCCAGGGTGCACACCAGCGCTAGGTTTTTTTTATGCGTGGGCAGTCGTGGCAGACGTGGCCGATGATCTGGCGGTGTGAAACGATAATCCCGTAACGCATCCTCCAAAGCGCTCCTCAAATTATCAGTGTACTGGGTACTCACATTTATAGCTACATTATCCATTTCCTCCTCAAAATGTTGTATTGATTCTGTGTCCACCATTGGTACAGTGTCAGAAGAGGTAGGGACAACATAGCTACACTGTGCGTCCAAGCGTAGCCGCTCAAGTGCCTCGTCATCCAACAAGTGACATCGCTGGATAGCGCGCACTTGATCTGATAGTCGTTGCACGGAAACATTAACAGCTGGTTCAAGGGCCTGAAACAAAGGCAGCATTCTGTTACGGTACGCTGTGAGGTTAATTCCTCCCTCTGTAGCCGCAAAATATGCGCGCATGACGTTTTCGTTTATTTGACGAGTCCAACGCATACGCTGCACATTACCACCGGTAGCGGGGATCCTATTCGTGGCCGGTGGGTCACGCGATCCCAAGCATGCTGGTGGCCGGCCTCTCCCCCTCCAACGTACAGGTGTTGGCCACGTCGGTGGGGAAAAATACTCGCCGCTCGACGAGCTCGACGCCTCTCCACTGGCCGGCGCCGCCGATGCGGCTGCCGGCGTCTGCGAGGCGGAGCAGAGCAGCGAGTCCGGGGGTGATGAGCGTGCTCGTGCTGCCTTAGCCCGTGTTAACATAGTACATTCTTGTTATTTGTTATTGTTTATAACACATTTTATGTGGTGATGACGGATGTCAGCTGTCAGCAAAATTTTCATGTCTCTTAATATATTTTCTTCGTGTATTTATGAAAAAGGTTTCTATTTATCTATTGAGTTTCTTACGCAATTATTTAGTGGTAACTGTTTTATCTGAAATAGTATCTCAGTACTTGTAAAAATAAATAAAATTGAAAAATTGTTCCATGAATGTACTGTCAACCTTAGTGTTGCCAGGTTATTATTATTATTATTATTAGGTCGAAATGTATGTAACTAACTATGTAATGGAATCTAAGCTAGCTAATTTAACCATCTTCCAAGGGTCGTAGCGTAATGAAAATTGGCAGTTGTATGTAGTTCTGATGACAATACAATAATATGGTACTGTCGAACTGATCTAATGATGGAGCCGGAAGATATGAACTGGAACGCGACATATATATTATGTAACTATGTAATGGAATCTAAGGTAACTAATTTAACCTTCTTCCAAGGGTCGTAGCGTAATGAAAATTGGCATTTATATGTAGTTCTGATGACAGTACAATAATATGGTGCTGTCGAACTGATCTGATGATGGAGCCGGAAGATATGAACTGGAACTTCATGATGGAAAATCGTATCATAGCTGTTTTTTATTTCATAGAAAAGTCTTGTAATGAACTTTGACCACGATTAGCTTTCAAGGTCTGATGATGAAGCTGGAAGATAGGCACTGGCATTCCATGATGGAATATCGTATCATAGTCGTGTTTGCACTTGTGATAAAGGCCACTTAATGGACTTTGAACACGATCAAAAAAACTTTGAAAACAAACCAATTATATATTGTAGACCACGCAGTGGTGTACTTAAGGTCCCGTACTTTTGGAGCTGGACAGGCGTATGTGGCCCTAAGTAGAGTAAAATCACTTAGTAGTCTCCAGATCGAAGAACTAGATTGAAAGCACCATGCAATACAGACGCACTGGCGGAGATGGAGATGATACGGGCTCATTCACCTACTTAAAATAAATGTATAAATGTTAAAAATAGTTCGTTATCAAAGACCACACACAGCACAGCAGAGCAGACACAGCCCACGTGTTTCCCTCCACTTATGATCCTGGGTCCTTTAAGCGGGGCGTGAAAAAGCTATTCTCAAGGCCGTCAAGGTGAGGGCCATCATGCCATAATGCCATGCTGGCTGCTGGGATGATGGTAATCACTATGGGACTTCACTGATTGCTTAACATCAGGCAGCATGGAGTCAATTTGATCAGCAGAAATAAAAAAAATACAAAAAGTATATATTTCGTTATCAAAGACCAAAAGGTATAAAATAAATAAATACTTTAAAAAAAAACGTGTCCGTTTGGTGACGGATTAAGAATACGGATTGTCACCACCCCATATCATCCCATGGGTATCGTAAGAGCCGACAGAGGCAGCATATTATGCATAGAACAGCACTGAAAGAGAAGGAAAAATTGATACAAATTCTATACCAACCCGTTTGGCCAGCGTGGTATAGTAGGTCAATTCCTCCTTTTAAAGGAGCCTAGTCTAGTCCAACAGTGGTCTTTTAAAGGCTGATGATGAATTAAAAAACACTAGGAAAACACGCTTTTATATAGAATAATAGTAAATTATGTGCTTTGAATAAAAATATTTGTTTGTAAAAGCGTGGGGCGCTGGAACAGGAAAGACGTTCTTGTTTCACTTGTTGAAAAATCAAGTGAACAGATGTTACGGGAAGCAGGTTACACAGATTGGCGCTCTAACTGGAGTTACAGGACGACTAGTAGGTGGCTCTACATTAACAGTCTGTTCAAAGTACCAGTTTGTCGAACTCAGACAAAACATGCGCCAGCAGCGAGGAGAGACGACATTCACCGACATTTTCAACGCCTCTTTTTTAGGAAATTAAAATTATATTAAGTACATAAGGCCTAAGCGTAATGCGTCAACAGTGGCAAAATGTAGAGTTCTTGTTCGTGGACGAGATATATTTGGTTCCCTTTGGTAACCTTTTGTTGGCATAAACGTTATGCTCTTGTGCGACCTCATGCAGCTTCCGCCAGGAATTTAGTAATTAGTATTTTGTTAACAAGAAAGTCTCTCCTGTTCCAGCGCCCCACGCTTTTACAATCAAATATTATAATTAAAATTACATAATTTACACTTCAGCCCAGGAATAGATACAACTTGAACGATCCATATTTATTTTTTTGTTTTTACGTGCATTTATAAAAGCGTGTTTTTTAGTGTTTTTTTAAACTATTCATTTATTTTTATCTGTCAAATCATGCTCAAATTCTACAGTGCCAAACTGCTAAATTCTGTATTACGTTTCCCGAAGACATTAGGTAAGGTAATGTCAACTGAATATATAATTGGACCTGTTTAGGCCAACTAATCAAAAACAACAGCACACCACTAAATCAATCATTATTACTTCTTTATTAAGCAATTAATAAGTTACTCGTATGTAGGCCCTTATTCAATATTTAATGCAAACTTATTAACTGCTAATAAACGTTAAACGTTCAACGTCATAAACCTAAAATTAAAAAAATAAGTTTAAAAACTATAACCCGATTACGTCAAAAAGGAGGTCTAAAATAATAATAATATTAATAGACGTTTCTTTCGGAAACTTTCCATATTCATACAAAATACATTAGTAACAAAAACACTTTAAAATTACTCTGCCTAATTCAAAAACTTTCCCTCGGCACCGGGACCGCAGCAATGTTTACGGGACCAGTGCATTAGGAATGGAGTCTGGTTTCCCTGCAATATTTAGAAGGATGCTATTGGGGCTTCTACGCATTCTGCTCATCAAAGATGCAGTCCTCTTGCGTATGATCGCTTCAAAGCTGTCTATGTTTGCCTCAGCAAACATGTTTGACGGAATCCGTTATTATATTGCAGGCGAAGAGCGTTGTGGGTTCACTGCGTATATCTAAGCCACAGGTCTGGCAGAGTAATTTTAACTTCCTTAGTACACCTAGCAAACCTGCGGATATAAGAGAATGACCATTTTTGTATGGAAGTTGGGCTAAGTTTGCTTCTTGATGGTTTGACCAGTATTATGTAGAAAATATAGTCGTAATTAAATCAGGATAAAATAAATACGAAATTCAACGGCAGTTCTTAAAAAAAAAAAAAAAAACATTTATTCATCTGGGTCACAAAGTGACGCTTATGCTTACGCTTACGCTTAGATATCAGACATTTAAGATTCCAAATATTTTGAGATTAAGTTTTGTAATAGTCATATGATTTAATCATATTAGTAGTAGTAAATTAGTTAATTAACGCCCACGTGCTTTGGAGAGTAGGTACGTTAAGCCGTCGGTCCCGGCTGTCAAGAAAATCTTTGACAGTCGTTAAGGGGAGTCAGTACCCTCAAATAAACTGATACTGGTCTAAATCATGGCAAATCGCTATCCCTTTGAGTTAAGGAGGTCAGACGGCAGTGGCTCTATCGAAAAGCTGATATTCTGTCATGATATTCTGCTGATATCAGGTTAGTCTTGTAAGCGGGCTCCTAGCCGTTTAAGTTTTGGATGCAAATATAAGATAACGCTAGTACTATGACGATATGATTTAATCCGGCAATATGAATTTTACCGGCATTTATTTTAAGTTTCTAATATATATTTGATACATATAGAAAATAGTTGTAAAAAGAAATGGAGCTACGAAGCAAAGCTACATACATTTGAACGCCTGTATATAAGTGTGGGGTATTTTCAGTCTGATATATTATATTTCTCACTGAGAATTCTCAATACCATGTGGTACAATTCATGAGAATTCATTGATGCTAGTTGGCAAAAGATAATCTCATTCCTTTGGACCTTATATTATAAAGTTGGCTTTAAAAATAAACTGTTTAATGCATAATAGGCAAATAAAACACAGTTATTATATTATTTTTCATTTTAATTGTTATTATAAATCTTCTTCAAATGAATCATATACCAATGAAGCAGGAGCTTGTATATCGTATACCATAATGTACTGCAGGTGTTGCTTCAGAAGTTGCAACAGCTTCAATTAATGTGTAGCATTCTAAACATAAGACTCCATTCAATTCCTGAAACAAAGAAGTTAAATTCCGTCTGAGTATTCGGTTAAGAGAGATAATTGTAATCAGAATTGCGAAGAGAAGTAAACAACACTTACATAGACTGGCGCTATCCATGATGTCAAAATATTGAGCGCCGAATGAGATAGCTGGTCTAAAGAATGGACGTGCCGTGCTGCCGAGGTACAGCAAATGAACAGTTAATGAACCGCGATCCTCACCACGGTTAGTTGTTCTACGTCTAGACAACATAGGTACTTAATAATTATGTTACCAATAGAGTCATGTGTCAAAATCTAGTAAACACACTAGTCACGCAGTAAACGTGTTTAGCCTACAAAGGATTGCTCAATTCAATGTTGACAGTAGGTAAATTATTTATTTTCCACAATATCATCGAAACACAAACGCGGAACGTTGCGTTTGACTGTTTGTACGAGAAAAAGCATTTTGACTGTTTTCATTCAAAATAACTGACGTTAGACATTATGGATGTCAGTGTCATAAAAATATGTTCCCATATTTTAGATAAATACAAAATATTACTTCGTAGATAATATGTTGCATAAAGGATTTAAAAATTACTTATAGAAAATATTTCACCCCCTGTTTCAAAATATCAAAAGGTGTTATTTTGGTATTTAGAACTTTCATTCACCTACACTGTTTGCACTGTAACTGTCATTTCTTCCCTATTTAAAGATGTTTGCAAGAAACTGTACACATTTGCCGAAATATGCAAAATGAGTTTTTAATACGAAATGGCAAATGGCAGATTCTTATATTTTAGAAGTAAAAATCCCCCATTTCGTTTAACATCAAATTAATATACTTATAAAAAACTATAAAATAAAAAAAATATTTGAACGTATGAATGGTTCAGAAGCCCTGCTGAAGCTCATTCTCCTGAGTCAAAATATAAGTTTAAGGCGCTGTTATACCTCAGAAGCCGTGAAACACCTTATTTTTCGTGGCGCATCTAGCCATAACGGTACATATTACAAACTAACAAAAAATTGAGCTTAAAGTCAAAAGTCTGAACAAAAGACTTTTGAAAGAATTTTTCATGTATGTAAAATAGAATCACGGTAAAAAAATCACAAAATTGAGGCAAAAAATAATCTTTCGTCCCACTGTTTGCAATATTTTGATCGTAAGCTGTCATATTTTATTTGATAATATTGTAGAAAATCTAATGAACTAAAGAATTACCCTATTTATTTTCATATTATACGTGTATATTTTGTAAAATTAAATAAAATCTGCCAAACGTCTATGCTTTTGACGCTCGGTATATCCTATCAATATCAAACGCTTCAGCAATTTAAACCTTATTAGCATAAGCGGTGTACTGAGTGTCAGTTGCTAGTTTACGCCCCGCCCAGACCTCATCATTCGGCTATGAGCCCTGTGAGAGATAGGTCATGTCGCTTGCGTCTCCGCTGCACGAAATTTTACGTAAACCTGTTTGTTATTATAATACGCCAAATTGAGTTCGTAATTTCATGTTTTTTGTTATAGACTGAATACTTTGAATCAAATAGGTTTTTCATGTAACTATGGGCACATATAATTAGGACCTAAGTTTATACTCTTGTTGCGTTTAATGTGTTATTGTTTCTGTGCTTATAAATATATATAGTTAGAAGAATAAAATATGGACAAATAGAGAAATGAAGTTCTACGAAGGATTTGTACAAGAAAGCGTCGTAATAAAATAGAAATTCATCCATAGCCAAGTGATTATGAAATATGTAACATTTTTTACGATTATCGATTATGCATAATTTAATTATATAAATTATTCTCACAATATATAGCTGCCACAGTTTTAAATTTTTGAAAGAGTAATGACATAAAATCGAATAATTTTATGTACCTATATTGTAAATTCATTAGCTTGTCAGAGCGCCTGGAGCGCTAAGATGCCGCCACGGCGAACAATAAACGGCGCTAATATGGCGCTCCGCAATCCGCACACAAGCGGTAACGAATGTTGTACGATTGTGTTGTGAATATAAACCTATTTAGGTACATCGGGTAAAACTTTGATTATTCATAAACTATTAGGTATGTCTCTGTACATCTAATATCTTTTTAATTTCTAAAATCAATCATTTATAAGTAAGAAGGTGACTTCTCTGTTTGCTATAACACAAGATATAGTATTTTTTTAATAATAAAGTACGTAACTAATTATCTTTATTGTAATTACAGTGAAGTTAAACATAACAGTTCTGCAACGTCTTACACACATTTGACTGCAGTCATTCCTAACACGATCTGTTCAAGAGCTAGCCAAGAAATGCTAAACAATTTTTTTAACAAATTTGACTCAAATTCCGTAGAGATAAGCAAAAATTACAAGAGGGATAGCAGTGACTGGTTCGAATTGCGTAAGAATATGTTGACAGATTGAAATTTTGGGATAGTGGTAAAAAGAAGAGATAACAGCAGTAAAGCCAACTTAGTAAAAAATATTTTGTACAAATAAAATATTTGCAATGTAAAATCAGTTGCGCATGGAATCTAAATTGAACAACTGGCTTTGCAACAGCTGGCGAAGCAAGAAAATGTAACAATCGAGCCTTGTGGATTATCCGTTTATTGGTGCCACGCCAGATGTATTAATAGGTCCAAGCACGATTCTTCTTTCTCTTAGCGTTATCCCAGTTTCAATCTGGGGTCCGCTTTCTAGTCTAACCGGATTTGACTGAATATTAGCTTTTCCACGGAGCGACTGCCTGTCTGACCTCCGCAACCCGAAGGGATAGCGATATTCCATGATTTAGACTAGTGTCAGTTTTATTTAGAAGGTACTGACGCCCTGTAACGATTGTCAAAGATCTTCATGACAGCCGGGACCGACGGCTTAACGTGCTCTCCGAGGCACGAGACAAGCGATAATTAACAATTCAATACGCACATAACTCCGAAAAGTCATTGGTGCACGCCGTGGATTCGAACCCGATACCCTCTGCATGGCAATCTGTTGGTATACCCACTCGGCTATCGCCGCCTATCGGCCCAAACACGATTGTGGAAATTTAATGTTCTATAGTTGCCTATAAGAATGGCCTGGAGAATAGTATAAGAGCAAATAAAATACAAATATGGAAACATGATAAAAAAATGAACTGACTAGTCTAAACAAATATTGTAATTGTTATTACCTGTGGTTGACGGCATAGAATACAAGCACAGTCAAACAAGTGTCACCACCCCCTATCTTCCCGTGGGTGTCGTAAGAGGCGACTAAGGGATAACACAATGCAAATACCATCTTTGCGTAGAGACGGAAAACTCGACATCAAACCCTATACGACTGCCTCGTTGGTCTCGCGGCATAAACGTGCGCGTGGGATCGGGAGGTCCCGGGTTCAATTACTGGGTCGGGCAGTGTTATTGGGTTTTTCTGTCACGAAATTCTCAGGAGCAGCACGGAGTCTGGAAATGTGCCCGGTACGGCAATAGGCTCGCCCCTTATCACGTGGGACTAAAGTATATCTAGCGAAAAGTGGGTGTAGAAATACACCTCTGCCTACTCCTTCGGGGATAAAAGGCGTGACGATATGTATGTATGTATGTATGTTATTACCAAATTCAGGGGCAACGCCACGTTACACGCAAACAAAAGTGTTTATTTGCTGTGTGGAGTAGCGAAAGTATATCACTAAAAATAGAAATTATAGAAAGAGGTGATGTTTTCTGGGAGAAGAAAAGCTTGTGGCGTTTTATATGAATTGGCAGTTGCCTGAAATTGTTGATTCTCGTCAAGCTCAAGGGATGGCATTGCGAGATCACGGAGAGGAAAATGTTTCATCAGTGCTTGAAATTTCTACAATACCAAGCAGTAAAAGGAAAGTAAATGAAACTGTGCCTCGTGAACAACAGCAAATAATAAGTATTGAAGCCTTATCACCTCACACACTGCCTTTAACATTCGATGAGAATAAAGAAAACCTGCCGGTTTGTAGCAGACAGCTAACTTTTGATGAGCTGTAAACTCTGTATTTCGTTAATAAATGATAAATAAGTATCTTTTAATATTTATTTTCTTTGAAACAACACATATTTGTAGCGAAAGAAAATTTTTATATTTTCCATACAAACATGTATGAGGAGAGCTAACGAAAAAGCAGTAACTCAAATTCTAATTCTATAATTTTCTAAGCGACATAGCAGTATCTCATGAATAAGGTGTATCCACATATATTTTTGATGTTTCATCTATTTTGAAAAATAATAATGGGTTGGGTTTCGAAACGAGTCGCCTGAATTTGAGGGTATTGGTAGTGTAGGGGGCTTAAGGGAGTTCGTTTTAATCCCCTAAATGTAATTTTGGCTGCCGGAGTTGCGTCTAAATATTTTTAAACAATTTCCAAAATTTCATAAATACTTCGGCAATTATTCAAAACGAAACGTAGTTTTTATACTTTAGTTCAGTTTTACAAATGTCATTTTTAGGTTTTATGTGAAAAACGTGAAACGAAACGCAAAACTGCCATCTTGGAATGATCATATTGACAGCTAATGTCAAATTTGTGCGTCATTGCTTTCGAGTGCCTAGGGTTAGGTGCGACTGTAATAAGTAACTAATAAGATTATGTTATGTTCTCTTTTGACCAATAATCCGAAAATAGGAGCCCTTCGCAGGGCTCCGTCAACCTTAGTTTATTAAACTAGTGTGATGAATGTGGAATTTGGCAGTGCCATACAAACCGATGTTTGGAGTTTTTTTTTTCAGAGGAAACCAAGTATTTCCGGCAAGTGAAAATGGTGAGGGGGGTTTCAAGACCTCCCCTCCTCCCTTTCCAATCACTCGCAACCCCTAAAAACGGCGACGTATTTCGAAACATTTACCATAATAATTATACCTATAATAACAATAAACATCCATAAATAAATAAAAGAAATCAACTTTTACTAAACTTCAATTATCTCGTAAGTCGCTTTAGTTGAGATACGGCTTTTGCGCTTAGTAGAACAGTATTGTGTTTTTTAGGGTACCGTAGCCAAAAATTGTAAAAACGGAACCCTTATAGATTCGCAATGTCTGTCTGTCTGTCTGCCCGTATGTCACAGCCAACTTATTGCAAAACAGATTTGAAAACTGGCAGGAATGGAATTAGGTGTAGGTATTCTATGAACTGCTTCACTATTTTTATACAAAAACAAAACAAACATACTAATGGCCTCTCCATACATGGAACTGACTTCATTATTTTTATCATCTTACGGCACGTAGGTATTTACCTACTTTCGTCAACTATTAATACCAATAACGTCTAATGTAAACCAGTTTTGTTCATGGCTGCACTGAGAACAAAAATTGCGCTATGCCTATATTGTACAAACAGATTGATGTATGTAATATAAATTTTAATATCAGTATCTCAATTCAATATGCTAAAACGTTTTGCTTGCGATTTTGAAATATTGCAATACGGATGTCGCCAGAATACGGCCGCACGCGACGAGAATGAAGGGGGGCGCCCCGCAGTAGACGGAGCTAAGCTCCCTTCACCTCCCCTGCTTCACCCCCTCATTTATCAAAACAGTCGCTTGGGACAGCGCCTTAAAACAGGGTTGTACTTACAATTCGTGCGGACCTATTTTTCTTTCTTTCTTCCTTTAAATGTGACAATATAAATATTGGACGGTTTATTTACATGCCCCATCAGGATACGGAAAAGGATTAAATAAAAAAAAAATAGAAAACTATAACTCGACTACGTAAAAAAGAGGGTCTAAAAAGGACGAAACAAGAAAAAAGCTCACTATAAGAAAAGCTTAAGCTAGAGCCGTGGTCGCACCTATTGTATACCTAATGTGGGTGCCACCAATACTTAACTGTATTAAACAAACATGATTGCTACATATACACTAGTATATACAATAGGTTCCTCGGCTCTAGCTTGAGCTTTTCTGTACTTATAATGAGCTAAGTATTTTCTTGTTTCGTCCGTTTTAGACCTGTTTGTCGGGTTATAGTTTTCTAACTAATTTTTGTCATGAATGAAAATGAATAAATTGTTATTTGTGTCTTATCAATAATTGTATCCTTTTTTATCCATCACCATACAGAGCTAGTATGTAGACTGCCAACTCGCATTTGGACAATGACGGGACTATGGCTCAACCCTTCTCATAATGAGAAGTGGCCCGTGCTCATAGCAACTTTATAGATAAAAAGACAATAAAATTATACATAATATCGTAATTTAATATTTGTAATAAAATCTGTCATATTTAAAACAAATGTAATAATCATAAAATATGTAGTTTTAAGATAAAATTATTACAAAATTAAGTAGCAATATTTTGTTACATATACTGGGTGTAAGGGACGGTGTACCGAAAACTGATACCAGTGATTGATTCAGTACATTATAAACCTACTGAGACCCATGGCGGTCGAATTTTCCGAAAAAAATCTAAGAACTCGACAATTTTCCAAAAAAATGCGATGTAAATAGGAACACGCAAACTCGCACTATCAGCTGTTACGGCACTACAGCGGCGGATGATAGCGGCAGTGATTACGATGTACTGGTGCGCTTACTGTGATGTCCCGTCAGACTAAACGCACCATGTACGTGTTTAATTCTAAGAATTTTACAAAAATGTTGATGCGGTTCGACTATAGTTACTATTTCATTACATTGTATGGCAAAAAATGCAAAAGAAAAATCGGAAAATTCATGAACATTTTCTAGAAAATTCGACCGCCAATGGCCTCAAACATGTACTGAATCACTGGTATCGGTTTTCGGTACACCGTCCGTTACAACCCGTGTACAATGTTACACAAACTCTACTTTATGCTTAAACCTTAATTATCTTAAAACAGCTTAGGTGCTGCTCAAACTTATAGGAACTAATAAAGAGACATTTCTAAAATATAGTTACACTAACACCTCTACGGTAACAATAATTAGAAAATGCAAATACATTTGATTTTATATGTGCCAAAATTTGTCTATTATGAGGGTATGCTATTAACGCACCTTCATTATCGATGTTATCTATAAAGTATAATAAGAGCTAATTTGTTTGAGTTAAATTAGTTAGAATTAAATAGGATCGCCACGTTAATAGCTAATGCTAATGAACTTAATTTTCCAAGAAATATCAGCATTGGAAATAATAGTTATTGAACTGTTGGGGAATCTCCCTGAAGAACACCATGTCTGCTATTGTTTCTTTTAAGACGAATCGCTTAATTACCGAAAGTGTTAGAATGTTAAGGTGACACATCACAATAAATCAATCATCTAAATAATAAGACTAATTAACAGACTAAATACTGCCGATAACCTTGGACATAGTTATGCATAAAAACGAATGTAAGTATTTTAATGTACCTACCTGTTACCACCGCATAACTGGAGTAAAGTTTAATTTTATCAGAAAGACATTCCATTCTTAGCAACCAGCATAAATGAGAGTTCTCCATAATGTTCGAAAACATACGAAGTCTGCCAAGCCGCAGTTGAACTATTGCCTAACCCTTCTCATAGTGAGAAGAGGCCTGTGCCCGCAGTGGGACAGTTTACATATAGGTCTGATGGTGAGGTTGGTGCATGATTATCGTCCCGGCTTGATACCAGAGATTCGACACTTATCTTTGCCGTTCTTAGTCACTGCCTTGTTACATCTAACATCAACACTTATATAGCTAAGCGTCTCATCTCTACCCATTATGTCACTATTTGAGTTCCCACATCAATCGTATTTGTGCGTCTTTGAACCTAGAATTGAATCTGTTGCAATTAAATCTGCAAACTACAGTTATTAATAGTAATAAGCATGTAGGTAATAATGTTATTTATTGTGGATTGAAGGTTGGCATATAGATATGTATACATTATTGAGTTAAGCCATGTCCCACGCGTTCGACATACAATAGGAGCAATAATTAAATTAGGTAGGTAAGTCAATTGAATTAAGTAGGTACATTTATAGAATAATTATTTTAGTTAATATCAATATGGATAGCAATATCATAGTAATCATACACAGGTCATGTAAAAGGCACATCATGACATAATACTTAAATGCCTATTTGAAGATGATCCGTAGAAGAATGCTCGTCACCAATCTGCTTATTTGATGAAAAGTATTTCTTATTAACCTTAGACTACCTCCGTTGTCCAGTGGTTAGCGTATGCGTCTGCTGATCAGAGGTCCCAGGCTCGATTCCCGAGTCGAGCAAAAGTGTTACTGAGTTTTGCCGAATTCTCAATAGCAGCACGGCGTCTGGTGATGTGTCCGGTAACGGCAATAGGCTCGCCCCCTATTACGTGGGATCAAAAAAATCATTGCAAAACGTGGGGGTAATATTACACCTCTGCCAACCCCTTTGGGAAAAAGGCGGGAGTATAAAGAAATATGTATAAATCTAAAAAATACTTTTTAGTAATTATGTTAAAAATAAATCGCTCGAGTTGGCAAAAAAATCCTGGCAAGATCATTATTTTAAAAACATAGTAAATTACTTTTTATCAACATTGCACTTAATTAACAAGATTTAACTAGGACATTAAGTACAGCTTCCCAGATAAAATCTACTTAATTTCATCATTTGATATTCGAGTAAAATAAAATAATATATCAAAGGTAAATAATATGTACATCCGTCAGGTAGGTACATATATCGGCCACCGCTTTAATTTGTCATTGTAACTTGTAACACATACATTTTTATTGCAAAATGTGTTCGCCATGATCGCGCTTCTGGCTTCTGGTCTTATAACATGGTCTGTAAAATATCGAGGTATGCTTTGTTTTGGTTTCTATTCTACTAAACCGTGACTAGAATTGATAATTTATCTTAACATTCCAATAAAAAAAAACGGCTAGACTAGAGTCACTGGAGCAGCGGAGAGACTTTGGTTCTCTCTGCGTATTTTACCGACTCTTTCACGGGGAGTGCTCCGAAGAATTGTTTAATTTGGTACCAGGGTCACCCTTCTACCAACGTACCACTCGCCGACGCAGTAGAGTTCACCCGTACTACCTGGAAGCGTTCTCATCTAGTACGGTGCGCTTCCAGCGATCTTTTCTACCACGTACGTGTAGGCTCTGGAATGAACTACCTGCTGCGGTGTTTCCCGAGCACTATGACTTGTCCTTCTTCAAACGAGGTTTAAAGAGAGCATTACTTTCACGGTAGGCAGCGGCTTTGCTGTGTATACCTTGACATTAGCGAAGTCCATGAGCAGCGGTTACCGTTTACCATCAGATGGGCCGTTCGCTCGTTTGCCACTAGCAGCAATAAAAAAAAAAAAATTGAACTAATTGATACAATTATTTTTATTTTCAGGACAGTTGTAAGCTGCTAAAACATTTTCGGCTTAATGGTGTAGCCGTGTTTGAGATGAGATTGAGAAAGAGAAAAATTATATTCGGAGGCTTGCAGGGCGGCGGCCAAGGTGTAGATCCTAAAGATATAGGTAGATAACCTCATTAAAAATTTAATTATTATAATCAGAACTAAACTTTGAAAGTTTATTGATAATTGTCATAAACCTTTCATATGCGAGTTATGGGTACATAGATAATTACGATTTGACGTCGAAGTTTTGTACCTACGTTTTTGACCAAGCTTTAGGTATTCAGACATAGATATTTCGTAAACAAACTATGTAGCTAGTTACTACATTTAACGGCCTGGCCACGGACAATTCGCTCCAGCGAAAATTCGCGCGACGCGACTGGCGACGCGACTTGCGACTGAATCAAATGTATAGAAATGTTCTAAGCATGCCATGCGCAGCGGCGACCGGCGACGCGACCGGCGAATAGCACCGAGCGGTACAGCGGCGTGTCGCGCGACACGTCGCGCGACCTAAACAAATGTAAAAATTAGTACGGCGCACGCCACGGCGTCGAGCGGTAGTCGCGGCGACTAGCGCCGGAGCTGAGTCAGTATAAAATTTTTAGTTTATTTTTCCGCGAGCATGATATTATTCTTAGAATTTTTAGTTAGGCTAGCTATTTGGAACGTCTGGGTGTTAACTATATCTATACAAATGTATACAGTACCTATAAATAAAATTTAAGTGTCTGTCTGTGATTTCAAAATAGTAGTAAGTAAGTAAGTAGTAATAAGTAAGTTTTGAGAAGTGCATATACCTAGTTAGTTAGATCACACTTACCTACATAAGCTTTTCCGTATTTGAACTCAAAACTCGAGTTACAATACCTACAAGCGTCGGCTAAGTACGCATTCAGTAGGTACCTACAAAATGTATACCGAAGCGCCTTGAGTTTGGTATGCAGTAGGTTAGGTGGATACCGAGCCTGACGCTCGTAGGTATAAATCGCGTTCCGACCGTTTGTATAAAGATAAAATACAGATAGTTTCAATACCGTGGTTAGGTACACAATATCAAGTCTGCCTCTGTGATCTTGCGGTAGTGTAAGCGGATCATGAGGTCTCGGGTTCGATTGCCGGGTTGAAACAAATGTGATATTGCCACCAAAGTCCGTACAATGTCGAGCTACATTTCATAAAAAGATCTCAGCTAATGTCGTCTCGCTCCTGGTCTACACTGGTCGCGACGGCGAACGCGTGTGCCGGTGGCATGCTTTTCGCGTCGCGCGAATTGTCGCGTCGCCGGTCGTGTCGCAGGTCGCGTCGCCGGTCCCCGTGGCCAAGTCGTTATACTCAGTAAAGCACTCGCTTTTAACGCCTGTCAATGGCAAAAGCTTACTATTGCGATAACCTACGTATTAGTTTGCTCATATTGACAAAAACGCCGATAATTAACTCACAAAGAACACGAAAAACACGTTTCCTTAAAAGAACCTCAAAACCAGCAGTAAAAACTTACCTACTACTAACATATTCTATGAGCTATAGGTATTAAACCAACATAACAATTTTCTAGGAATCCGAACATAATATTATTCCAACTGTGAGTACGTAATAGAAAAATAATTTAAAGCAAAACTGCAATTTACAAGATAAACCTGTCTCGTTTACTATTACAACTACACTTACAATTTTTATTCGTTACGATCAAATGCGGCAGAATTTAATAACTTGCCGAGTCACCGAGGCTGCAACCATTAGGTACCCTTTTTCAAGAGAAGCCTTCAATTGTGAATAGCTCTTTTGAATAGAGCCGTTCTACTCGTAGTTATCATTTTAAATAGACGTGACACAAAGAAACGAATAGAAAGGTTAGCAACTTAAAAGCACCTACTTAGATAAAGAAGTCGTTTTGAATTTGTGAGCTTCACAAGAGGGATATGTATATAGCCCGCCGCGGCATTGTCAAGATATGATTAAGCGTGGACTGTGAGACTCATACATAAGTATCATCCATTATTCAGAGCATAGATATAGTAATTAAAGGAGATATGCCCTGTAGGCGAAAATGTATCGGAAACCTGTGTCGCCAGTTTGCCCCTACCAAGCGGCTACTACTACACATGCAGATCAGTAAAAGCAATACGAAAACGCATTCGCGCACACACTCGCGCAATCAAAACTTACAAAAAAATCAATTATAAACCTAATCCTATCGAACATAGCGCGTATTTACCAAGCAACGTTCAACTTACACAAAAACATCGGCCACTATCGTTGTGCTATGCAAAAGAACTGTACACTAATTCGTTCCAAGATGCAGCGGCTTACAACGCGATGCATTCCCTTAATCAAGTATCGTTCGTTCATGATAACATTGCTTGTCTAGTCTCTTCGCGACAAATTTAGGTAGAAGTTAAAGAGCGATGTATTTATTGAAAAATAACTTAGTCTTTGTGAGATTTGCAAACAATAATAACATAATAACATCAAGGAATATTTTACGATTTGTTGTTTTTCATGTTTTTAAAGACAAATATAGTAAAATACTTGTGGTTTCATATGGTAAGTGATTCCATTCTTCAAAAAATTTTCGTTTGAGCTTCGGATTTTTACAGAAAACCACTGAACAAGACGGCATTCTTATAAATTGTCGCGATCACGGTCGAAAGTGTACTAATTCGCGGCAACGGCCATTTGCTTGCGATATGCACTCTCGGTGCATTTCGCGCGGACACCGACACGTCCCCTTGGCACTTCTACTCTTATTTATCGCTGCCCAAATTTTTTACTCCTACCGTACCATGAAGAGTCTAGGTTTAATTAGGCATTGTACTTTTACCAGGATTAAGGTATTTTTTAAGGTTTCGTACCTGAAGCGTACCTATTAATAAATTTCTTCAATCACTCCGTCTGAATTTTATGAACAGAAATAGGTGAAGTTGAAATTTACACAAAGTTCGTATTTCTATGTCAATGTTTAAAGTAAAGAATTAAGTTGACTTGAACTAAAGAAAAGCCACCAATAACATATATTTTTAATCATATATTGCTTATTTAAAAGGAAATTTCTACGATTAATATAGGGGACGAGAATAAACATCAATATAGGGGACGGTGCAATACTCACAATTACCACGACGATTTGTGCACGACGTCATATGCTGTAGGCATCAAACCCATGATCATCGGTACAAGTACAACCACACTACTATACCATCCCATCTATAATAATTGGCCTAACCTTATATACCCTATTACCCACGCAACCGAATCAACTTGTCCTAACGGGTGGCCTTTTACAAAGGCTTACAAAAAGGGGAGTACCTTACTAACTTAAGTTAGTGTGGAAAGAATGTTAAGATCGGTGTCGTCCGATTATCGACTCTGTCCTCAAGGGAAGGACGTAAGTTCAAACTTTGTAACTCTTTCTTGGGAACGCAGACTTTACGTAGTTCAACGAAATTGTTCTTGACCGCTAACAGGCTAAATATAACTCTAAACGGGTTTATCTTAGCTTATTTTTACACTAGCACGCGTTAGGAATAAAATATGCATCGCTTGGGACTTTGCAAACATTCGATCAACGGAGGCAAAGAAATCAAAGACTTGAAGCTCACACATTATGATATCCCCTACAGGTTTGATCGCGATCGACTCGGTATAGGCAAGCCAGCGGCTTATACGGCTACGCCACCCATACCCATACATCGAATATAATATTATATGCATGCTATGTTACTAATCTTTATGTATGTTAGTTCATAATTTCGTTTCCTAAACGGCTTGATAGATTTCGAGGATTTTCATTCCATTACGATCAACTAATTATACTTAGCTATAATTGAGCGCAGTAGCATAGTATTTCATACATAGATCCAATATGTTCTAAAATTAACCAATTTCATAATTATGTAGCTGGAAACACGGCAAGCTCTGCCTTGTTTTTAAATACAAAGAAGTAAGAAACTCTCTATAATCTAAGTTAAAATACATTCAGCAGATGTACATTTTACCACACCCCGACACTCTGCCTCTTATCAAACCTCGTCCACAAATTCATTGCACTTTATTTATCTTATGTAGGTAGGTATGTACCTGGGAACACACGACAGATATGCTTGTACTTATTTTATGTGCACCGAGGATAGTTTACCTAAATACTTAATAAGCCATAGAACCACGAATATTTGTGAAATTCTTAATGCAAACTACATAGTACATTATACAAAAACTAGCACAAACAATGGTGACAGAGATATATAGAAATTATCCACGAATTCGAATTTATAACCACATGAGCTAGCCAAAGGAAAAACATGAAAATCACCGAGAAGATATTAAAGCAATATCAGTGAAGTAATAGCAGGGCATATCGTCGGGACTGTAAAAACAGTGCGCAAACGGCTGTCCCCAACACGCCTCGACATTTGCCTTGAATACGAATATATTTGCGTCCGACCTCATTCAATATCCTTTTTCCAAGCGAACAATTTTATCGTCTTTGTTATTTCCACCCAATGAACACCTCGAAGGGAATGATTGTGACGTGCACACAAAACTCTACTTCTTAAACTCTCGTATCCGTTGAAGAGATTTTACTTTGAAGTTAAAAATCGTATTATTTTCCGAGTTTCTACGTCGTCCATCTGAGAAACAAAATGATAAAAATATTTTGTGACGTTATGATAAAAATACAAGCCTTTACAGCCTAATAAATGGGAATCGAATAAACCTCGATGGTAGTGACGTGATCAGATTCGCAATATGAAAACTATGAGCGGCGAATTTCTTTACAGTAAAGTGCAGCGACTCAAGCACGTAACTCAATATTATCCTCTTAGAACGATAGACTGCCATTATTCTTTGAGTAATATTTAACCACTTTTCTAGCTGTATAATAAAAGCATATTCTATTTCTTATTTTTAAATAAATTGCAAGTTTCGATAATACTACTTCAGTAGACATTTCTTTGTCTCAATGATTGTAACAAGCTATTACAAAGTCTATATATACATTAGTGAAAACAAATAATAATGGAAATCACTCTAAAAATAAAACAAGAAGCTTCATATTTGTAATCATACCGTAATTTGTAAGAGAACAAAGGTAAAGAACTTCTTAAACCCTCATAATTACTGTAATTATTGTTCTTATAAGCTTAAGTTTAACTCATTCCTTCAACATTCCCTTATGTTGGTGCATAACAGTACGCACACATATGTGTCTATAATTATATTCAGAATGAACGAAGTTAGAACAAAATGTGAGTTGACTAATTTGTTGCAATTGTCATTAAAGGTGCGCAAGGTACAGTTTCTGTAGTCAGACGTCGCATCGACCGGCTTGTTAGACAAACTTTACGATACGCTGTGTCATCTGAATTAGAAAAATATCAGATTCCGATACTGTAAAAAAGACATTATTCTGCTGTATGCTCTCGGGAATGTTTAATGGTAATAATATGGCTGTCTGAATTTTACATTGAAACTTATTTTACGGTTACTGACACTACCAGTACATCTCGCTTGTTTAAATAGCTGTTTTTTAATCCGGGTAATGTAATCAAAAAACTAGCCTTTGGACGGTAGAAAGTGCCCCTTGTCTGAGGTCAAGATCGGCCGGCATAGTTCAGATTGCGACCATAGTTTCATCAAACTAGAAATTTGATGACGGTCTGATACTTTAAATACGTATCGTAAACGAAGATAACATTTTGAGAATAAAACATATAGGCGCATTTCAGGGATATATCCAACATTTTGTTCGACATTCATTTTAATACACAATTACAAGGTAAGAATGCGTTCGCACACGTGTGAATCATCGTAACGGCGAATACATTACTTTTGTGACTACGCCCTAAAAATCACATTAAACTGCGATCACAGTAACACTCGTCTCGTCTAGCATATGTAGACTGTATAATCTAATAGGTACTTCTCTCATACGAGGGCACCCAAATCCCTTTTTCATACATCGTAAACGGAAAATTTGAACATTGAATATGGAAAGGCAACCTCTCATTCTTAACGTAGAATCAAAAATCCTCAAAACGCTCAAGCCATAACATTTTTATGAGGCTGCACTTATATTATTTTTACAGATATTCGCAACAAATTGGTTTTATATGGCAATCCTATTTTTACGTTGGCAGCTTAACAAACAAAGTGTTTGTGAATTGCTTAAACGTAGCCGATTTAAAATTACTGATTAGCAGTAACTTTCATAAAACGCATCATAATCGCATATTTTTTGCCGGCATGTCACATCTCCTCGGGTTTCGACATAGGGCACACAAACCGTGGTCATGGTCATGAAAGGAATATAGTCATCATTCCCTTTAAAGAATTTGCACACACACACACAACACAATTATTGAGACCCTTTAATTATATAAATATGTATTAATAGTAGATACGTGTACAATTTTTGAAAAATCCTTAGTATTTATTAGCAATAGTTGTTTTATTTTCATACCAAAACCAGGCAAAACAGACTACACGAATGCAAAGTCCTTCAGACCAATAAGCCTGACCTCCGTCATGCTTCAAGCCTTGGAAGGGCTCTGCGAGAGGGAATTAAGAAGTGGGGCACTTAAGCATAGGTGCTTTAGGGGTAGGCCCCTACATGCCAATCAACATGCATACAGCTCAGCGAAATCGACGGAATCGGCCTTACCTACCGTCGTGAACCAGATAGAAGCTGCTATACAACAAAAAAGCATCTGTCTGGGCTCCTTCATTGACATAGAATGAGCCTTTGACAAGACAAACTTCTCCAGCATAAGCAACGCCCTAGCCAGACATGGTGTGGATTAGATGCTCATACAGTGGATGCACGGAGACACCCAGACAACCTTGATAACTAAACGTTGCCCGCAGGGCGGTGTTCTCTCCCCGCTATTGTGGAACTTAGTCATCAATGACCTCATAGACAAACTCAACGCGAGATACTTCTACACAATAGGATATGCAGATGATCTGACCATTCTCACCTCAGGTAAGGTAACTAGTACAGTGTACGACCTTACCCAACAGGCTCTACGCATAGTAGAGTGGTGGTGTAATGAGTACGAATTATCAGTAAATCTGACCAAGACCGAACTAGTTATGTTCACACACAAACGCACGCTGGGTACTTACCGACTGCCCAGGTTATTTAATACAAAGCTCAAGCTGTCTACCGAGGTAAAGTACCTGGGTGTCACTCTTGACAGCAAATTGACATGGAACAGCCACATGGAAAATAAGCTCAATAAAGCCAGCATCGTCTTCTGGCAGTGCAAGAAGATGATAGGTAAACGCTGGGGCCTATCCCCCAAAATTGTTTTATGGCTCTATAAGACAATAATACGTCCGATGATAAGCTACGGCGCAGTAGTGTGGTGGCCCGCCAACAAACTTCAAAAGCTTCAAAGACTTGCATGCCTAGCGGCCACGGGCTGCATGAAAACTACACCTACAGCGGCACTCGAAGTGTTGCTGGACCTGCCTCCATTGCACCTGTTCATACAACAGGAGGCAACGATGTCGGCGGTCCGGCTAAGAGCTCTGAAGCTCTGGAAACACACTAATTAACACACCGCACACTAGCAACTTAAATACACTCTTTAAAGAAGTTCCTCTCACACAAGCCATTGGCGACCGAATACCGAAGCAATTTGTGTTCGACAAGAAATACAAAATCCAACTGTACGAGGAGCTACATGAAGGAGCGGTTAACCACAACGAGCTCACGATCTTCACAGATGGGTCTAAGACGGATACAGGTACGGGTTCAGGAGTATTCTCCGAGGACCTAAACATCAACATCGCAGCACCGCTGGGAGCCTACAACACGGTCTACCAGGCCGAATGTTTTGGCATAATTCTAGCTGCTACAGCAATCATGGCACGTAAGGTAAGGGAACGATCTATTAGGATCCTCTCAGATAGTAAGGCTGTCCTCTCAGCCCTCAAAAGCCATACTATCACCTCGGCACTCACGCTTGAATGCCACCAGAAACTAACAGAGGTAGGTAAACAAAACAAATTAACACTGCAATGTATCAAGGGCCACAGTGGCTCAAGAGGGAATAACGCAGCCGACGTACTTGCCAGAAGAGGGGCCACTTTAGAGGTGGTGGGACCCGAGCCCATTATTCCCCTCCCTACTGGATTTTATCGCAACCTGGTAAGAAATAGGACCAGGACCCAACACAACCAGTCCTGGATTGGTATTGAAATATGTAGGCAGGCCAAGGAGGCTCTTCCCGCAGTAGACGGTAAGATAGCCAAAGAAATCCTTCGGCTGTCCAAACAACAACTGCGGACAGTCACGGCCGCCTACACAGGACACGGATTCTTTAATATACATCTATTTACTATAGGTATCACCGACAGCCCGCTGTGCAGGGCCTGTATGGCAGCAGACGAGACGGCAGCCCACCTGCTCCTCGACTGCCCTGAGGTCGCACAGTACAGGCAGCAGTACCTGTCCAGATACAGCACCCTGAGGGAAGCAGTGGGCCACATCAAGAGTCTGCTGGCCTTCCTCGAAGAGCTGGGGTGGCTCGAATGACGACACCATTCAGACACCACCAAGACGTGGAGTTGCGTTAACAGCCCGTGCCATCAAGTATCAAGTAGCAATAGTTGTTGTTTGGTTACCATATTTTTTCAATGTGAAGTATGAAAGGCCTTTCCTACGGTTTCTCCAGACTCTTATGAATAAAGTTAGACAGAAAATAGCGATTTAAATTAAGTGCTAGTGATTTTTCAAGGTGGAAATACAAATACAATACAAATACAAATAGTTTATTTCTTTAACAAAAATGTAACAGTTAAGTTGTGATTGGAGCCTTCTTTTAAGCAAAAAAAGCCTGTAGTAGAAGACTCCAAAATGATCGCAATATCTTTGCGGACAGCGCGGCGGCGGTACTCCAGTGTTCTGAACTGTGAAAGATCATTCTCGAAACTGGAGCGGCCACTTGCAATGCAACCTCAGGTAGGCACTGCCTTACTATTTATGAAACCTTAACAGGTAGACCCATATTTCAAGATATGCGAAGCAGTATTATTTTCGACCGCGTCATCGGTATAGAGAAGATGAAAATCCGAAAAAATCCCTCAGGGATGCCAACATTAGCATATTTATTAGTATCATCCGCACCGATCCACGCCACGGATCTGTTATCAATAATGACTCACGCGCAATTACAATAAAATTTATATTGACTCGCTACCGTTATTAAAACTGCCTCAAATCACCCAAGTTATATGTAAGTTAAAGCTTACTACAGCAAAGAATAAGATCGTAATTTAATTACTTTGAAGATAAAATTATTTTATCACAGAAAATAAAACGTTTAACATTGGGAGCTTGTTTTTCTCTCGGAAATTTTCATGGATTTAGGGTAAAAACTAATTTATTTCTTGGATTAGGCTTAAAAGTTGTCTCAAAAATAGTTACTGACACGGATATAAGTTATCTGTGGTGCTAAAAATATAAACGGACGATTGTTATAAATTGCTAGACACCTGTAACTTTGTGTATTAATTGGCAGATCCGTGAATTTAATAAGAACTTTAAAGATAGGTACCCTTAAATATTTTTTTAACCTCATAATTTCATTCAATTGGTAATGTTATGATTGCCTATTTGTAAACTACTATATTAATAATACCAAAGAAGAGGATGGTAGCATATCAACGCTGAAATATGACAAAAATAACTCTCATCTGGCACGATCAATAGGGTAGTTTCCAGGGTCAAAATAATTACATTTTATTTAGTCCGTATTTTAGATTATAAAAAAATATTGGACACGTATTTTTTCTTTTTTTCGATTAAATAAAAAATAACAAAGATATAGCCCATTTAAGTTACGTGTGACGTCATCTAGTGCGAAAAAATGCAGCACGAAGTGACGTTATACGTAACTTTAATCAGCTATATCTTGGTAATTTTTGGTTTAATTTACAAATAAAAAATACGTATCTCTTATTTTTTAATAATCTAAAGGACGGACTTATAATTTTTTTTTGTCAACTAGCCTATTGCTCCACCTTTCGCAGTAATAAGACGTTTAACTGTAAAGCAAAACGAACGAGAGGAACGTCCTCTTATAGAATATGGGGGAGGCATTATTAAATAATTTTCATTCACTGGTACAAGGAGTGACATTGTCTCGTTCTTAACAGAGACATATAGCAAGCAGGCGGGCCGCGAGACTTCGTAGTCAAGGCACGTAATGCCCTAGTAGCAGATGTATTATTAATTTCACATTGCTCTTACAACCCCTACCATGAGCAGCTACAAAAGATTTACTTTGTTGGACCCACAAACATTTATAAACGGGGCTATCGCACTTTACCAGTGACGGTGGCCAATTAAATATTTAACATAATCATATTGTAAATTATTTTGATACTGTCACCGTTCGTTTAACAAATATTAAGTGTAAATTAATGTTTTAAACGGCAGAACGTAATATCTAATGTCTCGGATAACGATAAAGTTTTTACTGTCGTATAATAAGGTTTGTCGTTCGTCGGTCGTTCGGTGGTAGAATTGCGTTTAGCAACATATAATTTGACAATTCCGTACTTTAAGCGGGAACGCGCTTATGGTTCTAATCTGTTCGGCGTTTGATTTCATAAGAGACAAGACAGTGTTTTAATTTTAATATTGTAGTAGCAACTCCGAAACCGGCAGATATCGAGCAATCAAGTTGTAAGAGACAGACTGCTTTGCCTCAAGCCCTCGAGAATTCACAGATATAAGCTACGCAATAGTATTCTACGTCATTCATGTTTGCTACGTATAGGCACGAGGCTACGATTTTATGTATAGGGGAAGGTTGCTATGAATGGACCACTTAACCTTACGCCAACATATCTTAAAAATATAAACGATAAAATGAAAGCTTTATTTTGATTTGGTCGGACCTTTATTTATGATCATCAGACGCATAAACAATTCGGCCTTTTTGGTATTAACGAAGAAAACTAAATCTTGGGCTGTTGCCTTCTGGGTCCATGCTCCAGAAGGCAACAGCCCAAGATTTAGTTTTCTTGAACCACCTTAATTGAACCACCAGGTTGCCGTCAATGGACTTCGAGAAATTGTTTTAGAGGTCCAATCAAGGTAGCTTATTATAATTACCTATCAATATGATTAAATTATACGAACAATTCTCAACACTTACGAGAAGCAAAGAAACTATAATTATAGGCCACTTAGTGGACATATGTACATTTTGGTTTACTCAATCTAACGTTCGTTAAATATTGCTTTCGGGACTCTGTAAATTCTTCTAGCTTAATTTAAACCAGTTTTGTTTTTGTTTTCTCACTGATTCTAGAGCGAGGTTCATGCTAGTTTCATTCCAAGTATTTAAAATATTTTCTTTTATTTATGTGTTGCTAGCTTGGGCAGTTTTGGGAATACATTGGTAGTCCAATGAAGGAGCTAGTCCAATGATCGCGACTTTCCTCTATATTTCTATTGGACAAGTTAGCTTAATGAAATATAAATACTTAACAATATTCAAGAAAAATACATTGTATTTTGTATTTCATTAATTACACAATAATAAAAATGCGTAGATTTAGTTTCTAGGCAGGTACTCGTTTAGACATTCCTCATTAAATAAAAAAAAAAAGAGGCAATATTTCCTTGTAAGTAGTTATTGTGGTGAATTGAAAACAAAAGAAGTAAGGTTTCTTATGGCAAATTATTTCTTCTTCTGAAAAAAAGACAACTCATGAAGACCCAGTGCCGTAGCGGAAGTATTATCGACTGCCACGCCGAAGGTCGCGGCGGGTTCGATTCCCGCTCAAGTTAAACATTTGTGTGCGTGAGTGAACATGGATGTTTATCTTGGTCTGGGTGTTTCTACGTATAATTTGTATGTATTTACAAAAAAAAGTATACATGTATGTTTATCCATTGTCTAGTACCCATAGTAGGTACAAGCTTCTGCTTGGTTTAGGACTAGAAAGTGTTGTGTGAATGTGAAAAAAAAGAAAAAATAATCGCGCATTAGGACTAAATCCTGTTTCGCGGGGGACTTTACTAACATTGAACTAGCGGACACAATAAATACCCAGACTCGAAACAACAGCTTGTGTTACACACGAAGTGATGTCTCGTGTGGTAATCGAATCCACAACACTAGACGCAGTGAAAAGCGGCGAGGCGGCCGCTTAAACCACTGCACCAACCGCGCAGTCATTTTTTCAGTCTTTATAAATCATGCATATGTTTATAATAACATACTTCAAACATTTTACCATCTTACCACCAGTTCGCCACAGAAAAAGAAAAAGTGAAACTGAGAAGCCAAACCTAAAACTTGGATGTTGAGAGACAATATTAGTGTATTCTCTGCTAACCATGGTACCCGTGGCACAGTGTTGAAATTATTTTCTCTACTAGTTGTTGCCCGCATTTTTAAAGAGCTAGCTTCAAAATTAGTGCATCATCAAACAAACTTTCAACCCCTATTTTCTCCTTAGGGTGAAATATAAGAAATCCTTTTTTACCTTACCTTTTTAAATTATATTTAAAATATTTAAATTTGCCTGATGTCACAACTTTTATTTTTATTTTCCTCACACTTGCATACTTCCCTGACACCCATTATCCCTCTGTTAGATACTAACCTACTATTCAACTGCACGTTGATTCAAAGTCACAAAAAATATTAATTTATTTCTAAAACAGCAACAAAATACACAAACATACCTATACGGAAGTAATACCTTCGTTTTACCATTCAGCGGGAAATAGGCGTCATATTACCATGGAAATGAACGGATTATACCATAAACATAGCCAAACTCGGCGTATCTTACCACTTTATACTAACTACACGTTACATCGAACGCTAATCCGTTGACAAAACGTGTTAATGACGTCATAATGCTTACTCGCTCCACTGAGTATGAGTTACAATACAATTTGACTAAGATATCGCTGTTTTACGTACAGTATAATCCTCTAAGCCACACGTGATGAAGGTGTTATGCTAATACTACGTTAGTACTATTAATTATTCTGTGCTAATACGGAGAGCCGGAACAACGCCGCCTTCATTATCCAGACTTTATATCTAGAATAATTCCTATCCCGCTCTGCTTTGAAGCCCCTTGGGTAACTACACTGAAACTTTGCTTTTCTATTAACTTGTTTGAGGGAATAGTGATTATGCTATCGCTTTCTTGGATATCGGTTTTTTAGTACGTCTTTAGACAGACACTGATTGACGCTGGTCACTTATGCGCTAGCGATGATCGATGATCGGGAAAGATTTTGGAATTTTTGTCTAGATTCTAGAACATTCATGGGTACACTTTCACGATAATACATTCATGATAATTCGAATATAGTCACAATCTGTGACCATGGTCTCTTAAAATCACATTGCGAATCACACAAATTGTTGTCTCGTGTGGAGATCAAATCCACAATACTCGCCGCAGTGTTGTCAAAACATATCTTCTACATAATGTCTAATGCCATGAGTAAATATAGCTGCTGAACGATATTCTAATCTATTTCTATAACAAAACATAAATATACTGTTGACTTAGGTAAGAAGGTACCTACCACAATTTGATACATACACCTGACTCATGTGACATAACTTGGCAAATTTGTATAAGTGCATCCGAGTGCATTACGATACATCGTCATATAAATTGCTGACATAACGACAAACGTTAGTGTGAAGGCATTTTTAGGTGCGATATTAGCGCAGCGAAAAGCAATTAAATGCGGAAGGGACATAACTGACGCACTTTGGTGCAACCACAGGTACCTAAAGACTCACCAGAGCAATAGAGTTTTTTGAGATTATAATGTTTAAAAAGGGACGTTATGAGACCCGCTGTTTATGTAAAAAATAAGTATGTATTTAATTACGTTGCATGGTCTTGTGGAGACAAAATTCTTAAAGAATTAAATAAGTGAATCGTTTATGGGTACCTACAGTAAAATCCAATGGCTCGTGGCTGTGTGTGAGTGAGTGAATCATAGTAATTCTCCGCTTATACGACGAGGTTGTTGCTAGAACAATCCCTGAAACGCTACAAACCCTACCCACATCGCTCGAACTTGCATAAAGGTCATCATGCATATCAACTGCAATTAAGCCCGATGTGTACAAAAACTGGGCACTCCAAAATTTACCCTAAGGGAATTTAGTACTAGACGCCGTATACGATCAATTAAGACACTCTGACGAAAATATGGATAATGTTAAAAAAACCTAATTGATATCGAATTAATTTTTACCGCCGATTAAAAGACGGTTTATTAAAAATCTTTGAACTTGGACGCCAAAATTTATGAAGTAGTAGTAATCTCAAACTTTAAGATTAGGTACCCGAAACCAACAAGCGTCCACGAAAAACAATTTACGGAAAAATTACGGAAAACATTATGAGCGGTTTAAAATTAGTTTTTGGCCTTTCTTTTCACTAAGTGACCCTGCCTGCAGGTCTTGACGCAAATTAGTATTTTCTTTAAATTAGTTTTTGCATATAAATATAATGAGGAAAAACGCAAGCCTTTAGCCGCGTACTGAATAATAGAGCAAACAGTATGTGCAATCGTGCATGTATCGTGAGTTAGCGCGCTTTCAATTTAGATGGTTGGTGCCGGACTGCTGCAGTCCGGGTATCATACTGCGCAGGGGCGGTTATGATTTTTCATACAAAATATCTCGACGCAAGGTCGTGAAAGAGCAATGCGGCGCACGTCCGTTAGCGAAACCCGCGAAACGACAGCAATGCATATACTACCTGCCTCAGTCGTTGTTGGCTAGTGCGATAAACGTAGAATCCCATTTTTAACTACGTCTTATATAATATAGATGTAAAAATTCATGGCGAAATGTGGGTGTAATATTACACCTCTGCCTACCCATTCTAAAATAGTAAAAAAAATCAGCTGAGTTTTTTTTCAAGTCAGAGTCCATGGCGCCGATTGATGTTTGATTTCCATGGAAATCACTAAAATTCGACCGGACTGCAGCCGCGTATCTCTTCAAATAAGACGACTCGACTCGTATTGCTGTCGTCCCGCAGCAGTACGCTCAGGGTCGTAATAATTCTGCAACAACCGTGCGGCAGCAGTCCGGGACCAACCGTCTAAATTAAAAGCGCCTTTAGGGCGATAGAAATCACAGAAATGTCTAAATTAATAAACTAATTGGTAGTACAATAAAAACAATAAAAATATTGCTTGCTTGTCTTCCAATGCAGTAAAAACATGTAGGCATGGCGATTTTAGGCCCTAAAGACCGGAGGCGTACCTCCAATCTATAGACGTGCTTGGTTCTATGTAGGTTTCATACATAAATATAATTAGGGGAATCCCGAACGAAACATTCAATCAGATGTAACAACAATCAATGAAATCGAGTAAAATCGTATCAAACGCAGGCAAGTGGTGTCCAGTGTGGCGCTTTGATTGCCCTCACTCATTCCGTCATCGGATTTAGAGCTCTAAAGTAAACACCATTGACTTTGCCTTTTGTCCAGTTGTCGGTATCATTGTGTGCCGGCAAGAGGTGGTCGAATGCAAATATAATTACGGGCCGGTGCAACGGACGGGCGCGCATTAGTAGCGCTTTGTGCGAGAATGACTCGGTCCATTTCACACCGCTCTGCAAATTAGCCGCTTTCGAGTCTACTGTTAGATACGCCTAGCCGGATTTCTCTCGGCACACAGCCCTAACTACCACGCATGCATCATATAAATTATTTTCAAATTTTGTTTAAAGTTACATATTTATTAAGTTTTAGTTTTACTAAAAATGTGTACATAACACATTTTTAGTAAAACTGAAATATATGTTCTACGTGCAATTTTAAAGATCTTTTGATATGGCAGCTACACTACATTACTGACTCAAAGATTCAAGATCGCAATCGAGGCTCTAACTCTGGGATGATGAAATTAATTATGATCATTTTAATATTTCTAATATTATACAAGGTCTTCCGCATTATACAAGGATAGCAGTTATGAGGTCACTTAATTCTAACTTGTTTTGCGGCTACCTCATAAGAATTACCTTTTTGCAAAAAATCCTATTCTGTAATATTTATTTGAATTCTATTACGTAAAGTTGGTAGTGTACCTTTATTTTAGACTATAAATAATTCTTATTAATTATATTGACGATTAAATCATACATTAAACTTTGAAATATCATGAAATTATACGAGCGTCCGTGTGGTGACGGATTAAGAATACGGATTGTTACCACCCCATATCATCCCATGGGTGTCGTAAGAGCCGACAGAGGGAGCACATTATGCATAGAACAACACTGTAAGAGAAGGAAAACTTGATACAAACCCTATACCAACCCGTTTGGCCAGCGTGGTATAGTAGGCCAATTCCTCCTTTCAAAGGAGAGGCCTAGTCCAGCAGTGGACTGGTAAAGGCTGATGATGATGATGCGAGCGATTCAACTCTCTACCATGGCATCAGATTATGTGGCCGATACGCTTACAGGTTTGCCCCAATAGCGTGAAACCGAAAACATATTATTATTTTCACAGATAAATTTGATGGTTATTAAAAGAGAAAACCACTTTGAATCATCAATATACGAACGACTTCTAATTATAGAAGCAATAACACATGTTACACCATGTAGATGGCGCTGTCGCCAAGTAAACATTGCGCTCCGTGTAATTCAATTCAAAAAAATGTTTAAAGTTATAATTCCCTATAAAGTGTAGTATTAAAATTGTTTAAATAGTGCAAATATTGCGTGGAAATGTTATTTCAACCGAACTCCATCAGTAAACAGTGATAATAGTGATTTAAAGTTTTTGGTCTGTGAACAGCGTCTTAAACAATGTCTGTGTTGTTAAAACGATCTAAACAATGAACAAATATAACAAACACCTTAGACACAACAGTCAAACATAAACTGAACCTAAGTTAAAGTGTAAAAACTAACTATAACGAACCAATAAACTAATAATTCAACCCACCCGCTATTATTTAAATATCAAAGTTATTTTAAATAGAGTGGCGTCCAAACAGCAAGCGGCGCGCGCATCGCACCGCGCATCTTACTCTTTCACACTTGGCTATGAATGTTAGCGTCGTCTCACTTGCGCAGCGCGGATATTCAAAATGAATTGTTTTGCATGCAATAATAAAATTGCATTAGGAGATCTACTGAGATGTACTGGATGCAAGACAGGGTACCATTATACTTGTCTTAATATTACATCGGCCACATTCAGGGAGCAAAAAGCCCAGCTGATAGGGTCGTACTTGTGCGATTCCTGTTCGAATGTAACTCGTCGTGTACGAGTGACAGATGATACGCCGGTACGCGGCTCCTGCTCTGGAGCCACGTTGATTGTAGAGGAACCAACTGAAAGTTGCGAAGAGACTGATTTAGTCGGAAATACTACGTCATCGGCAATGAATATGATGGATAGTATCCAGAGTGTTACGGATATATTAACAGGGGTAATATCTGCCAGACTGAATACTATTGAAACAAAACTTATACAGGAAATTAAGAATTCAGTAGCAACTTTGGTTATGGAGAATAAAAAGTTGAGGGAAGATTTATGTGCAGCTAATAAAAAGTGCACTTGTCTGGAAGAAGAAATTAGATGTCTGAAGAATGATAGGATTGTCACTACGGCTGCGCAGACGAATGCAACGTTGCCACGCGATGTGCCCGAGCCCCGCCCCGTTCGCGCCCCCGCAAGCTCGACTCCGCCGAGAGTCGCGATCGCGCAGCCCGCTGCCGCCGCAACCGCGCAGCCCTCCGCCACCGCCGCGACCGCCGCGCAGCCGGCCGCGAGCGTGCCCCCGCTGCCGGCCGTGTGTGCGCCTGCTTTGCCTACCTACGCGGCGGTGGCCAGTAAAACAGCGGTTACGGAAAATACCAATGATAAATGGATTGTAGTGGAAAACAACAAACGAGTTAAAAACCCAGCAAAGAAAGGCGGTAACACTTCGGTCACATTCTTGAAGGCGGCTGAACGGAAAAAATATCTACATGTATGGAGGTTGGAGAAAAATACTACAGAAGATAATATTAAGGAATATATAAAAGAAATATTAGGAAATAACTCGGAATTTATCGTAGAAAAGATAAGAACAAAAACTGAAAGAAATTACTCATCATTTAGAATTGGTTTACCAGAAAACAGCTTTGATAGACTTTGTAACCCTGATGTTTGGCCTTTAAATGTAGAGTTCAGCGAATGGATTTTTTTTCGACGATCAACCAGAGCCACAACAAACAACATGCGAACAGACACACAGTAGGGTATACAACATTTTTTACCAAAACGTTAGAGGACTAAGAACTAAAACATCAAGGTTTTTATCGCTACTGGAATCTTCGGAGGCTGATATGTTCGCTATCACTGAAACCAGATGTAACGAATCAATTTACGATTCGGAAGTTTCACTGCCGGGGTACCAGATACTACGATGTGACCGAGCGGACGGACGCAAACAGGGCGGCGTACTTTTAGTGGCCACACCGCGTTTTGAATTGCGACGAATAAAAATGCCACATGATATTAATATTGATACTCAACAATTTGAAATAATATGTGCAAGTGTATATAAACAGAGTCGTTTCTTATTTGTATGTTGTGTAGTGTATATACCACCAAAGGCAGAAGAGTCTGAATATATGTTAATGTTTAGTTTGTTAGAGAAATTGTGTATAAAGTACAAAAGTAATATAGTAATTTTAGGAGATTTTAATTTAATTTCGTGCAATAGTAATGTTAGTAGTTATTTTGAATATTTCGTGGCCTTTTGTGAGGTCGCTCAGTGTAACATGGTAACGAACTGCAATAATAGGCAACTAGACCTAGTGTTGAGTGGGCGAGGCGCGGTGACGGTGTGCGCTGCGGACGAGGGCCTGCAGCCCGTGGACGCGTATCACCCGCCGCTGGCGGTCGGCGTCGCGGCGTCATGTGCGCCGACACGCTCCACTCCCGCAGCTCCCGAATCACAACCGCAGTCACAATCACAATCTCAGTCACAGTATAAGAAATGGAATTTTCGTAAAGCAGATTACAGTAAGTTATACTATTTAATTAATTTAATAGACTGGACAGATTTATACTCCATTCAAGATCCGGATTTGGCTTTAAACTTCTACTATGACAAATTATATGAAACCTTTAATGTTAGCATTCCTCCGAAAAATAATAATATTAGTAAAAGAATTTATCCAGAATGGTATACCATAGACCTTATCAAACTAATTAAATTAAAATACAGGTTGCATAAAAATTATAAAGTAACCAAATGTCCGAGTGATTATGAGGCGTTCTCTCGCTGTCGGGCAAGGGTAAAAGTGGATACCGCGAGTTGTCACCTCAGGTATAAAGAACGATTACAAAATAATCTCGCTACTGACCCTAAGTCATTCTGGAATTACGTAAGGTCGAACAAAGACACGTCTAGTCAGTACAAACTGATTAAAGAGGGACGAGTTCTATTAGGTGACGAATCTGCTAAGGAGTATGCACGATTCTTCCACTCTGTGTTCAGCGAGGCGGCGGGCACACTGAGCGCAGAGGCGGCGTGCAGAGAGGCGGCGCCGAGCAGCGCGTACGCGCACCTCGCCTGCCTCGAGAGGGCGGCCGTTCGCCGCGCGCTCACTTGTCTGCCGCCTAAGCGCTCAGTGGGTCCTGATGGGATTCCACCCTACATCTTGAGGGATTGCCGCATAGTATTAGCGGGACCTTTGCTGCATATATTCAATATTTGCTTATCGGTAGCACACTTTCCGACTCGTTGGAAACTGACTCGGGTGGTACCTATACCAAAAGGTCGAGGTGGCACGGATGTCAGTGACTTTAGACCTATTGCGGTGCTGAGCGCACCAGCCAAAGTATTCGAGATGGCTGTTCACAGTAGCCTTTATGCACAGATTGGGGCTCATTTGTCTGATGCGCAGCACGGCTTCCGTCCTGGACGCGGTACAGCGGGAAACTTACTTCACCTGATGACGCAGTTGGTACCAGCTGTTGACGCTGGGCTTCAGGTTGACGTAGCCTACCTGGACTTCAAGAAGGCGTTTGACACGGTCGACCACGACATACTCTTGTCGAGGCTGGCTGGTATGGGCTGCACATTTCATACTGTAAAGTTCTTTGCCAGTTATCTTCGAGATAGGCGTCAGTATGTCGACTGTGGCGGACACTTCTCGGAGCCCTACTACACAAGATCGGGAGTCAGTCAGGGCAGTAATCTAGGACCCTTATTATTTATTATCATGGTAAATGATTTACCGACGATGGTCAGGTCAACATGTCTACTGTTTGCTGATGACCTTAAGTTGTCAGCGGTGATTAAAAACAGTGCTGATAGTGACATGCTGCAGCGCGACTTGGATAGAGTCGCTGAATGGAGTCACTGCAATAAGCTTTACTTCAATGTTTCAAAGTGCTCAGTGCTTTCATTCACCCGCACACGAAACCAACAACACCACCAGTACAGTATGAACGGGGAGCTGCTGCAGCGTGTCACGGAGGTAAAGGATTTAGGCATCCATTTCACCAGCGACTTACAGTTTCGTAAACACGTGGTACATATTTGTAAGAAGGCGTACCGGAATCTGGGGTTTATGCTGCGTCGGGCGAATGAGTTCACGAACATCGGTGCATTAAGGGCTTTGTACGAGGCTCTTGTGAAGAGTCATCTGGAATACAATGCGGCCATCTGGAGTCCGAGCGAAATTAAATATAAAAAGATGCTCGAGCGGATACAGAACAAATATATTAGATTTATGTATTTAAAACTATATGGGATATGTCCGGGATACCCGTTACTGTACCCCACCTTATTCTGTCTTGGTATGGTGGGGTATTTCAGATTGGAAGTCAGGCGTGAAGTGGCATTGGCAACTTATCTTCTGAAAGTTTTGAGAGGTACAATACAAAACTCTGGTATACTCTCAGAGATAGGTTTTTGTATTCCGGACGAGTACGTGACGCGGCGGCGCAGGCCGCGGCTGCTGGTGGTGCCGCGTGCGCGCACCAACCTGCTGGAGCGCGCACCGCTCACTCGCGCGTTGCGCACTCTCAACACGGTGGCTGATGAGATTGACATATTTAACTGTACACTGAGCGAGTTCACAAGGGCCACTTACTGTGTAGTATGTAAGGAAGTATAGTTAAGGAAATATATTTTAAGTTAGGTTCTTTGTCGAATTAGGTTAAGTTATATCTGTAATGGCAAAGTTATGTGATAAATAAATAAATAAATAAATAAATGTTATCTATTATATTCGATACCTCTGGGCTCAAAGGTCGTAAAGGACAAAATGCGACTTTTCAGGAGAAGCAAAAAACGAAAAAAAAAATTATTTATACTCTAACTTTTTTGTTTCTTCAGCTATTTAAATGAAACCTAGGAAAAAGTGTATAGAATTTCTAGTATTATCTAGTGTAGAGTTAAAAAATTACCCTAGTGCTGTATTTACCGAAATAGATTTCCTTTACGACCATAAATTTAAAAATAAAAATCCTTTATATAATCTAAGATATAAGCTAAGGGCGTAAATCCACTTTACTGCACAAAACTAAACAAAATAAGGAAATAATCGATAAGTGTAATATTTTTAAGGTTCTTAAGGATAACCCGCTAAGGTATTCTGAAAGGATAAATTCTTCTCAATTCTTCTCACACGCTAAGAAGAAGGATAAATTAATAATTAAACTTAAGTATTAAATGGATTATGTAATTTTGTATGTATTTATGTGTATAACTGTATTTTCTTTACGAATATTCATGAAATAACATAATTATACAAATAAAACGTACATTTGTGTAATCAAATTGAGATCGTTTATTTTTACTTGAACACAAAACTCTAAATCTTTAAAAATAAAAAATAATATTCTGGTAATTAACATAGTTTTTCTTGCTTGCCTTTTCTCTATTCTCTTCTTTGCTCTTTTGATTAGTTTTACTTCTTTAATCAACTTTATTCTCTTAAACTAACTTTCTTCTATAATAATAATATAATATAATAATATTCTACCACATTCACACTACACCATCTAGTCCCAAACTAAGCAGAGCTTGTACTATGGGTACTAGATAATGAATAAACATACATATATACTTTTTTTTTGTAAATACATACATATTATACATAGAAACACCCAGACCAAGACAAACATCCATGTTCATGCACACAAATGTTTAATTTGAGCGGGAATCGAACCCGCGACCTTCGGCGTAGCAGTCGCTTACACTCCCGCTGCGCCAACCGGTCGTCAAAAAAAGTCTATACACTAACTTTATTCTGTTTGATGAGATGATGAGTAAATAAATCAACATTAGCTGATAATTTATTTAGTCATCTTCGTTCTCACTTTTTTTCATCGTTCTCTTTGTCTGTTTCGTTCAGAGTCTCTCGTAGCTCAGAATTGCATGGCAACTCCCTGTATTCTTTATGAAATCTTTTAGGTATTGTTCCATTTTCACACAGGTTTATCAGGTCTTTATATTTCGCAGCGTCTATTGGTAATCTACTATTGTATAGCTGCTTCACTGCATCCATACGAATCACTGGATCATTGTTAATCTGGCTTTTTTCCCTTTGTACTTTCCCTTCCCCTTCCCTTTTGTTTTTCCTTTCTCTGGGGTTCGCTCGCACTGACCTGGACAAGTCTAGATGGTGCCACCAAAAATGAGATCAATTTCATCATGTCAATGAAGAGGTTAATATTTAATGATGTTTCTGTGATCAGTTCGCATAAAGCGGGCCGCGGTCACCGAATGATAGGAGCACATTGAATATTAGTCCCAGCCTCGAACGGTCGAGATTGTTAAAGTCTACGCTCCTTACAGCGCCAGTTCAAATCTAAAACCCCGAGAGCTTTCAGCTTGAACTGCTTCGAATGCCTGGGAGAATGCGTAGATGGGGACGACTTTAGTGACAGGTTAGTGAATGCTGTCCATACAAAGGGCTTAAAGTTCTTAAAACCCATGACGATTAAAAGAGCCCATAAAATCTCTGGTCTGATCCTTGAGCTTATACAGGAAAGGCGTAAGATGGTTCTACATGCCTACGACGATATGCCAAAGTATTGGGCGACTTAATAGACAGATCTATATGTCTCTGACTCGCGATCTCCGTCAATACAACACTAGGTGTGTTCAAAAGGCAATCGAGTAGATTACGGTTCCAAAGTGTTCAAAAAAGATCTGTCTATCGGGCAGGTCAGCTGACAAGGCTGAAGACGAATGGTGACAGAATTATCTCGTCCAGACCCCAGCTCCTGGAAGAGATCGAACTGTTCTTTGGACAGCTATACACGACTACACGACCACCTGCTACTACTCCAGTCACTGACCCTAGAGCTGGATTGACCCGACACCATACCGAAGATATCCCGGACATGATATCCCGTCAGCATGCACGGGATAAGTGGGGCCCTAAATCAACTCAAAACCAACAAGGCACCGGGTGATGACAGAATTACGTCAGAGCTTTTGAAAGCTGTCGGCGCACCTGCCGTGGAAAAACTTCGTAAGCTATTGAATTCTGTCATACTCGAGGGCAAAACGCCACAGGCATGGCACAGAAGTGTGGTGGTGCTTTTTGTTAAGAAAGGCGATAAAACTCTTTTGAAGAACTAAAGACCCATCTCACTCCTGAGTCACGTCTATAAGTTGTTTTCAGGAGTCGTCACGAATCATCTCGAGACCGCTAGACGACTTCCAGTCCCGAACAAGCGGGTTTCCGTAAAAGGCAATAGTATTATAGACCACATACATATATACGCTGCGGCAGGTTAAGTCTGAAGAGCCAGCCTCTATACTTGGCGTTTGTGGACTATGAGCAAGCCTTCAATTCGATCGAACCCTGGGCGGTACTGCAGTCTCGCCAACTGTGCCATCGACGACTATCGATACGTCGAAGTGCTGAAGTGTTAGTTCAAAAATGCCACCATGTCAGTCCGCCTCCAGGACCAGAGTTTAAAACCTATTCAACTAAAGCGAGGGGTGAGGCAGGGAGATGTTATATCTCCCAAACGTTCACCGCTGCGCTGGAAGACGTTTTCAAGGTTCTGGACTCCCAACAAAAATCACGTCTGACTTCCATGTCGTACCTGCTCCTATTCAGGTAAGGAAATCTACACTCGAAGTTGTCGACTAGTACGTATAACTGGGAAAATGATCCGATTGGGTAGGTCCAACTTCGAGAAAGAGGTCATTCGTCGAATCTAATACGGTTGGGCGACGTTCGGGAAGTCACGGCATATCTTGACTACGGCACGGCATACCGCACTGTTTACTTGTTTTCGTTTCAACAACAAACAATGGCGCGTGCACAAAACAAGTGCCGAAATGAATCGGCAAAACAGAAATGGACAAAGTATTGTGATTTTTATATCAAAGCCATAAAACATATTGTACAGTAAAGCAAAGCGCCTCTGTTTCGTTGCAATCTACCACTCGCACAGTTGGATCTATTATCTCGCTCTAACTACAGTGGATCACTATGCAGATAAGATAAGAAACAGTCGTAAAGAATTATTATCAATTGAATCGGGTTGTAGATTTAAGTCAAACTTTATTCTAAATTAATATCATTTTGTAGGGAGTAAAGTTCATATTGATTTACAGATGTAGGATGTAAAGGACCTACAATTCATTTTCATAGATTATTTGGATAGTAAAGGACAATTTTGTTTTCGTTCAGTTATTTTTTGTGGGTTATTAAGGACATTTTATTTAAGTGTCGTAGATACACTTTGTACTTCATAGAATACTAGTTATTTACAACCTAGCCAATACAGGAGGCTATTTGAATATAAGTAATGTATAACCAGTATTAGAAACATTTTAATAAGGTAGGCGTTGAAAGTTTGTGTACAGAAATCAAATTCTACAATAATGAAGTGGATACCTAAACTTGAACATCTAGTAATTTCGATATTCGTTATAATACATTTCACAAAATTGTGAGTTAATAGTTTTGTGTAAATGATTTAATTTTTATTAAGTAAGGTAGTAAGTTTAGATTAAATTCGTTGTGTTTTGAATATTCTAGGATTTATGGGACAATTCCTCACGTTTATATACGCCCTTAGTGGAAACAAATAAAATGAAACTAGGGGTCGTAAAGGACACTTGTATTTTTTTATTTTAAATTCTAAGGGTGTACAAGACAATTTGCAAAGACGATGTCCTTTACATCCTAATTTTTGGGGAGAATTATATTTACCACCTAAGGTGGTATAAGGCAATTGTTATTTTTTATGTATTTTACACCCTAAAGTTGTTTTATACTTTGCTTTACTACCAAAATGAGTTCACTCTGGTAACTAAGTGGTATTTACATCCATATTTTCACGGTAAACTATGTTTAACGTCTCAAATTATGTGGGTCGTAAAGGCATTTTTTTTACGAATTTCGTAAAACGGAATATACAGATCAATAGAGAATTAAAAACTCAGTAAAACAGTATCAAAAAGTAATTTTCGCCCAAATTTCCTTTACGACCTTTGAGCCCAGAGGTATCGAATTATTAATACGTGAAGCGAAATTTTGTTATCCCTTTTTATGAGAAATGCGCGAACGGAGGATCATGAAAGGACTATGGGCTAAAATGTATGGGCTCCGTCCCCATATACCAACACACATGGAACTGATGCCAATGTGTAACTTAAGTATCCACTATTTGATTAAAATCCTTCTTTTTACTTAAATCCATGGGATATATCCACATACATATATACATACATACATAGTCTCACGCCTATAACCCCGAAGAGGTAGGCAGAGGTGTATTTCTACACCCACTTTTCGCCAGATATACTTTAGTCCCACGTAATAAGGGGCGAGCCTATTGCCGTACCGGGCACATTTCCAGACTCCGTGCTGCTACTGAGAATTTCGTGACAGAAAAACCCAATAACACTGCCCGACCCAGGAATCGAACCCGGGACCTCCCGATCCCACGAGCATATTTATGCCGCGAGACCAACGAGGCAGTCGTATAGGGTTTGATGTCGAGTTTTCCGTCTCTACGCAAAGATGGTATTTGCATCGTTTTATCCCTTAGTCGCCTCTTACGACACCCACGGGAAGATAGAGGGTGGTGACACTTTTTATTCACTCATTCTATGCCGTCAACCACACGGCTTTGTATTCTATGCCGTCAACCACACGGCTTTTCTATGCCGTCAACCGGCTTACTACTATCTATACTATGATGGTTGTATTTTTACCGAAGTGAAGCAATTATGCACCAAACAAAATCCACACACAGAAATGATAACTTTATCCTTTCGGTATTTTTGCTCCGTACAAAAACATTCTTGACGAACATTCACCAAAATAAAGTTCTTTTGAGTGCGAGTGCGTTACCCCAGCCAGAAAATTTCGAAAATGGTCATTAAAATGTTATGGATAATTAGTTGTTCAGCTTCTGTAATTGTTGCGAACATTTTTAAATTTGTTGCACTTGTAGTTTTTTAGTTATTTCACAAAAACATTTCCTGCTGGGGTAACGTTACCGCAGCCAGAAATTTTCTTTTTTTATGGGAATATTGAAATAAATATTGGCTATATAATTAGTTGTCTAGACAAGGTAAATGTTGCAACTTATTTTGTAGTTGTTCTATCTTCGGCTGCGAAGTTATTCGAGTTCCTGCTGGAGTAATGTTTGTGGTTTTGCTGGATCTTTGAAACGGTTAAGCGGATTCTTATCATCTTTTGTACATGACTTCTTAAGAATTAGTTTAATTAGTTGTGTAATAATAAAAACAAAAATAATGCCCCTTTCAAAGCTTATCAAATTAAATATAAAAACACATTAATAGGTCCTAACATTTGAAATAAGAGCTCTAAAGACTTAATGTAAACGTTTTTTTCTAGCTAGTAACTGCCTTCAAATGTACGTGAAGTTTCATTAGTTTGCTGTAAGTAATTAACAAATTATGATGAAATTCAATTCTCCACGTTCACGCTCACAATGCGCGCGGAGTTATTTGGCCACCGATCAATCTGTATGTGGATATATAAACTAAATGATATATCAATAATTAGTTGCTTAGTTCAGTTTTATACCTGTAAAATTTCAGCGTAGTACATGCAATAATTAAAGAGATAATAGAATAAAAGTCATTAGGCGGTGCAAGCCCTTGCTAACTCGACCATGTTTAGATGGTCACAAAAAAGCAACCGCGTCGTACATTATGCTATCTTCTAAAATGTTTAGTATAATACACCTTACAAGTTCGGTACAGACGCGTACACTGTTAGATACATAACAATATTACATACATACATAGACTACGCCTGTTTCCCGGAGGGGTAGGCAGAGACTACGGAACGCCATTTGCAACGATCCTGACATACCTCTCTTACTTCATTCACTCCCATCAAGTTTCTCATGCATGCTCTTCTGTTTAGGGTACTTCTGACCTGTCCTTTTTTTAGGATGTCTCCAATCTGGTCAGAGAACGTCCGCCTAGGTCTTCCCCTTCTAACAATATTAATGTTATTATTATTATCTTTCAGCTACTTATTCGATAGGTATCTATTACTTGCAAATTAAACCAAACATAATTCTACAACGCAATTTTAGTGGCATGGATTTAGTGCTAAAGTGGTTTGGACACGTGGAGCGAATGAGTGAAGAAAGAATGACGAATAAGATTTATAAGGCAAATGTGTGTGGGCAAGCCGGTCGCGGCAGACCTCGTCGGACATTCGCCGATCAAATTGGGGACGTCCTAAAAAACGGCCAGGTCCGAAGTACCCGAAACCGGCGAGCATGTATGAAAAGAGTAATGAGTGTAGAGGAAGCGCGTGAGGTTTGTAAGGATAGAAGCAAGTGGCGTTCTGTTGTCTCTGCCTACCCCGACGGGAAAAAGGCGTGAGTATATGTATGTATGTATGTATGTATGGATTTAGTTAAATTGCGTGAGGATGCCAGTAATATAAACTGGGAGTCACTGTCTTCCACAGATTGCGTCGACACTAAAGTTCATATATTTACAAACCAATTGCTGCAGTTATATGACGTGCACGCGCCAGTACGTGCAATTAAAATTTAGCATTTACCAGCACCGTGGCTAACGGATGACATTAAAGGGATTATGGCTAAGAAATGTGCCGCAAAGTCATTAATGAAGCAAAAGCCAACTCCTTCAAATGTTGATGAATACGTCACTATTAGGCATCACTGTAATAAGGTGTGTAGGAAAGCACAACGCCAACATTTTCATAAATCCGTTGAAAACGGTGATCCAGCAAAAGTTTGGAATTTTCTTAAAACTTTAGGTGTTGGTAAGACTCAGCAACAAACCATTCCTAATAATGTTAACATTGATTCACTTAATAAACATTTCACCTCGCCGTCCAAGTTTGATGGAAATATTAAAAATAATACCCTGCAGTATCTTTCAACTTTACCAACGCCTGATTATTCTCCTTTCATTTTCTCGCAATTTGCCGCTCGTGATGTTAAAAAGAGTATACTGGCAATTACTTCTAATGCTGTTGGTAATGACTGTGTCAGCCGTAAAATTATCCTTCCCATCCTTGATGAAATCCTTCCCGTCCTATGTAATATACTTAATAAGTCTATTTCCCTCGGTGTCTTTCCCTCAGCGTGGAAAGAAGCACTTATTATTCCCCTACCTAAAAACCTAAGCCTTCTAATTTAGTAGATTACCGTCCTATATCCATATTACTGTTCCTACCAAAAGTCCTAGAACGTCTTATCCATTCACAACTTAGTTCCTTTCTTCGTAAAAATTCCCTTCTGAATCCATACCAATCTGGCTTCCGTCCTGGGCACAGTACCGTTACTGCATTAGTTCACGTTACCAATCATATCAGGCTAGGTATGGACAGTGGCAATCTAACGGTTCTAGCCATGCTTGATTTCAGCAATGCATTTAACACCGTAGATTTGCACATCATACTTGGTATTCTTCGCTCTCTTAACACATCTCCATCGGCAATTGACTGGTTTCAAAGTTACCTGTTTGGACGCCGGCAACGTGTACGCATTGATGATACCTATTCCGCTTGATCTAATACGAATGCAGGTGTTCCACAGGGTGGCGTGCTATCCCCTTTACTCTTCGCAATATTTATTAATTCTATTTTAAACAAATTACTTTCATCCTACCACCTTTACGTAGATGATTTGCAAATTTATACGCAAGCTCCGTAAAGTAGATTGGCAGACGCTTGTACAACGGTTGGCACGGACTTGGCGCGAATCTGTGTCTGTAATTGGACGCAGAAATTTTAGTTCACTTACTGTGAACTAAAATTTCCGGATAAAACGCAGCTCATTATTATTGGCAGTCCAAAAATGGTGTCCAAAATTAACTATTCCGATTGACCAACCATAACTTATAATGGAAAAGACCTCCTGTTTAGTAAAATCGTAAAAAATCTTGGTATCTACATCGATGAAACCATGTCTTGGTGACCTCAGTTACAAGAAACGAGTCTAAAACTCTTTGCATCAGCTGGATCTTTACGGAAGTTACGCAATTTCTTACCAACTGCCAATAAGATTGCGCTTGTACAGGCTTTGCTTCTACCAATCCTTGACTTCGCTGATGTCAGCTATCTTGACCCCACTGAGTCCCCACTCCAAAACTTCTGTATAAGCTTTATATTCGGGCTACGCAAATATGATCATGTCTCAGAATTCCGCAATAAGCTCAAGTGGCTACCGATTCGACTTCGCAGAAATACTCACATTCTCAGTTTATTGTATAACATCTTGTTCAATCTTTATACCCCCCCTATATCTCAAAGAACGTTTCAAGTTCCTTCATGACACACATATAAGGTCCTTGAGGTCGTCCGAAGATTTGACGCTGGAAATGCCAATGCATTCCACTAATTACTTCGGTAAGTCTTTTACTGTCCAAGCTGTGCGCCTGTGGAATGGACTTCGTTTAGAAATTCGTAGCGCAAAATCACTCAACATATTAAAAGCTATGATAAAATCACACTACCTTTCATCCATCTGATATCATGGAATGTGGTTATAGTATGTATATACATTGTATATGTGTAGGTATATTGAATTATATATATTTATGTATCATATTTGTGTATGTTTATACTTATGTGTATATGTTTTTATCATATTTATGTAGGTATGTATATATTATACTTTGTATACAAGTTTATTAATTAGTCCGATAAACCGATTACTTAGGTTGTCTTTTAATTGCACCACACAATAAAATTAAATGCTTACATCGTTCCTGTCTACCCAAAGGTTGCCTGGAAGAGATTGCTATTAGCGGTAAGGCCGCCTTTTGTACAGTTTATAATTCTTTTGAAACCATTATGTTTTAAAATGATTTATGGTGTACAATAAAGAATATTCTATCTATCTATCTACATTAACAAAATTAAGCTCTGTTCCTCTTTGATATAGTGGCCAACATAAGCCACAAACGAACATGCCGAAACTATAAAGATTCCGCATTTTAGGACGGTGTCTTGAAATCTCTCTCATTATATTAAGGTAGGTGCGGTCATTAAGGCCTGTCGGGTAATAAGGCCTAAGTATCAGAAAAGCAACTAAAAATAATCCCAACCAACCCAAGGCACAATCATAGGTAGCTAACCATCCCAGATGGCGACCTAAACTTGTCACGTCTCGCTTACCCTCGTGCTGCCACCGGTGCTGCGTCATTTGTCGTGGTTGATGGACGCTCAGCTCGAATTATAATATAACGCCCGAATCAAACGTAAGTAATTTTTAAAATACAAATTTTTGTACATTATTTTGCAGTTTAATTTTCTACTAGTTCATGCTTTAGAGGCCTGCATTGTACGAATGGTATCATTTAGACCGAACAACTATATTTAAAAAAAAATCTATACTAAGTGGTCGGTGGTTAATAAGGCCTATAAAATTCGACCATAGGCCTTATTACCCTCTTTTATGGCATTATCAAGAGAATTTGTTTATTGAATGCCTTTAGAAATGTAATTTTAACTGTTTTCTAATTGATTTATGGCATTTAGAGACTACTTATAATCACTATGACTTCCCAGCGAGCTGTGTATATATTGTCTCATGAAGACCTGGTTGCGGCAGTCCGAGCAGTACAATGTGCCCTATTTCAATAAGCGGTGCGGTTTGTCAGAGGAGGACGATGGTGATTTTAAGTGGCCAGATTTTTCCTAATAAAAAACAAATATTTATGTTTACGTTTTTGCTGTCATTAAGAGCTTTGCTATTATTTGTGAAACTGAATTACCAAATACATGAAGTTTATTTTGTATTATTTTGCTAGTTAAACATTTAGGAGTTATTATACAACCATAGTTTAATAAGGCCTAAAGACAGTAATTTTTTTAATGTTTAATTAAGACTATGTTTATGGCAGTAGTTGCCGTTTTTCACTTACAATACATAGTAATTATTATATTATACATATTAATGATTAATTTACATTAAACTTTGTTGATACGTTTAAATAGTTCTTGATTTATACCAATTCCCGCTTAGCTGGGCGTTATTGGCCGCACCTACCTTACTTTTGAAATAAAATAATCTATGTACTCATAATTTATTTAGCCATATTACAGTTATTTAGCTTTTTGTTTAAGCAATATACAGACACTTCTGTACCGTCTAGTTTTGCTTAATTATGCAAATTAATTAGTCGCTGTAAGGCTAACCTTTATAAACAGACCACCTAAATGAGATTATTTTTAAGAAATCATCATCATTATCCTCCTAACGTTATCCCAGTTGCAACCCAGGGTCAGCTTACTGCCTGTCTGCCCTGCGCAACCCAAAAGGATAGCGATATTCCATGACTTAAACTAGTGTCAGATTGTTTAGAGATACTGACTCCTATAACAACTTTCAAAGTTCTTCATGACAGCCGGGACCGACGGCTTTACGTGCTCTCTGAGGCACGGCGTGAGCGATAATTAACAATTCAATACGCACATAACTACGAAACGTCAGGGGGACGCGCCAAGAATCCGAACCCGATAACCTATGAATGGCAATTTGTTGGTATCAACATTAGGCTATCACCGCCTTGCTTTTTAAGATATCTTCTGCTAATATCAGTAAGATGGAAATCGAATGAGAGAGTTTTCAGTTAAAGTTTAACTTCATTAAAACATTTGCAGGAGTAAGTAATTCATGCAGAATATCCATTAACGCTTATGCGAGTCAAACTCGAATCATTTTACGCGCGAGTGCCGGTCGGTGCATACAAACAGAATCATAGAGTGAGCGCTAAATACGTGCCCGTGTTCCAATTAACTTTGTCCTAGAAAAAATGTAGAATTAGGGGCGCCGTTCACTCTTTGCATTCACCAGAATCTGAATGCGACCATGTGAGTGCCACCATGCGATTTCCGAACGAAGTTAGTTTAAAATTTGTTCTAAATTCAAACAAAGTCGCTCATTGTAGTTCCCTGTGGATGCGAGATAACGCTATTTCGGAGGTAAATTTTGTACTCGTATAAGTATCGCATCATTGATTTTGAATTAAAGATACCAACTTTATTTTGGGAAGTATCGTTGCCATTGAAATTGCGACACGAACAGTCTAACTACTTTGTGAAATGAAAAACAAAATTGAAATATTGGAGCTAATTCCAAAAGGATTAATGTTACTTAGACCTAATTAAACACACTACAAAAATGCTTGATTAGTACCAGTTTTAATTTGATAAAATAAAGTACGCGACAACATAGTTTAAGGCTCTTATAGTGTTTCTTTTAGAGGTTTAAGCTGACTCTTATCTTGTTTTGGCGTTAACTCGAGAGCAAGTGTTAGGTAAATATTTAGCAAAACCTTGTAATCCTGAGGGTTTATGCTCGTGAGCGAGGGCGGGCGACGGCGGCGCGCGCCGAGTCTCGCTTCGTTCTTTTGTCGTACGCTTAGTGAGAAACAGCCCTCTTATCATTACGCTTTATACGCAATGATACATTATCGGCGCACCTTTCCTATTTTACATCTCTTTAAATATATTAAATTGGTGCTTAAAATTATTTATCGATATTAGTTATGTTTAATAGCTGCAGATTATCTTCGCTCTATTTTGCGGTAGGTTATTAATTCTGCCATGTGTCACTATTAGTGTTATCAGTATCAGAGAGACCAAATCAAAAAACAACATGATACATTTTAGTAGGTAACATAGTAGTTACAATATGTAGGTATATATGGGCGCAAATAAATATATAATGATTATATTGTTACGAACATGTTAATAATATTTAAGATTGATATTTAAATAACTATTTGTGAACACAAAACTGGGAACTTCACTACTTTAGAATATTAGGCACTATATCGACTGCTTCACTGTTTTATAAAGATTGGGTATTTAATTTATCGCTTAATTATTAAGATAACTCTAGAAACTTTCAAAGTAAAATCAATTAGTATTAAATAACATTATTCTGACACTTATTTTTATGTTTACGGTAATAAATAACATGCGCTTATATTTACATCCTATTGATAGCGCCATCTGTTGACTAAATGTTGTAAAGCAGCGTTTGCTTATTAAAATAAATTTGTTATTCGTGTAAAATAAATCATTTGGTGTTGTGCAAAATTCATTACAATATTAATGTTGATTTTTTATTTATATTTTATAATTAATTGTACAGTAATTTCAATTATATGTTGAAAAGGAAGTGGCAGTTGTTAAACATAGTATAATGACGGTTAGTTTATAAAAAGGACTGTAGCTCACATTTTAAATCAATTCTGTGCTAGAAATCGTCTGAAAATAAACCAAGTAATATTACGTGAGTGTTTTTATTATAATGGAGTCTGGACACGATAACCCTGGCGTATCTCCGACAGCAGCGGCGGGATAAACGCCCCCTAAGAGACTTCGGGATCTACGGTTGGCGCGAGAGTGATGGGTCTCTTGGCTTAGCCGCCATTACCAATGATGACCTGAAGACTGATGTGACAAGCGCTTGGAAGCCGTGTTTGGCGCTAGTCAACCCTGATCGGAGACCGCACGGTGTGTCGGAGTTATGGCGAGCACGTCTTCACTTCACGTGAGGCCACGCGTGAGCGAGAGCGACAGAGCGACTACGACGAGGTGCACGAACCGGGGTGTGCTGTGGCGTGAACGCTGTTCTGCTCTGAGTTCTACTAGAGGTTGCAGATGCGGGTTGTTGATGCACTGATCAGAGGTATTTATCCAGAGCTGATTTGATTAATTTTTGAGAAACATCCTAATTTTATAAATTAAGGCAGCGATAGCCGAGTGGATATACCAACAGACTGCCATGCAGAGGGTGTCGGGTTCGAATCCACGGCGCGCACCAATGACTTTTCGGAGTTATGTGCGTATTGAATTGTTAATTATCGCTTGTCCCGTGCCTCGGAGAGCACGTTAAGCCGTCGGTCCCGGTTGTCATGAAGATCTTTGACAGTCGTTACAGGGCGTCAGTACCTTCTAAATAAACTGACACTAGTCTAAACCATGGAATATCGCTATCCCTTCGGGTTGCGGAGGTCAGACAGGCAGTCGCTCCGTGGAAAAACTAATATTCAGCCAAATCCGGTTAGACTAGAAAGCGGACCCCAGATTGAAACTGGGATAACGCTAAGAGGATGATGATCCTAATTTTATAAATTATGGTGCTTACACGATTACCTACTATCCCCGTAAGGATTACCAGATAAACATTATAGAGTCAAAATTACGAACGTTACACCCCAAATAGAACTTATAGGTAACTGTTGTTTATCCACGTTTGGTATATAGCAGTGCTACTGTGCTTATAGTCATGTTATTCCGTCGGCTGGGGCTCTTGTCTCATGTTTGTTTATTAATCGTTAGGCCATGTCGGAAACTTCCTTACTTATCTACACAAGAAAGAGAAAATAGCTGTGTTGTTATGTGGTTCTACTAATGTAATTATTAGTAAAGTCTGGTATAACTGCCCTTTTCAAGTTGAAGCTCTGATATAAATGCATTGTATAAATTACCTGATTTGCTTTCAGTTTAAATAAGCTAATCGATGTGCTGAATATGAATTCAATTGGTAGTCAATAGGTTATCCTAATAGTAAAACATTAAAGGAATCAAAACATTATTTATAGCCCTTGGTTACACATTACATAAGGCTAACTAACTGCATTACTTATGGCTAGTGCTCACGGCGCGATTATATGAAGCCTCTCTTGATAAATGACTACCCACCACAAAAATAATTGTTTGCATAAAACCAGTAGTTTTACAGATAAGTGCATTCAACAAAACAAACTTCAGTTTTATTATATTAGTACAGATAAATATTCAGAAGGTAGATAATTGAAATTAATTGTTTAAAAATAAATAATTTGTGATGCACATTTTTAAAGCTAATATTTGTAAAGTTACAAGATAGGTTTTATTAGTTTGTGGACTCTGTGGGTGCCTACATGATTTCATTTTAACATTTTGTTGAAATTGTTACTGTCAACTTGCAGCTCAAGTTAAGGTTATATAATAAGACAAGGGAACCCGACATATCGTAATATTTGTCGCTTAATTTTATACCTGTATAGAATATTTGTGCCGACCATGATACGTCCTTGCTTAACCCAAACTACTGAAGCTAGAAACATGAGATCTGGACAATAGATTTCTTTATGGACATATGCACTCATTTAGGTTTTATAAAAGTCCATCTCTAAGCATTTTAGGTTGAAAGTCTTAAGGCAGGTGACTGCTAATCTTTTATAAATAACAAGCCTTAGGGTTATACTCGGTAAATACAATTTATTTTAGTTGTGAGTTCATTTGCTAAGTTAGTTGCATCTATATTCAAGATGACAACCAGTGATAAACCAATAAAATTTAGTGCCAACCTTATTGCTTAGCTCTTGTGGGATACAAGTCAGATAGGAATATGATTATTAGGATAATGGTAAGTGGGTTTAAAGAACATAATGTGAAAATCCATATTATCTCTTTTCCCATTTAGCAGTATTTATGCTTGGCAAATAAAAGTAAATGTATGGACTACTAAGCTTTATATTTAAGGAAAATTCCCTTAAATATAAAGTCAAAGATAAGATAAGATAAAAGATAAGATAAGATAACATTTATTTGCTAAAAACATGTATATACATACAGTTGCATGCAAGATGTTATACAGTAGGTATATTGTTATTTTTGTGCGACATGTTTGTCATATACGATGACGTGCAAATGTTATACATTAATAAAATTAGTTTTATTATGTCAATCAATAAATTGTAAAATAATAGATAGAATATAATGTCAAAATTAATAAATCAGAATTTGTCAGTCAAATAATCATTAACATTATAATATGCTTTATTAATCAAAAACAATTTAATTTTATTTTTAATTTCGGTATTGTTAAGTTCCTTCCAAGTCTTAGGTAACTTATTAAATATGACTGCTGCCATGCATAGGACACTTTTGCGCATAAGTGCAGTCTTGGACGGGTTCAGACATAATTTGCTGTTATCACGCCGGTTTCGAGGAAACATATCTGTCACCCGTGAAAATAAATTAGGATTCTGTTTTACGAACAAAATCATTTCTAATATATATAAGGATGGCAACGTAAGTATCCTATATTGTTTAAAGTAAGGCTGACAGCTATCCGTTATTCTTAAATTAAACATTGATCTGAGGCATCTCTTTTGTGCTTTAAATATAATGTCTTTGTCTGTTGAGTTGCCCCAGAATATTATTCCGTATCTGATAATTGATTCAGCCAGTGCGTAATAAGCAGTAAGTAGTGTATCTGTACTAAGAGTTCGCGATAAAGTATTTAACGCAAATGCACAACTGCTTAATCTTTTACTTAAGTTTTCAATATGAGCTTAACAATTAAGGGCCCTATCGATTGTTAATCCTAAAAACTTCGTGGTATTTACTGCGTCAATATTGGTATTATTATATTTAATGTCAAAATGTATAGTTGTTAAACGTTGCCTAAAATTTATTATTAATGTCTTCTTTAGATTAATTTGTAAGTTATTATTATTTAACCAATCTATAATTGAGGTTAACGTATTATTTATATCATTTTCAAAAGTGTCCCGGGATTTACTTGTTATAGTGATTGTGCTATCGTCAGCGAATAATGTCATAGGATGTATAGTAGCCTTAGGAAAGTCATTGATATATAGTGTAAAGAGAAGTGGTCCTAGAACGCTCCCCTGTGGTACTCCGTGTACTACCGTGCGGGCCTTAGATAAAGATATTACTTCTTGTTTTTTACATTTATACTGCTTATTTGAGTGGTTTGTGTCCGGTTACTAAGATAAGATTCAAATAGTTTACGTAGGTTTCCTCTTATCCCGTATGCGTCAAGTTATTGTAAAAGAGTAGTGTGCTGTACACAGTCAAAAGCCTGGGTCATATCGCAAAATATTGAGGACACCGGTATATTTTTATCCATGTTATTCAGTACCACATGTAGGAAATCATATATAGCCATGTTTATGGTTTTATTTTCCCTGAAGCCCTTCTGTTTATGGCATAGTATGTTGTTTTTTTCTAAGTATTTGTTTAACTGTTTATAATAATATTTTTCAAATATCTTAGAAAATACAGGTATTAGAGAAATAGGTCTGTAATTCTCCATTAACTCTTTACACATTTTTTTATGTAAAGGCTTTATTATAGATATTTTAAGTGCAGCTGGAAAAATACCTTCGCTTATGCTTAAATTGATTACGTGATGCAAGGGTCCACATATTTCATTTGCAACTGCTTTAACTATTTTTGTACAGATGCCATCATACCCCACGCTACTAGTATTTTTTAAAGAATATATTATTTTTAAAACATCTCGTGGTAAACATGGGGGCATGAACATTGAATCTCTTTTGGCTAATATGTATTTGGTTACTGAAGCATTTGACTGATAATTAATTGATTTTATTTTGTCTACGAAATAATTATTAAATAAATTAGCAATATCTTTAGGATTGCTTACTTGCATTTTGTCTACAGTTGATTGACATATATAATTTTTCGGGACATTTAATTTTGATTCATTAGTTAATTTCCAGGTAGTTTTATTTTTGTTCATTGATGTTTTTATTTTGAAGTCATTCTGAACCCTTTTTGTCAGATTTATTATCCTTTTAAATAATTTCGAATAGTTTGTCAGTTTATTTTTAGCGATGGTTTGACTCTATATTGCCATAGCAATTGGCGTTTCTTTTTGCTACATAACATAACCCCTCGTGATATCCAGGTCAAAACTATTGATATAAACTCATCATCATCATCATCATATCAGCCAAACGATGTCCACTGCTGGACATAGGCCTCCCCCAAGGTTCTCCACACAGACCGGTCTTGAGCCGCCCGCATCCAACCGCCTCCCGCGATCTTGACGAGATCGTCGGTCCACCTTGCGGGGGGCCTACCTCTGCTGCGTCGTCCGGTACGTGGGTACGTGGCCGCCACTCCAGAACCTTTCTGCCTCAACGGCCATCGGTTCTTCGAGCTATGTGCCCTGCCCACTGCCACTTCAGCTTGGCTATCCGGAGAGCTATGTCGGCAACTTTGGTTCTACTGCGGATCTCCTCATTTCTGATTCGATCTCGCAGGGAAACTCCAAGCATAGCTCTCTCCATCGCCCTCTGAGTGACCTTGAGCCTTTTGATAAGGCCCATAGTGAGCGACCACGTCTCTGATCCGTAGGTCATCACTGGCAACACACTGGTCAAAGACTTTCGTCTTGAGACACTGCGGGATATCGGACGAGAAGATATGTCGTAGCTTCCCGAACGCTGCCCAACCGAGTTGAATTCGACGATTGACCTCCTTCTCGAAGTTGGACCTACCTAATTGGACTACTTGTCCCAGGTAGATATACTTGTCGACAACTTCAAGCGTAGAGTTCCCAACCTGAATAGGAGCAGGTACAAAATGGACGTTCAACATGATTTTCGTCTTGTCCATGTTCATCTTAAGACCTACTTGTTGGGAGACTCTACAGAGGCCATCGAGCATTGTGCTTAGGTCTTCCATGGTCTCAGCCATGACTACGATATCGTCTGCAAATCGAAGGTGAGTGATGTACTCGCCGTTGATGTTGATGCCGAGTCCATTCCAGTCCAGAAGCTTGAAAACATCCTCCAGCGCAGTGGTAAACAGTTTCGGGGATATGACATCCCCCTGTCTCACTCCTCGCTGGAGTTGAATAGGTTTCGAACTCTGGTCCTGCAGGCGGACTGACATAGTGGCGTTTTCATACAAACACTTCAGCACTTCGATATATCGGTAGTCAATCCGGCACCGTTGGAGAGACTGTAGCACCGCCCAGGTTTCGATCGAGTCGAAGGCTTTCTCATAGCCCACAAACGCCAAGCATAGGGGCTGGTTATACTCCTCGGACTTCTGTATAACCTGCCGCAGCGTATGTATGTGGTCTATGGTACTATAGCCTTTACGAAAACCGGCTTGTTCGGGAGGCTGGAAGTCGTCTAGCTTGCCCTCGAGACGATTCGTGATGACCCTCGAAAACAGCATGTAGACGTGGCTCAGAAGTGTGATGGGTCTGTAGTTCTTTAAGAGGGTTTTATCCCCTTTCTTAAAGAAAAGCACCACCACACCTCTGTGCCACGCCTGTGGCGTTTTACCCTCGAGAATGACGGAATTAAATAGCTTCCGAAGGGCTTCTCTAGCGGGTGCACCGCCAGCCTTCAGAAGCTCGCTCGTAATTCCGTCATCATCCGGCGCCTTGTTGTTTTTGAGCTGTTTGAGAGCCACACTAATCTCGTGCATGCTGACGTCCGGGATATCTTCGGTATAGTGTCGGGTCAATCCAGCTCTAAGGTCTGACGCTGGAGTACTTGCGGGTTGTTGCGTTGTCGTGTATAGCTGTCCATAGAACCTTTCGATCTCCTCCAAGAGCTCAGGCTTGGACGATACGATTCTACCATCCTCCGTCTTCAGCTTTGTCAGCTGACTCTGCCCAACAGACAGATCCCTCTGGAACACTTTGGATCCCTTATTCTGCTCGATCGCCTCACAAACACATTTTGTGTTGTATTGGCGGAGATCGCGAGTCAGAGACTTAGAGATCTGTCTGTTGAGGTGCCGATATTTCGGCATGTCGTCGGAGGATAGCAGAACCATCTTGCGCCTTTCCTCTAACAGCTCGAGGGTCGGACCCGAGATCTTGCTGGTTCTCTTGCTTTTCTGGGGCTTAAAGAAATTAGCCCCTGTTGTATGGACAGCATCCACGAACCCGTTACTGTTCTCGTCCACATCTACGCATTCGCCCAGGCATTCGAGACGGTTCTTGAGTTCGAGCTGAAAGCTCTCGGCGTTTTGGATATGAACCGGTGCCGGTCGGAGCGTGGACTTTATCAACCACGACCGTTCGTGGCTTGTACAGATATTCAATGTGCCTCTTACCATTCGGTGATCGCTCCCCACTTTAAGTGAATTGATCACGGAGACATCATTGAATATATGCCTCTTCGTCGACATGATAAAGTCGATCTCATTTTTGGTGGCACCGTCTGGACTTACCCAGGTCCACTTGCGGCATTCTCGCTTCTTGAAGAAGGAATTCGTCATATAGAGGCCTTCCTTCTCTATAAAGCTAGCCAGCAAGTGACCCCGGGAATTCCAATGCCCATAACCAAATTGCCCCACTCTCAGCTCATCACCGTCACGTTTGCCCAGTTTCGCGTTAAAATCTCCCATCGATATAAACTCACCACTATATTAACTATACAAACTGAGTGGAATCATTTTTAGAAATAAGACTGCACTACTCTTGCTTTGTTATATTAGTAGCTTGTAAATTTCTCTTTTATGGCTCAGTTGGCAAACAGTTAAACAATTTCACAGCTTGCACTATGCCTAAAAATATTCAATATTGGATTAAACATGTTCTTACATGAATAATAATTATAGCACTAGTATTTTCGAAATCCTTGGAGCTGCATGTTTTGAAATCATTTCATATTTATCACCAACAGTCCGACTGTTCACGGCTGAACATAGGCCTCTTTGTTCTAGCCATTTTGTTTTCCTGTTTGATGTGCATAAAACTTATTTTGAATATATTAAGTTTTAACTGTTTTATCAAAACTGCAAAATATGGGTATCCTGATAAGTTAGAACCTGAGAAAATTCAGAGTGTCTTTTGTATTTTACCTTATGCGTAAAATATTGGCTCCAACACTGTTGTAGCAAAGATAACTATAGACCAATACATAGGTTGAACATGCCTGATATATAGATATAGCTTAATAGACCGGACCACTTTGTAAGAGTAGAATTTTATTTCATCTACAGTTACGAAGGTTCATGGAACTAATATTTGGGTGGGAAATGTTGCCCACCACCTGTCTTTTGAGTGTTGCAGGTTGATGATGACATCCTAGCAGATGACCTGACCTTAGTGTGAAGAAAGGATGGACGAGCGGTCCTTTACTGATTAATATGTATGGATGACGGTGGCCCACCCTTTTGACGTCAGTGGTTTAGTGTGTGGGCTACGCGCATACATGCCGCATGAGTGCTGTACTGAGCTGGAGTCAAGCATTGTTAGCTAACCTTTGTTGCTGATCAACATCAACAACTATATGAGCAGCTTGACCGTATGGGCGGAGGATTCGTCAGATACCGATTTACGTGGGGGGTCCTCTACCTCCTCCACTGTCGTTGTTGGACCTATGTAATTGCATTGTATTGATATAACTGATCATGACGAACGATGATTTTATGTATATGCATTGATGTGTTTATGAGGCAAATTTTGCATTTATGTGTTTGAGTAAAATTTTATTTTTCCTATCCAACATCCTTCCCAAAACGCTGGCTGGCCACCATGCGTATCCTTGATCCTGGTCTTGTTGGCTAGGTCCCGTGATGGGTGATGCCGTGTGTTGGCTAGATTCCGTGATGGGTGATGCCGTGTGTTGGCTAGATCCTGTGATGGGTTATGCCGTGTGTTGGCTAGATCCCGTGATGGGTTATGCCGTGTGTTGGCTAGATCCCGTGATGGGTGATGCCGTGTGTTGGCTAGATCCCGTGATGGGTGAAGCCGTGTGTTGGCTAGATCCCGTGATGGGTGATGCCGTATGTTGGCTAGATCCCGTGATGGGTGATGCCATGTGTGTTGGCTAGATCCCGTAATGGGTGATGCCGTGTGTTGGCTAGATCCCGTGATGGGTGATGCCGCGTGGGCTAGATCGACCCTATGTGGGTGATGCCGTTTGTGGGCTAGATCCCTATGTGGGTGATGCCTGTGTGCGCTAGATCCCTATGTCGGTGATGCCACGAGTTGGTAGCCATGGATGAAGCCTTGTTTGTTAGATCCCGTGATGGGTGACGCATGCCACAGGCTAAGATCCTATGAATAGGTGAAGCCTTGTAAATAACTTTTAGTATGTAATTTTATATTCATTATTTTTGTTTGTTATGCTGTTTATTCTGTAACCGTTAAATAATCAGCGCGAGGAGCGCGCTGGATCAGAATGGCCGTATGGGCGCAAATTAATATATAATGATTATATTGTTACGAAAATATTAATAATATTTATGATTGATATTTAAATAACTATTTGTGAACACAAAACTGGGAACTTCACTACTTTAAAATATTAGACACTGTATCGACTGCTTCACTGTTTTATAAAAATTGGGTATTAAATTTATCGCTTAATTATTAAGATAACTCCAGAAACTTTCAAAGTAAAATCAATTAGTATTAAATAACATTATTCTGACACTTATTTTTATGTTTATGCGCCATCTGTTGACAAAATGTTGTAAAGCAGCGTTTGCTTATTAAAATAAATTTGTTATTCGTGTAAAATAAATCATTTGATGTTGTGCAAAATTCATTACAATATTAATGTTGATTTTTGATATATATTTTATAATTGATTGTACAGTCATTTCAGTTATATGTTGAAAAGGAAGTGGCAGTTGTTAAACATTAAGTGTATAACGGTTAGTTTATAAAAAGGACTGTAGCTCACATTTTAATTCAATTCTGTGCTAGAAATCGTCTGAAAATAAACCAAGTAATATTACTTGAGTGTTTTTATTATAATGGAGTCTGGACACTATAACCCTGGCGATGATTATTTTGTTCATGTACTATCTGTTAAAATCTGTGTGTGTACCTGTATGTACCTATAGAAAAAAAATCTTATTAATAAGATTATAGTATGACATCATCAGCCTTTAACAGTCCACTGCTGGACTAGGCCTCTTTCAAAGAAAGGAGGAATTGGCCTACTATACCACGCTGGCCAAACGGGTTGGTATAGGGTTTGTAACAAGTTTTCCTTCTCTTAAAGTGTTGTTCTCTGCATAATATGCTCCCTCTGTCGGCTCTTACGACACCCATGGGATGATATGGGGTGGTGACAATCCGTATTCTTAATCCGTCACCACACGGATTATAGTATATATATAGATTATAGTATACTCGAATAATATATTGCACTTTAACAATATTTTTTGCATAAGTTCTAAGAAATTCTTACATAATTATATACCGTATAAAGTAGAGATGTGCTTAAGACAGACGTTCTGTGGAAAAGCTAATATTTTGTCAAATCTTAACTATGGAGAAGTACTGTTAATATACTTCAAAATTAATTAATTTGGGTTTATTTTTTTAGTTTGGGAAATCTCGGACGTAGGTGAACAAACCACATACTCTCGCAGCTTTAAAAGAAAACATACACCAAAAAATAAGAAACATATCGCAGGAAGTGTTACGGCTAGTTATGGAAAATGTCATAAATAGGGCTCAAATGTGCTTCAACTCTGGAGGTCAACATTTAATAGACATCATATTTAAATCATAATGCACCTAAGTTTCATGGCACAAATATTTATATAAAAAAAACTAATTCTAGTTTTTTAATTTAGAAACGAAGTTGTAGTTGAACCAAATAGGGTTATTACTTTTGCGGCACCCTTTATTATAGCTATTATATACCATACTTAAAAGACAAAAATGTATGACTAACACGAAGGTACATACTTTGTCAGGAAGACTAGTCCCAGTTTGGGCAGTAACAAATCGCATTCAGGTTGTTAGTTATGAATATGGGGTTTTTTTCTATTCATTTCTGAAAACTGCAATCATCAGGATCCACTTTGCTCCCTTTCCCATTTTCCTATTTCCAACGGTTAACAACTCAAATACGATCCATTAGTGCCTAAACTCAGACTGGGCGTTCTAAAGATGCTAGAGACAATTTTCTTTTGTGAGTTACTTTAGATATTTTTAGCTCTGGAAAGATTTGTAGGAATAACTTGTAAAAGTTACCGGAGATATTTTAAGGAGCCTTTTATTGTCTAAGTCTTATATTTACCGAACATTAAGTCTCGATGTCCCCGAGCGCTATGCCAAAGAGGAATTATTTATGGTAATAGAAAATTTACAAGTGATTTTCGGCGTTTATTTTATACGTAGGGTAAGATCGCGGTGTGAATTATAAGCGTTATCTATATTAATGTTTAGAAGTTTTCTTAGAGTGTGTGTTCTTAGAGTTCGATCAGATTAACGAGGCATACGCAACCTCTAGACGTCGTCTTTTATTTTCAATCATGCAAGCACATGTAGCCATGCAGGCTACATGCACTTGCATGATCGTGGATGAGTAAATAACCGCGCAACGAGTGGGTACTTTTTGTCTAGACCTCAAAATGCGTGCCACAACCAAGTGAGTTGGGAGTTTATTCCAAATTTAAGCATGGCTTTAATATTTGAATAAACTTCAATATTTTGTAACAAAGCCATAAATGCAACCAAAACCAATACTAACCAAACATTGGTACTTCAAATTGATTTAAAATCGGTAGCCGCATTTGCGTTTATACATAATCACACAATATATTAACCAAAATCCGTAAATCCGGTAAAAACCGCAGGCAAGTCACTAAATAGGAATAGTATATAAAATATGCTGAATACTATATAATATCATAAAGTGGAATAAGCCGAACACAGCAATCGCCCGACGTACCGAAGTTTCATCAATTAGCTAAGCACAACTAGGTCAGCCCATCTATCACCAATGTATCTGACGACTCGGATACAAATGTTTGCGACTAATCAAATACAATTATAAATAAACTGATTTACATCGAGTATCAATTTGTTTCTTTTCGAAGTGTTATTTTTTGTGTGGTGTGGTTTAGGGTGGACAGCAGTCTTTAGTTCGATGCGCAGGTGGAAAAAAGCGTTATTGTATAGTTTTTCAGATGGAACGATATTACAGTAGCAGAACATCTACTCTAATATGATCACCGAAAATGGATTTTGAGACTCAAATCAAAATTAGACTACAAGTAAATAACTTGCCTGCTGCCTTTGAGAAAAAAATGCGCATTTTATGCAGTTACTAAAATGAGAACAAAAGATGTCCTACGAATTGTTAAAAGGGGAAATGCTAACTGAAAAATGACAATTTAAATTGATTTTACTTGCTGTTACGAGAAAGGTAGACATTGTTAGGTTACATAAATTGAAGCCCAGTTAATCTGTAAAGCCTTTGGTCTAGACTTCAGACAATCATGAACACCTGTGGCAGCCGCTTCTAAGAACCAGCCACCTCTAGACATTGTATCGACCAGTGACTGGGTATTATTCGAATTAAATAGACTGATGCATTCTTGTTCCCATAAAGAGGAAAAACTGTTACGTTACGTAGAAAGAGTCCGTGATACACATTATACGCCGGTTAAATCCTACTACTTTTGTCAGAGGCCATTCAGTGATCCCGCGCTTATCCACTAAGCAGGGAACGCAAACGACACGTAAACCTTCAAGGCAGTTAATCATCCGAATTGGTCGGCGGACAAGACAAACAATAAATTTATTTGGAAAAGATCTCTAGTAGCAAATCTAGAGGTGCGGGGTTGTTGTGCGAAAGTGAAAATTTATCAAAAGCGCTTTTATCTCGCGATGACGTAACATTATCGCAATAACCGTGCGTCGTCGGCTGTCCCGCGCCTTGAGAATATCAAGAAGATATATTTTCACGGAACAATGCCTCGTCGGTATCTCAATTTTCTTTTCCCCTCGGCGGGACATCCGGTGTGATTTGTAGCGCGAGATAATATACAAAACGGTGGCTTCGCGGGACGCCCCGACGCCGCGTCAGCGGAAAATCTAGGCCCTCTATCTTTATCTCCGATGCTATAACCAGAAAGGTTTCTTTGCCGACTCGAACCGTTTCAGCATTCGCACAAACATATCGATAGGTCCAATTCGGTCCAAATCGTTCCAAATTTCAATAACATTTAAAGGTAATCTAGCAACTTTTTGGTTTCGGCATTTATTAAAGGTTACTATTACATAGTATTTCAAACAGGTGCATTTCCCTCCTAATTCCCCAGAGTGAACTGTCATAGATGCCCAGTTCTAATAATCATAGAGAATTTTTAGCAATCGTTTCATTATATGTACCTACAAAGATGCTGACTTCAAATAAATGCCTCACTAGGTACGTAACAGAAGTCACAAGGTTTTCCAGGAAAAAGTATATAAAATAGCTCGGAAAAAGAAAAAGAGAAACTCAAAAAACGCTTCAGATTTTATTAAGATTCTTATGACGGCAAAATTTTATATAGGTACCTATAACTTACTTTCTTATCATTAAAATGTTAAACAGCCGTAAATATTAATAAGACAAAGAAATCACGATAAAGAAATCGAGAGACACCTCTTATAAATCTAACCTGTATAGAAAATAAATATAGTCGTCAAATTGAAAACCTTCTCCTTTTAGAAAGTCGCTTAAAAAGATGGCACCAGTAACAAGCAGTCGTGGAATATTTTATTCGAGACAATCTACTTTTTACGTAAAACTCTCATCAATCTTATCATCACTTCAGCCGAAAGACGTCTACTGCTGAACTCTAGGTTTACTTCCCTAAGTTTTCCTTAGTTACCGATTTTTTTAAGCCGCCTATATACACCATTATTTTTTAATTAGTACAAAAACTTTAAGGACAGATTAGCGAAGATATTATTATCATATATGTGACGTAAGAATTTCATTATATCAATAAAGAGCAAAGTTATTATCATTTGTTTATTGTAGAAAATCTCACTTAAATCATAGTCATATTTTACAATCCATTCACTAATTCATTGATAATATTCCATCCTGCTCATTCGCATTCTCTCTGTCGCACTTATGATGTAGGTAGCCATAGAAAATAAAATGAAGAAAAATAATAAATGTAGGTAGTTATTTTTTAATTTTGTTAATTCTACCCTCTCCTTCATACTTCATTCGGGCTTAGGACCGGTAAAATTTATCGTTTAACAAGTAATTAAATACGGAGGTATGTAATTAGAAAGCAAACAACTATCAAAATAAAAGAAGGTGTTCTGGACTAAAAGAAAAGAGTAAGTTTGGCGTATAAATGAAGTTAGAATCACAATATTATTTTATCATCATCATGTCAGCCTAGAGACGTAAACTGCTGGACATAGGCCTTCCTCAAGGTGTGTGGAGAACCCAGACCGATTTTGAGCCGCCCGCATCAAATTATTATTTACTTAAGTACGTATTATTTACTAAACTTACAAGTATTTCCATGGTCCTTCGAAGTGTCCACCACCGTTGTCAAAAGCATCTAATATGCACTGTTTTAATTGTTTGACACTGAACGGCTCACTTTTGTACACTCACAATAAGATGTCCATGGGTACACAGCTGCACTCGCGATTTTTCCACTCAAAAAGAACGCACGAAGCATAGCTACATATTCCCGTGATATGAACTGATATTATAGGCCATCGCGTCGGGCAAACGTAGACAAACAATTAACTTTTGCAACGAAATTAGATACACTTACTTTTGCTAGCAATTTAGCACTGTTTGTCGCATCATCGGGGCGTGGCGCAGGCGCAGAGGGGCGTGGGGGGGGATTGGAAATTTATCAGTGGTTCATTTTACTATGATAGTGCGCGGGTCGGTCATAGTATTAGTATTGCATTTACCAATTATCACGTATTTTTGTGGACAGTTTTGAGACAGTTTTGGGACTTAGTGTTTTTATTTTTTAACTACATAAATATGATCAGTTAAAGATACTTAATGCTCTGTAAAATTTTTTGTACTAATTAAAAAATAGCGGTGTATAACCGTTACCCGCGATTTTATCAATAAAAACATAACTATCATCATTTTAAGAACTTTGAAACATTTTCTAGGAACGTGTTATTTATATTTTAATTTATTGTTTCCGATCAACTTCCTTGTACGACAAATCTATAAGTAAATTATGTACAGCAGTAGACGATTCGAGAAGAGTTACAGCAATAGACGATTCGAGAAGAGTTTTCTGAAAGGTAATAATGTAATTTAAGCTTTTAATCTCCTTACAAAGGCAATGTTTCTAAGTTTGTTATTGTTAAATGAAGCTATTCAGTTAATTTTCGGAAAACATTTAAAGAAATGAGTTTATTAAATGGGTGGAAAATAACTGCGTGGTCAACAAAAATGTTCTTCCTTATTAAAAATTATCTTTTAAATTATTCCACCCATATTTTATGCACTAAATATTAAATAAAAAGAGGCTTAAAACGTGTTGTTATAATAAACCACTTATTCATAAATGTTTATGATATTAATTAAAGACCTCTTTGATTTAAGGGCTAAAGACTTAAACGACAAATCATCTCAAATAATAATAATACTATTCTACAACATTCACACAACACCATCTAGTCCCAAACTACATTATACTACAAAATAAACGACAAATCACCTCAAATAACAATAAACTTACAGCAAAATGCTGTTTAAGTATCTACGTGGTTAAATGCGTTTGTAGCACACAATAATTGCGCGCCCGTAAATTTTTTTTTGTTGTTTTTGTTTAAAATTACAACCTAGGACTAAATCCTGTGTCGCGGGGGACTTTACAAACATGCAACTAACGAACACAATGAACACCCAGACTCGAAACAACAATTTGTGAATTACACAAAGTGTTGCCTCGTGTGGGGATCAAACCCACAACACTCAGCGCAAGCGGTGAGGCGGCCGCTTAAACCACTACGCCAACCGTGCAGTCAATTATGATAGATGAAAGCTATTCCCAACAAATGTAACAAAACAAACAATCTCCGGAGGAACACAAACACATGTAGTATCGATCACAATCTGTTCTGATTAATTGCGCAACCAAGCTCACAATATAACATTCGAAATTTGGATGAAATACACATACTATAAAATTAAATTAGGAGGTAACCAGGGATATAATTTTCCAAAGAGAAATTGTATAACAAGCGTACAAAGGCTGTGAGCTTTACACCGAAAATATAGACAATACAGAGCGAGCAGCTCCCATTGTGGTCTCACGTCTTTGTTCACCTATCTATGAATCCTATCGGCTCTCCTTATTACCTTCGGCGGCTTCGGCGTACATTTTGTGGATTCAATGGTCACATTTTGGCGGGTATGTGTACTCAATACAAAATATGCCATACCCCTTAGGATGACATTGTTTTTATAGCCTGGCCATTTTCTTTTAAAAAAATTATATTGAAGTTCTTTCACTGAATATTCAGCATCGATCGTTGATTACGGAATTTGCGGCAGTACTTCGTTTATCATGTAAGCAATGGTCCATTTAAGATCTGATTATGCAAGCACAATTACAAAGAGACGGAGAAAATAACGCCTATCAAACAATTTCAACCATTATTAACTATCTCAGGCTCTATCATATATTTATAATAATAAAGATGAATTCACGTTACGTTTACATGCGAAATTCGTTAAGAAAATACATAAACGTGTGCAACTTATATAATAGACGTTCTGAGCAGATATATAGTGAGTAACATAGAAAGCATAGAAGGAAATGAAAGTCATAAGTCGAACCATACGAGTGTGGAGTTCGTTACTGAGACCCATCAGTTCCGGCGATGTTACGAGCCTTCGAATTTGCGTGCAAATAAAATTGCTCGCCGCATTGGTACCGGACTGGACTCCCCGAGAGACGAACGTAAAGTGGGGTGGGACGGGATATAAAATGTGGACTCGCCCAAGTCATCTCCTGCGGATGTTTGCAAGTAGGTGTACGTATAAACAACCTTATATACCGCGAGAACCGAGATTTTTGTAAATAGTTTTGTGTACAAAAACTTCTTATAAGCTTCGCAAGAAACTTGAGTGGCTGACCACTCAAGTTTCTTGCGATATACTTGTAGAATTTATGTTCAGCGTTTACTGCGCCATATAAAGAGCGAGGACTTTCTATTGCATACTTTTATTGTTTTCACTATACTTATAACTTTGAGTACCTATCCTATCTCGATCCGAACGTATTGTTAAAACACTATTCAATTATTGAATGAATCAGTACCCACTCAGATGTCGTAATTACTTCATCCAATCTATAACTTCTCCTATTTAAACCGACATAGCTATTATACAAGCTTCAAACACACTTTTGATTACTAGGAAGTTAGCACTGAAATTCAACACTTCAAGTTTTCATACCACCTACAAACAAACCGAGTCGTAAAGTCTTCAATAGCTTGTAGAGTGGCAAACAAAATAAAGTCCCGAAGCACAAGCCGTTCGCCATTGACCAAAAGTAAGTACCCACCAATTGCGATAATATCTATTCGCCAGTCATACTTTTAGCTAGCGGCAATTCTGCGTGGTCGCGTCACCAGATTTTATAAGGCATAAACCCTGAGATAGCGGCAGTAAAACTTGGAACAGAGGCAATATGCCAGCTCCCTATAGCCGGCTCAATTACTTTGTTTTAAACTGACTAGGAGGGCGATACCTATAGCCGGTACGAATAAGACTCAGTAGTCAGTTCACTCGGATAATACACAATACGGAGAACAAAAATGCAAAATAAAGGCGATAAGTTATTAATGTAGGATTGTTTAATAGTCACGATGTGAATTGCGAATGCACGTGAGTATCGTCGAGCGACGTAAGATGTATTATAGGCACGTAATGTTATTTTTGTAGTCACGCTCGCACAAACAAGCCACATCAATAAGAACTCTGTATGCGGCTCTGCAATATTTATTCCAAGGCAAACAAAATACACACAACTTATTATCAAAGGCGACGAGCCAGCATCCACAGCATTATTTGTTCGTAATATTTTGATACCGCAAATATGATATCATAACTTTTTATGGCAAAACCAAATAGTGTCATCAGTTTCCTGAATGGTCCTAAAGAAGTATCACTCTATTACGGCGGAATAATGGCATCCCTCCCAAATCCGTTTATCGTAGAGTAGTAGGATTCGGGTCGGTTCAGCCTGTTTAGATACACGCTGCACTCGATATACTTCGTTCAAATTGAGGATTTCAAATCGCTCTCTACATTGTCATAATGGGTTACCCTAAAAGGGAATACGGCGAATGCGATGAGCCAAACGTTTAACGTAAACTAATGTGCACAAGATACGAGATGGGTATACAAGTGAGTGTTTTAGATGAATAGATTACGTAACTTCTTCTTCTTCGTACAATAAGCGTCTATTTAAAAGTTATCATATAAAGGAAATTACGAATTCGGTGAAATATCCAACGTTGGTTTATCAGAAAGATAATTTCTTTGTCGATAAATACTTAGATTTTAAAATAACAAATACGTATTTTAGTGTAAGTAGGTAATATTTTATAGCGTTTCGCTGACCACAGCTGGACTTAGACCTCTGTGAAATTGCGTCAGCTGGTCAGACGTGCGTGTATAAGTGTATGTTATGGTAATAAATATATTTTAATCGATATTATTGGAATTTTCCTGATAATTTTGTAGCGACGGTGAGAGCATCGCTTCAAAATTAATTAAGCAAAATAATTAAGGCATTTCAGCTATGCTTACAGTAAATAATTTTCTTACTATGGCCCAGGACCCATAACTGATTCTACCATGAGTACCTACCAAAGATTAGAACATTGTCCTAAATTTTCTGAACTCACTTTTATTTTATTTTAAGGCTTCTTTCTTTTTGGAAAGGCATATTTTATGAAAATTAAGCTAGATATTAACGACTACTAGGTAGGTTAGGTAGGGTGTTTGTCAGACGTACCTGAATATGTAACGCATTTTAAATTTATTAACACAACAACTCAACTACTTACGACTTACTCGACTCAAGAATCAGCGTCGGGACATTGACATTAGCCACGGGCATAAACGCGAGACATACCACGAGACCAAAGACTTTTCTAGAATTATCTATATTGGTTTAAACATAATTCCTTTTCAAAATAAAGAAACAGAAACGTAAGACCGTACAAAATTAAAGGTTTCTTTCAAAGAGCAAAATGAAGAGTGTAGTATTGTTTGGTCTAACAAAAAGTAAGTAATGTATATTGGTTGAAATATAAAATGCAGACTATACGAGGCGTGACGACAGCGATACTGGCTTCGGACTATAGCCGGTTATAAATTGAGGAAGTAAGTAGTAACCGACCACTAGCGTTCGAGCCGGGATTTCGGATTTGCCTACAAATAAAACGACGATTTTATCAACCGCTAAATAAACACTAGATGGATGAGCTGGCAAATGGAAATTGCGATTCTCGCCTTGTTGTTGAGATTTATGACGATTACGTTTATTACACTGTCTTCTTTCTACTAGTGAACTGGCCATAGAGTTGCGGAAACTCGGGCACACTGAAAAATGTAACAAACATCCATTTCCAAACTTGCTAAATATAACCGAACCCCATACACATGAAAACCAAAAATAGGTATCATTTGCATTAAAATCATTGTAATTTATTATATTTGCAAGATTATATAACAAGTTCGATCATCATCATTCATCATCCTAGCTTTATTGCATGATTTTTGCCCTAAAGTATAGGTAGGATGGCTAGGTTCGTGGACCACTTACAAGTCCAACTAGATTTGACCGAATATTAGCTTGTCCACAAAACGACTGGCATCTGTTGTCCCGCGACCCAAAGAATTTCGTTATGGCGTCTACCGCTAAGACCATTATCAGTCTATTCAAGTTCATTTGTATAAGCTGTAGGAATATTACAAAGTATACACAATATATACATGTCTAAGACATGGCAGCTTGACAAGTAATGAAACATTTCCGCCATTTCAGCTATTCCTTATTATTTTACAAAGACATTTTTTTGAAGATTTCCGGGCGTTCTATCAACTTCGCCTGAGTTTATTACTTATTTTTAATACATTATTACGTTGCGTCTTCGAGAAAATATTATTAGCAGAATAAGTAGATGCAAGTTATAAAAGTGAGATTGTGATTTGTTTTTTTTTTTATATATACCTAAGCATCCCATAGTGAGATTCCTATGTAGCTACTTTCAATATACATTTTTTTTTATTTATAAGCTCACGCCTGTATCCCCGAAGGGGTAGGCAGAGGCAGATAGTACATAGGTTGTATAGGTAAGTAGTAAAAGTGCACCCACATTCGGCCATAAATTTTTTAGGTCCCACGTAATAGGGGGCGAGTGTATTGCCGATACCGGGCACATCACCAGACTCCGTGTTGCTACTGAGAATTCGGAAAAACTCAGTCAGTAACACTTTTGCCCGACCCGGGTATCGAACCCGGGACCCGATCAGGAAACACATACGCTATCCACTGGACCACGGAGGCAGTCTACGTAACAGTTTTACATATTGCAAATCCCCTAAGTGATCATCCCGTGACAAATCAATGACTTATTACAAAACTATATCTGGGTAGCGCAAAAAAAAAATTCATAAGCGTTGAAGCACTACGAAGTAAAATAAAAACAGCAGACGCATACGCTATCCACCGGACTACGGCGGCATTTATAGATAAAAAGATCGTTGTACAATCGGTGACATCATGTTGTCATGATAATATTGCGTGGTATCACAGTCTAATATTACAATCAGTTTTTGTACTGTGGTGGTATCATGCGTGGCATAGTCAAATTCGAATTTTAATAAGATTAGGGTAAGGTTGCTACTATTGGACCTCTTAACTTTGGACGGTCATAAAATCAAAACTGTAGCAGTAGGCAATATAGAAATTGGTTAAATGAATTGTACTTTTATTGAAATATCCGCAGTATTCGTATTTTATTTTTAAAATTAAGCGTTTAGTGCCAAGAGAGCAATAAATAAATAAAATACGGTCTCCTTGTTTGGACCACTGTATCTTTTATTGGACCACTCAGTTGCTATCATTGGGCTTAGACAATATTGGCCTACTGGTCCATTCAAATTCAAAGTGCCTAAGAAAAATTTGTTTATTTTTAGAAAACACAAAAGACAACGTTTTTTTAATCACAGTTTTATTCAACACTTGAAAGACAAGTACAGTTAAATCTTAAATTTATACTTCTCCTTTTCCTGCCCTGTTCCCATATTACTTGGGTCGGCGCAGAATGTCTTTCTCTTCCATTCTCTGCTATCAGCCGTCATCTGATTATTCACTCCCTTTTCATTAATTCAGAGATATACTTAATATAGACTTCACACAATCCATCCATCTTTTCTTTGGTCTTCCTCTTGCCTTGTATCCATCAACTCTCATATTCATCACTTATTTCTACACATTTCTTTTTACCCATTTTTACACAAGCACACTCCTCGTGCACCGAACATTTACATGACAGTTGGTGTTACACCATATAAACATCGTTCCAATTCTAAAATGTGTTCAACTAGTTTTTTCTCCAACTCTGGAGTCAGATCTCCCGTTGAACCAACAATTTGCTTGCAACCTTTGGCCTTTGTATTTTTCAGTGTCGCTTTAGGCACGCCGTAAATCCTGCTTGCCTCATTTAAGCCCACCTTACCTTTACGTAACGCTTGTAACGCTAAATCCATACTTGTCTCATTCCATGAATAATACTCTTTTCGCCATTCAAAAAGAAAAAAATAAATAATTAAATCGACAATTCGAGAAGTTGCCATGATTGTACCGGTTCAATCAAAGAGCCAGGCACTGAATCATTGATAGCAACACACTACAACCTCATTAAAAAAATTATAAAAAAATAAATTAAAAAGTTGTCATCAACTTATTTTGGTAATTAGCCACACCAATAAATGCCCAACGTTATCAAATATATTATAGGTTATAGTACTTAATAGAACTGTACTTACATGGAGACTAGGGAATGCAGTCTCGAGATAAGTTCTTAATAGAACTGTACTTACATGGAGACTAGGGAATGCGATCTCGAGATCGAGATCTCGCGAGATCTCGGCCTTTTTTAGCGAGATTAATCTCGGTCGAAAAAGGGGCGAGATCTCGCGAGATTTACGAGATTGCACTCGAGCATAAAAACGTCTTATTCGAAGCGCGAACTGACACGGACGGAGTTGCAATCTGTCGGTATCGTCATTAATAAATAATGAAATGAATTTATACGAGTCCGGGGGGTCAAAAGGCAAACTTTTGCAGTTCGTGGATGTCTGCCTGAGAACTGCGGTTTCAATTAGGGTTCAATCCGAAAGGGCCTCCTCAGCGGCTGGTTATCTGGCCAACAGAAAAGGAAGCCGTTTAGCAGACGATTCTTTGGACATTTTGTGCTTTTGCAGGAGCTATTTTGAAAATAATTCGTAATAATGTCTAGTGATTTGAACTGAAACAATCTTTCCTTTGATTGGTATATTTTGTTAATTAGGATCTGTAATTTCTAATAGTCTGTCTTATTATTGGTATATTTTGTTAATTAATTTGTAATATCTCAAAGGTCTACTGAGTAGATATAGTTTTATTTACCTAATTGATAATAATACCTCAGTTTAGTAACATAGATGATAAGTAAGTTTTTTTTTTTGACCTCTCGTTGTTTTGTTTATTACTTATAAAAGAAATGTTTTATTACTAAAAGATTTTTGTTTGATATTAGAAGCGAAGACTGGTTATTTCTTTCATTTCTCATTTGACAGATCCGTCCGTAAAAGTTTACTTCATAAAAGTTTATTAAAAAATATAGACAGACTAGAGGACGCCAGCAGCTACGCCTGCATTTTTTTTAAATTTGCCCGTTTTGGCTGATCCCGTGGGAATTTCGAGAAATCCCTTCTTAGTGCACCCCTACGGTCCCCCAGGAACATACATGCCAAATTTCAGCCTCCTGCGCCCAATAGTTCCGGCTGTAGCGTGTCTGTCAGTCAGTCAGTAACGCAAGGATTTTATATATTAAGATAGGTACTTACGTCAAACCATGTTTGAAGCATAAAAGTCTATTAAAAAATTCGTGGAAAATAATGTTTATCGTATAATACTTAAAATGGTTATTATTTTTGTCCTAATTTATTCAAATATTGCGATTATTTACAAAAAAACATACAAAACTGCCCATCTCGCGAGATCTCGAAATTGGCGAGATCTCGCGAGATGCTTCATAATCTCGCGAGATCTTGCTTGAGCCCAAATCTCGCGAGATTTGCATTCCCTAATGGAGACATATATTGCGACAATTTTGTATCAAAAGCGCGTGCAATGAATCGACTCGCGTCTCTCCTCAACCAAGCCTCCGACAACACAGACGGTACACGAGCTGTGCATATGGTCATAAAGCTAGCGTTTCGATGTTACAAACGAATTTTAAACCAAATCGTTCGTGAGTTATTGAAGTGGTCCAATCAAAGCGCAGGTCCAATGATCGCAACCTTGCCCTACTTAAATCTATATTGATGTGTAAATTTTATTTATTGTATTTAAATTAGTGTAAAAGTTAAAAAATAATGAGTATTGATAAATGTTTGCTATATGATACAAAATAACCTTATCACTTTAATATTCAATCTCATGCTTTGTTTTAAATAAAGCTTTTCTTCAATACGACAAATTATTGAACAACAAACACACACAATCCTTAAGTAAAAAATATGATCACACTTGATAATGATATCAAGTGTGATAATATTTTTTACTTATAGTATACTCAATATCTATAGTTTACTCAATCTGTAACAAAAGTACGTACTTACTTTGAGAATAAACATAAGTTTAAATAAGTAAAAATGCACTTGGAGGGAGCGTAACATGAAGAATCTATACACACTTATCACCTCTCAAAAAATCATTTCATATTACGTCTGGCCCATTTATTATATAAATTCATATCATAAACCCCATTTATAAAATAAATTACGTTTGAGGGGTCCGTACGGTTTTTGGCTCATGAACTCTGAAAGGATATTTGCAGTAAAGCTTGTAAAATATTATACAGATTCTACATATCCCTTGCTAGCTAACTTATTAATTGAGTTGTTATTTTAATACCGCGTTAGGTATTAGCGTATTGAGTAGCTATATTGTCATCAAAATCTAAGAATATATAGTATATATTCTATAAGTTATTTAATACTAAAGAATTTACGGATAATATAAAATTATTAACAACATCTATTATAGAAACACGTGAGGTATCAGTGCAATATTAAAACGTCGAAATTAAAATTATGCAAATGAGGTTAAATCACTTACTTATGCATATCTTATGAGCAGATATTTTCTAAACTAAATATAATACAGACTTGTAGCTTAATCTAATCTCAATGTCTAAGTAGTATATGTACAAAAAACCGTAAAAACAAATAAAAAATTTAAAATATTTACAAGGTTTAGGCGTCGTAAAATGCCTCCGCATCAATGTCATCGGGTAACGTGCCCAGAAGGCTGGCAGCATTGCCACGCTGGATGGCAATGCTGATTCTCTGAGCAAGGAATAAACCAGCCTTCTGGTCACGTGAGACGTCGATTAAACGTTTAGAAATTTCCCGGAATAGTGAACGAGCGCTCGGACCCCATGAGCCTAGCGTTTCAACCCCAAACGGCTCAAACACGTAATTACTCACTAAATTACTGTATTTGCGCCGTTTGAGGGTTTCCGCAGTTGCAGCAGCAGCGCCAGCATGGCCTCCGGTGCTTGGAACATGTGATGGCGCGAGGGTGTCTACGCAGGTTGCGTCCCACACCAAGGGCCTACCCATTTTCCAAGGCAACAATGATATACCATCAGGTCTCTTACCGTCGTCGCGTACCAAACCATTTGGTTCAAGTACAGCTGGTACGCCAGACGCGACAAGAGCACGACGAATTATGTCATTCAGATGGGCGTGACGGGGAATTCTACCAGCGCTTCTGCTGCAAGATAGCCCATGGTGTCCGAGGCTATCGACGTCTTCTCCACAATGACATCGATGCGGAGAAACACACGGAGCACCTAAACGAAGACAAGTGGCGATACGGAACGTCTCATCGTCCAACATGGTTCCAGTGTTGGACGATGGTAGTGCCTGAAGCCACAGACCCGATTCCCATTCTCCCACAGCCAGCAAGCGAGCACGCTCTGCAACGTTAAAAGATGCATCTAAAAGACTTTTCCTTACAATGTCACAAAGCGGCGCATCCCACTGTCTTTGGGAGAATAGGTTGGTAGGCAAAACAGTGCTTGGACAAGCCATTTTCCAGGCGTTTACAGCTTCGGATTTGCACAGCACTTCTGAGTTAACTAGTGTAGGTGATAAAATTTTCCTAGTTAACTCTTCCGTGCTGTGAACCGAAGACAGAAACGCCGGTAAACTGACACTAGAAATTTTGCGTATACTGAGCCCACCCAGACGTATAGGCAATGACGCTTGTAGCCAGGCTCGGTCGTCAAAGTCCACATTTAGTATTCTCTTTAAAGTAGTTTGGATAATTTTGTCGACTTGTTCTAAAAGTGCATATTTTTTCCAAAGTTGGGAAGATCTTAAAGCATGTGTGAATTTTGGGACGAAAAGACAATATCGAATAATAGTATAGACCGAATGTACATTAATTTTGAATAGGCGATCTGAAATATCACAAAAATTTTGAATTTTTTCCTCTATGAAAGAATCGAAAGATTCTTCAAAAACTGGAGAACCTAGGAGGCGAAGAGAACTCTTATCAACAATTTTGATGTCTGAAGCCAAATGATTAAATTTAGATATAATCGAATGTTTTTTTGAAGAGTCTGTTGTATTTATAAACAGCTCACATTTACTAGAATTTAGTTCCAAGCCAAGTATATATTCTTAGATTTTGATGACAGCATTGACAGCCAAAACATTTACTACTTACATGAAGTGCTAAAATTATTGTTATACTCTTCTAACAGCCACTAATCTGACTCTAAAACTTACAACTTACGCCCTGAGAAGCAAAACTAGGATCTTGGATCGCCAACCAGAGAGCGATGCATTGCCGATGTACCTAATCTACAAAAGTAGAACGAGTAGATAGGTACAGTACCTAGGTACTGTACATTGTGGTACTTTGGTATTATACTTAGTATTCTAAATCATCTAATTATGGGAAGGCTTAAAGAGCATTGTCTAATAAAACAAATGTAATGAATAAGACGTGAATGGCCGAATTGTATGATCATTGAACATATTATAAGCTCGATGGGTTTTATGATATTGGGGAATATGATTTATTCGACAATAAGTAGTCCGACTTATCTAACTATTTTCTCCGGCCGCCAGAGCCCACTTTACTTCCACGTAAAACTGGAATCTATACGATTAAAGATTTCATCCTCCGATATTGGCCGATCGTAATATTTTAACGATATCCCGACCCACTGCGACTCCTTTGTTTTACTGCCCTTATTTTATTATTTATCGAAACATTTGATATAAAAGAGCCATTATCTACATTTTTATGTGATAATTTATCGCTAAACCTGCAAATAACAGTTGTAGCGCTTTTTTAAATATAGAATTTCGTATGTGTGTTTAATCTCTTACTTTGTAGTCGTAGCATGAGTTACAACGTGTTGCAATTAGGTACAAACAAATACAACTAACAACTTACTTAAGTATTAATCACTTGTCTGGAAACGATAAATAAATTATGGTCCACAAATGTTACACGAACCGTCGTTAGTAAATGGCCTTTTTATTTGGTTATTTTTAGCAATAAGTATGTATTTGCGCTTAGTAAAATCAATATGACCCGGTTTATCCATTTTTAAAAACGCATTTTCTTAATTTCCAGTCGTTGAATGGCGACAATATAAATCGGTATCTTTTCCTAAACCACGAAAAGCGATAAAATGTTGAAGTTAAATTCTGTCTAAGCAACAGCGGCACCTCTTGACCAGATTACCTACTTTATTTCCTCATCAAGATAAGCTCCAACCAACGTGAGCTAAATTAACTAAGACGCAGTTTGCTACAAAAGCCTACAAGATAACGGTCATAGAAAAGTAATAACGAGTTATTAGTCTATCGCCCAGAGTCACGGGAAATAGTTGTTGTATCTCCAGTTTGTCTTGGATGTAGGTACCGCGACAGATTAACGGCCAAGTACCAATCAAACCAATATTGGTGACGTTGTTCATCGAAAACTTCGATACTAAAGTTTATTTGTCAAATCTCCAATAATTTGGTCTACGGCTGAATATACTGGGAAATATCTATCAGATTTAGAATTAATAGTAGGTATATTGAAAGTACCTATATTGAAAGCTGGTAAAATATTGCTGGTTTGCGATTATTATAGGTACCTATCTACTGGAAGAATTTTGCATATTTTTAGGGTTCCATACCACACAAGGTAAAAAAGGAACCCTTATAAGATCACTTTCTTGTCCGTCTGTCTGCCTGTCTGTCTGTCCGTGTGTCACCACCAATTTTCTCAGGAACCTAGCAAATTGAAATTTATACCAGATACTGAAGTCCATAGTTCCTATTAGGTGTACAAAAATCAGTGTCCTGGGTCAACCCGATAAAAAGATATGGTCAAAATTTGATTTTTGCGAAAACTTGTGAGTACCAAAATTAACCAAAATTTTTTCAACTTTTTTTAATTTTCGGAATTTTTCCTTTACTTGTGCTGTAAGACCTTGGTTTTAACCAAAATTGACAATTCTAGGTCAACCGTAAGTAGGTACCCTATAGGTTTTGGGTCGAAAACCTATATGGTAGTTCCCGTTGAACTAGAATCACAAAATTTGGCCATAAGCAGGGTCTTACAGCACAAATAAAGGAAAAATTCCAAATAATAAAAAAATGGAAAATTTAAGGGTGTCCCCATACATAGGTACATAGTAGACTCTATATATGATAGTCCTCTAAGTTGTATGGGCGCTCATACAGATTTAGGAGACTAGCGTAATTAGCACCAACCTCAAATAAGTAGACATGACATGCGGGTAGGCAGACATGTGAAGTCTGCCTACCCGCACTAGGCCAGCGTGGTGGACTATGGCCTTACCCATCTCATAAGTGAGAAGAGGCCCGTGCCCAGCAGTGGGACAGTATGCGGCTGATGATGACGAGGATTTGGCCTACCAGCGTGGTATACAGTTTAATGTTGAGTTTTCCGTCTCTTCGCAAAGAGACTTTTCGCTTCGTATTTTTCGCCGCCTTTTACGACACTGATGAAATAACATGGGTTGATACACTTTGTATTTTTAATCCGTCACCATATGGACCATCCATATAAATAAAAATGAATTACCGAAATAATATAATAATAATATAATATTCTACCACATACACACATCACCATCTAGTCCCAAACTAAGCAGAGCTTGTACTATGGGTACTAGATGATGGATAAACATACATATATAGGTACGTTTTTTTTGTAAATACATACATAATTATTATACATAGAAACACCCAGACCAAGACAAACATCCATGTTTATGCACACAAATGTTTGACTTGAGCGGGAATCGAACCCTGCGCTAACTCCCGCTGCGCCTGTTTATAGTCTCAAAGACATGATCGCTAGAAACGGAGTTATCTTTGAAATAACAACCTCATTATTAGTTGTTCATATTTTTCTGTTTCAGATACCTAGTTATTATGCCAATATTCTTGCGAAAAGTGACGTTGGCCTAGTATGCTGTACAAAAGGTGAGCATCGTCCGTCTCCAGCATCACATCTCGAAAACATCGATGCGCACTCTCTCTGTTTGCCTGATAGTCCATATAGCCTGATAGGCCATAAGGAGAGATTGAGAACGCCCATTGTGCGTACTAGCCTTAGCCACACCTAACTAATTATAGTAGGTAGGTATACTTAGGTACTAGAGGATGCCCGCAGTTACCCCCAAACATTTTGCTCGATCCCGTGGGAATTTTGGGAAATCCTTTCTTAGTGCACCCTAAGGTCCCTAAGGAATGTACATGCCAAATTTCAGCTACCTGTGCGCCTTATAGTTTTGGCAGTAGCTTGTTTGTCAGTCAGTCAGTTACGCAAGGAATTTATCTAGACAGATTTTATTAATTTTATGAAATGACATTATTTTCAATTTTGTATTTATTACCTACTTTTGTATGAATATTTTAGATTAGCTCACACAGGATCTCGACGGAATAAAGAACTAGGCATTCTGGGAAGCAGTGAAATCTCTAATGGTTCATTCAGCAAAAATTAAAAAAAAAATCGGGCAAACTCGCACGAGTCTGACCCGCGCACCGAGGGTTGTCCTTCATCGATTAGCAACCGATAATTAACAATTTAATACGCTCTTAACTCCGAAAAGTCATTGGTGCGTGCCGTGGATTCGAACCCGAGACCCTCTGCATATCAGTCTGTCGGTCTCTCCACTCGGCTATCGCTGCTTAGAGAGTACCATAACACTGTGAGAGTAACATAACATAAGATAACTTCACGACGCCAACAATACAGTCACGATACCTTCTGCATTACAAGACAACAGTATAAACATATAAAACAGAATAAATCCATTATTTAGCTACCATACCAGCGTGTTAGGTATAGTAGTAACTCATCATTACATCAAATGTCCGTACGTGCTCTGCGAGAAAATTCCATAAGAAAGCGGAAGAAATAATAAGTACGAAACGACGCGAGACATTGATTATGACTCAGTACATCCACTATTCGCATTGTACTACGATAAAATCGTGTTCTCATTGCATTATTGTTTGTAATATCAAACTAATATGTATCTACGACTCTACCCGCTTTATTTTCTTGGACATGGTAAAGCACGATTTGTATTTACACTTACCGATATGCTTAGATAATAAATATGCACATTCTTAGAGACCTTAGTAGTTTCTAAGAATTACCCGTCCTATGCTTAGGTAGGTACTTTTGATGAGATGAGGCCTATGCCCTGTAGGAACATAATATAACCCAGGATGATAATGATCAACTGTTGACTGACAATGGTTTGTTGCGACAAGCCGGATATATGAATCTAGCTTAGCAAAGCGTGTCTACGGTAGGTATAATTCTTCACCGTCACGACATGTGTAGGTCAAAACATGAACCTTACAATTTTGTAATTTCTATCTAAACTCCAATACCGTAATAGTTATAAGAATAACAATAAATGAATCGATCATACAATGGAGATGTGCAAATATGATATTAAAAACGCTGTCTCTGCATTTATCGCCGAAGGTTATAAATATAATTATGTTCAGAATCACGATAATCGGAATAGTTGCAACATATCAGGCGAAAATGACAGAAGATGGAAATCCGTAGATGGTTCAGCTTCGTATTAATTATATGTGTTGTGATACAGTGTGAGTGTTGATAATATTATTAGATTTAGTCATCGGTATGTGGTTATTTGAGCAAAAAATCGTCGCTATTGCTCATGAAGTGATATTTCACGTTTTGCCTGTTTGTTTATTGAGTTTTACATCTTTACTACATACATACATACATACATATCGTCACGCCTTTTATTCCCGAAGGGGTAGGCAGAGGTGTATTTCTACACCCACTTTTCGCCAGATATACTTTAGTCCCACGTAATAGGGGGCGAGCCTATTGCCGTACCAGGCACACTTCCAGACTTCGTGCTGCTACTGAGAATTTCGTGACAGAAAAACCCAATAACACTGCCCGACCCAGGAATCGAACCCGGGACCTCCCGATCCCACGCGCACATTTATGGCACGAGACCAACAAGGCAGTCGTATAGGGTTAGATGTCGAGTTTTCCGTCTCTACGCAAATATGGTATGTGCATCGTGTTATCCCTTAGTCGCCTCTTACGACACCCACGGGAAGATAGGGGGTGGTGACACTTGTATTCTATGCCGTCAACCACACGGCAACTACTCTTTACTACTCAAGAGATAATCTTCAAATTTTACACATACCTACCTATATATAGGTATATCTATTGTTAGGGATACAGAAAAGGATAAACAATATAAGTAACCGAAAGCCTACGAAGCAGGTAGCTTATTGACAAGACTATTGAACTAGTTTTCTAAAGTTAAGATTTTTCTTACATGCAGTTATCGACTCCAAGACAGTGTCATTAAATGAGCTGCTTGCTGCTGAGGCCCGAGGAAAGCTAGCGGAAGACGCACCTTCATCACCTTCTGATTTAACAGGTCAGTTATTATATTTAAGATTGTAAGCAGTGTTAGCCTAGTGGAGAGACCAACAGACTGCTACGCAAAGGTCCGGGTTCGAATCCATGGCACGCACCAATGACTTTTCGGAGCTATGTGCGCATTAGGTACATTGTTAATTATCGCTTGCTAAACGGTGAAGGAAAACATCGTGACGAAATCTACATGTCTGAGAGATTTCCATAATGTTCTTGAAAGACATGTGCAGTCTGCCAACCCGCACTAGGCCAGCGTGGTGGACTATGGCCTTACCCTTCTCATAGTGAGAAGAGGCCCGTGCCCAGCAGTGGGCCGGCTGATACCTACGGGGAATTAAATGAGTGCTTGTGAAGTATGTACATTTGTTCCGTGCAATGTACAGTAGATGTACAACCCATGTCCGGTCCGCAGCGGGCAATACCGGCAACTTCAATGGGGCTGTAGGCTTACACCAGGGATCGGCTCTTAGCCTTCCTGCTAATAATGGACGCCCTTACGGTGGACATACAGGAAGAGGCTCCCGTATGTATGCTATTCGCCGACGATATTGTGTTAATTGCCGAGAGTGACCTTGAGGTCCAGAGCAGACTGACAAATTGGTGGCAAAGACTGGAGAGTGTATCCCTGTAAATCAGCAAAAGCAAAACTGAGTACATGTTTTGTGACTTCAGCGGTCTCTCCAGTCTTGACTGCACGGTTAGCATAGTAGTTTAAGCGGCCGCCTCGCCGCTTGACACTGCGGCGAGTGTTGTGGGATTCCCACATGAGGCAACACTTTGTGTAATTCACAAATTGTTGTTTCAAGTCTGGTTGGCCATTGTGTCCGTTAGTCGTATGTTTGTAAAGTCCCCCGCGACACAGGATTTATTACTAATGCGGGCGTTGTCATTTTTAAAATATAAACAGCATATAATAGTCCCGTGTCTATATATCCCTAGCTGGAGTGCCCATATCAGTCTGCTCCGACTCCCGGTACCTCGGCCGGGTCACTTATTCAAGGGAACGGTGAAATAGACCGCGATGTCACGCACCGGATCAACTTAGGTTGCATAAAGTGGCGACAGATTACAGCAACAACTTGCGACCCACGGATGTCCCTTAAACTAAAGGGCAAAATCTACAAATCTGTATATGTAAGATCCTTGCGTTACTGACTGACTGACAAACACGCTACAGCCGAAACTACCGGGCGCAAGTAGGTGAAATTTAGCATGTGTATTCCTTGGGGACCGTAGGGGTGCACTAAGAAGGGATTTCCCGAAATTCCCACGGGATCGGGCAGAAATTGTTAAATTACTAATAATGTGCGGGTGAAGCTGCGCGCGCCTTCTAGTCCGTTAGGTATATAAGATCTATCGCACTGTATGGATCGGAATGCTGGGCCATGAAGAAGACGGATGAAAGAAGATTGCATATAGCGGAGATGAGGATGTTGAGATGGATGTGTGGGGTGACAAGGATGGATAAAATTAGAAATGAGTATATTAGGGGAAGTTTGAAAGTTGCACTGGTGCAAGAAAAGCTAAAAGGAAATCGTCTAGCGTGGTATGGGCATGTGATGCGGAGGGATGAAAAGTATGTGACTAGAAAGGTGATGAATATGAGAGTTCTTTCTTTTCTTTTTTTTTCCTTTCTTTTCTTTAGACATTCTGCGCCGACCCCAAGTAATATGGGAACAGGGCAGGCAAAAGAAGACCCCTACGGGGAGTTTGGGTTCGAAATCCATATGGATGCCAGACGTTGTTCCGTCAGTTTTTACCGTCGAAAATAGTACAAGAAAATATTGTTTTTTTATGCTAAAGTTCGGCGATAACCGTAGACCATCACCATAATTAATGCCAGCTTGGCGGCGTAAGCGCAACCCTACCGTATCCAACAAAGTTAAGTTATTGATACCTGTTATTCATATAGTAATGCATCGTACCATACGTTTTTGACAACCTCAAATTATAATATGGCTACTTTAAAAATATAGAATTTTACAATCGTCCCAAGGTACGATACATGACCAAACTACAGAGTACCTTTGTGACCAAACCCCTTACCATCACCTCGCTTTTTAATAAAGATTGTTGGTATCTCTCTACATAGATATATCAGTTAACGGTCCAATAATCACAATCGTCCCAATAATAATTGATCTATCATTCGATCATATTTTGGGAACGGCTGGTAATCGTACTCTTATTTCTACTACTGCAGAGAACTTTTCTTTAATTTATCTATGTATGTTATATATCAAGACAACGAGAGTCTGATAGTGATACTTACATACTGCCATGCAGAGGGTATCGACCGTGGTATCGAGTTCAAATCCGCGGCGCGCACCACTGACTTTTCGATTTTAAAGTAAGACAATACCTACTGTGCGTATAGTCCCGTGCCTCGGAGAGCACGTTAAGTCGATCTCGCTATCATGTACTATGTCATGTGCATTTGAACGTACCTATCTGCCTACCAATCTAATAGATACCTATATAGTAAGTAGGTATTACTTTGAAAATTAACGGAGGGAATGGGTAGAAACCTAATAAAAACAGTAACACATTTATCTACTTTACAGATTCTTCAGAAAAACCGGCACACCGGCAATTAACCAAATTCGCTGCAAAACCCAGAAATAAGCAGCTTACAGAAAATTCTGCTTCACGAAAATAAAGGGTGCGTATTTTATTAATTTGATTATTAGAAACATTGAGCTATTATTACGACAAGACTAACAAACTCCTACAATTAACGTTCAAAATAGCGTGGTGACCAGCCGAGATAGCCGACGTAGCTTTGAAACCAATAAGCACCTTAGAAAAAACCTATATTCACCTCTTTCACGAATTCAAAATTTTGTTGTTAATTGTATCTAGCCGATTTTTCTTTACGAATAAAAAAATAATATTAAATCTATATGATAAAAAAGGAACAAAAATAATTTATAATAGTTACTTACTGATTCTTATTATAAGCAGAATACGTCTTAGTAAGAAACATGGAATGAGTCCTAAAATTCCGGCAGTCAAATGACAACGCTCATCAAGTCATCATATTACGAAACTCCCGTAAAAAGGGGAAATTCAACATTTTATTTATTGACAACACCGTGAAGTTCGATGATTATTTGCTATTTTTATTGTTATTTACAAAAAAATGTCGTGATAAACAATAACCTTCAGTGTGAAATAAAATATCCTGACTCTTTATCAACGTTAATTGCAATATTTCACTGCGTATCTACGCTTTTTACGATTGTTGTCTCTTCACGTAGACAAATTTAACACTTATTGACAATGAGAAAGTAATAGGTCTACGGATCACATGGCAAAAAAGATACGTCTTTGCCAGTCTAGTTGTTATACAGATCAATGATTAGAAAGAGCCAGTACGCCGTATCGGTGTGATCTAGTGTAAAATGTATAACGGTAAATAACTGAAAAGATTCTCTTATCGTAAATATATATTGTTTTATAATGAATCACACTTAGATAAATGATTGGAATCGCTTCGGTATAGCGAAGCGTAGGCACCGATCATTTGTCTAAGGAATCACACATAACTTTTTAGTGTAGTCCAATTTTGATACCGAATTATGTCGGAGTTTCTTAGTAATAATAAGACCTGTGTAATATCCGAATTAGTAATACAACATTTCAGCCCGTGGGTGTCGTATTTAGTTATGTATGAATGTATGTAAAATGTGTGTATTCGTTTCGATGGCCGTCGCTTCCCTCGGGCGTCATGAAACGGTCTGGATGGACGAATCGCGAGTCAGCCACCTGTGTACTGAATTATTAATGATGTATGTTCATATATTTTTAAAACCATGTTTCATATTGCTTGCATAAAGTTTAATCAAATTATATTTATCCTTTCAGATCTTCTTAAACGTTCTCCTTTGTCCAAGCGGCTGTCTCTCGCAAACTTAAGAAAACACAAAACAGGTATGAATATTGTTATTTTATTATATTAAAGGTTACTTTGTTCATCATAGAAGCAAAGATAGGTAGGTAGGTATTTAAAAAAAAATATAGATACTAAATGCTACTTTTATCCTTTTTAGAAGACAAGACTGCAACCTTCGGAGACAAGATAATATCACCGTTAAATTCATCATCATTATCATATCAGCCAAACGACGTCCACTGCTGGACATAGGCCTCCCCCAAGGTTCTCCACACAGACCGGTCTTGAGCCGCCCGCATCCAACCGCCTCCCGCGATCTTCACGAGATCGTCGGTCCATCTTGCGGGTGGACTACCTCTGCTGCGTCGTCCGGTACGTGGCCGCCACTCCAGAACCTTTCTGCCCCAACGGCCATCGGTTCTTCGAGCTATGTGCCCTGCTCACTGCCACTTCAGCTTGGCCATCCGGAGAGCTATGTCGGCGACTTTGGTTCTACTGCGGATCTCCTCATTTCTGATTCGATCTCGCAGGGAAACTCCAAGCATAGCTCTCTCCATCGCCCTCTGAGTGACCTTGAGCCTTCAGATAAGGCCCATAGTGAGCGACCACGTCTCTGATCCGTAAGTCATCACTGGCAACACACACTGGTAAAAGACTTTCGTCTTGAGACACTGCGGGATATCGGACGAGAAGATATGTCGTAGCTTCCCGAACGCTGCCCAACCGAGTTGGATTCGACGATTGACCTCCTTCTCGAAGTTGGACCTACCTAATTGGACTACTTGTCCTAGGTAGATATACTTGTCGACAACTTCGAGCGTAGAGTTCCCAACCTGAATAGGAGCAGGTACAACATGGACGTTCGACATGATTTTCGTCTTGTCCATGTTCATCTTAAGACCTACTTGTTGGGAGACTCTACAGAGGCCATCGAGCATTGTGCTTAGGTCTTCCATGGTCTCAGCCATGACTACGATATAGTCTGCGAATCGAAGGTGAGTGATGTACTCGCCGTTGATGTTGATGCCGAGTCCATTCCAGTCCAGAAGCTTGAAAACATCCTCCAGCGCAGTGGTAAACAGTTTCGGGGATATGACATCCCCCTGTCTCACTCCTCGCTGGAGTTGAATAGGTTTCGAACTCTGGTCCTGGAGGCGGACTGACATAGTGGCGTTTTCATACAAACACTTCAGCACTTCGATATATCGGTAGTCAATCCGGCACCGTTGGAGAGACTGTAGCACCGCCCAGGTTTCGATCGAATCGAAGGCTTTCTCATAGTTCACAAACGCCAAGCATAGGGGCTGGTTATACTCCTCGGACTTCTGTATAACCTGCCGCAGCGTATGTATGTGGTCTATGGTACTATAGCCTTTACGGAAACCGGCTTGATCGGGAGGCTGGAAGTCGTCTAGCTTGCTCTCGAGACGATTCGTGATGACCCTCGAAAACAGCTTGTAGACGTGGCTCAGAAGTGTGATGGGTCTGTAGTTCTTTAAGAGGGTTTTATCTCCTTTCTTAAAGAAAAGCACCACCACACCTCTGTGCCACGCCTGTGGCGTTTTACCCTCGAGAATGACGGAATTAAATAGCTTCCGAAGGGCTTCTCTAGCGGGTGCACCGCCAGCCATCAGAAGCTCGCTCGTAATTCCGTCATCACCCGGCGCCTTGTTGTTTTTGAGCTGTTTGAGAGCCACACTAATCTCGTGCATGCTGACGTCCGGGATATCTTCGGTATAGTGTTGGGTCAATCCAGCTCTAAGGTCTGACGCTGGAGTACTTGCGGGTTGTTGCGTTGTCGTGTACAGCTGTCCATAGAACCTTTCGATCTCCTCCAAGAGCTCAGGCTTGGACGATACGATTCTGCCATCTTCCGTCTTCAGCTTTGTCAGCTGACTCTGCCCAACAGACAGATCCCTCTGGAATACTTTGGATCCCTTATTCTTCTCGATCGCCTCACGAACACATTTTATGTTGTATTGGCGGAGATCGCGAGTCAGAGACTTAGAGATCTGTCTGTTGAGGTGCCGATATTTCGGCATGTTGTCGGAGGATAGCAGAACCATCTTGCGCCTTTCCTCTAACAGGTCGAGGGTCGGACCCGAGATCTTGCTGGTTCTCTTGCTTTTCTGGGGCTTAAAGAATTTAGCCCCTGTTGTATGGACAGCATCCAGGAACCCGTTACTGTACTTGTCGACATCTCATTCGCCCAGGCATTCGAAACGGTTCTTGAGTTCGAGCTGAAAGCTCTCGGGGTTTTGGATATGAACCGGTGCCGGTCGGAGCGTGGACTTTATCAACCTCGACCGTTCGAGGCTTGTAAAGATATTCAATGTGCCTCTTACCATTCGGTGATCGCTCCCCAGTTTAAGTGAATTGATCACGGAGACATAATTGAATATCTGCCTCTTCGTCGACATGATAAAGTCGATCTCATTTTTGGTGGCACCGACTGGACTTACCCAGGTCCACTTGCGGCATTCTCGCTTCTTGAAGAAGGAATTCATCATATAGAGGCCTTCCTTCTCCATAAAGCTAGCCAGCAAGTGACCCCGGGAATTCCGATGCCCATAACCAAATTGCCCCACTCTCAGCTCATCACCGTCGCATTTGCCCAGTTTCGCGTTAAAATCTCCCATGACCACGGTGTAATGGGTTTTGTAGCCATGTATAGCCCGAGATATGTCCTCGTACATGGCTTCCACCTCCACATCGGGGTGCGTCGAGGTCGGAGCGTATACCTGTATGACCTTCAGCGAATACCGCTTGGATATTCTGAGTATAAGGTACGCTACCCTGCTCGACACACTCCCAATATTTACCACGTTGGTCACGAGAGATTTGTGGACGATGAACCCGACACCACCTTGGGACTGTTGGTCGCCCTCCCGGTAGAAGAGCAAGTTGCCGGAATTGAGAACTATCGAGTCCTCCCCCTGTCTTCGGATTTCAGATAGGCCTATGATATCCCATCGCAACTTGCTCAATTCTTCTTCCAGCTCGACAATCTTCTCGTCGGTCCGCAGTGTGCGCGTGTTCAGTGTTGCCAGGGCCAATTGTCGTTGGTGGTGGTAGCCCGATCTCTTCCGGAGATTCTTCGCACCCCTTGCCCCGCCGTTACCATGGCCGCTACCATAACCAGGACTAGCGGGGCCGCCGGGGACTAGGGGCCGGATTTTTCTGGTGTGGTTAATTTATGGGGGGATTTGCCATAATCGCCACGCTTGGCAGGCGTATTGGCGATCGCAGTGGCGGAAGTTTTTAGTGCTGGACGCTGCTGCCCATCCAGCATCTTGGGATTTACCTCCGCCAGGTTCGGATGGTTTGACCGCCATCTTTCGGTTGACTGCTTGCGCTGGGAGAGATACTATGACTATCTACTCGTCAGAGTAACTCCCTCAGTGGGCGGTGGGGTCGTCACGTCCCGACGCCGTTAAATTACAGAAGGAAATTTCAAATTAAAAGTCCTTGAGGCCCAAGAAACTTAAATTTTCGCTAAGATCAAGGCAAAAAAGAAAAATCAATCGATAAAACGTGAAATTACTGGAAATGAAGGACTTCGGCACAAAAATATACCACTTCTTAAAAGTCTTAATATGTTGTTCGATAACCTTCTCAGTTCTGACGAAAGCGACTCCATCAAAATCAAAAGAAAATCATATGAACGCAATAGATATAACTTCGAAGAACAATTTGTATCTTATTACGAGCAATCAAGCCAATCCAATGTCGACCTTGCAAAACCTAGATCGCAGAAAAAGACAACTACTCCTGCCCCGTCTTTCTCCTCTGAAATATCGTCGGATACCGAGGGTTTCTCCTCTTACGAGAACAATGACTACAGCACTTACAGATCGCATAAGAGCGTACCCGTACTACTTCCAAGAAATACCTTTAGCCTTTGGAGAGACTATCATGGACTAAGTCAGGGAAGTGGCGCCACACATAATAGAAACCCTAAAGGAAATATCGCCAGGGATCATGGAGATAATGAATATGATACCGGATGCGCAGAGAATGAATCCTGTGAGGAAGATAATGAAAACATTACCCACGATGCTACACGAAGCGACTCAAGTCGCATTAGACACGCAAGAAGAGAAGAAGATGGAAATAATACCAGAAATTTAAAAGATAGAAAAAAAGACAACACACGCAAATAAAACCGTGGAGAGCGAATACAACAATGTCACCATTGGAGCTCATCAATTCGAAATTAGAAGAAATGAAACAGGGCGAAGATATTTTACGAGAACTTATTCGAAGACTACGAGTATCCGTACCAGACCCCATACGAATCAAAGAATTTCATGAAGAAGGCATTCTCAATGTCACAGAAGATAGCACCAGTCATAAACGAATCACTGACCAAAATGGCCCACTTACCACAGAAGATGAAAACAGTTCGTCCAGGAAATGAAACAGTGATAGCAATTGAAAGAAACTCTCACTCTACTGGAAATTATTCAAAGAATGTAGACAAGAAGAGACCCTTGGTACTCATTTTCGACGGATACAGTGTTACTAGGGATAAAAATTCGGGCAAGTGCGAGTCTGACCCGCGCACCGAGGGTTCCGTACGCATTTTACCTTATTTGAGACTGGTGCTCATTACGCTAGTCCTCTAAATCTGTATGAGCACCCATACAACTTAGTGGACTATCTTAAATGGAGTCTACTATGTATGTATGGGGACACCCTTAATTTTTCCACTTTTTTATATTTTGTAATTTTTCCTTTATTTGTGTTATAAGACCCTGCTTTTGGTCAAATTCCGTGATTCTAGTTCAACGGGAACTACCATATAGGTTTTCCACCCAAAATCTAAAGGGTACTTACGGTTGACCTAGAATTGTCAATTTTGGTTAAAACCAAGGTCTTACAGCATAAGTAAAGGAAAAATTCCGAAAATTAAAATAAGTTAAAAATTAAGGTTAATTTTGGTACTTACAAGTTTTCACAAAAATTTAATTTTGACCATATCTTTTTATTGGGTTGACCCAGGACACTGATTTTTATACTCCTAATAGGAACCATATACTTCAGTATCTGGTATAAATTTTATTATGCTAGGTCCACCCGTTCCTAAGAAAATTGGTAGTGACAAACGGACAGACAGACAGACTGACAGCCAGACGGACAAAAAGTGAAAGTGATCTTATAAGGGTTCCTTTTTCTACCTTGTGAAGTACGGAACCCTAAAAATGGTGAAAATAAAGTTTCAGGCAAAACTACTTATATTCGTTCTTAGTGTAGGTGTGTATATAAAATCGGAATAGTTGCAACATATGAGGCGAAAATGACAGAAGATGGAAATCCGTAGATGGTTCAGCTTCGTATTAATTATATGTGTTGTGATACAGTGTGAGTGTTGATAATATTATTAGTTTTAGTTATCGGTATGTGGTTATTTGAGCAAAAAATCGTCGCTATTGCTCAAGAAGTGATATTTCACGTTTTGCCTGTTTGTTTATTGAGTTTCACATCTTTACTACTCAAGAGATAATCTTCAAATTTTACACATACCTACCTAGATATAGGTATATCTATTGTTAGGGATACAGAAAAGGATAAACAATATAAGTAACCGAAAGCCTACGAAGCAGGTAGCTTATTGACAAGACTATTGAACTAGTTTTCTAAAGTTAAGATTTTTCTTACATGCAGTTATCGACTCCAAGACAGTGTCATTAAATGAGCTGCTTGCTGCTGAGGCCCGAGGAAAGCTAGCGGAAGACGCACCTTCATCACCTTCTGATTTAACAGGTCAGTTATTATATTTAAGATTGTAAGCAGTGTTAGCCTAGTGGAGAGACCAACAGACTGCTACGCAAAGGTCCGGGTTCGAATCCATGGCACGCACCAATGACTTTTCGGAGCTATGTGCGCATTAGGTACATTGTTAATTATCGCTTGCTAAACGGTGAAGGAAAACATCGTGACGAAATCTACATGTCTGAGAGTTTTCCATAATGTTCTTGAAAGACATGTGCAGTCTGCCAACCCGCACTAGGCCAGCGTGGTGGACTATGGCCTTACCCTTCTCATAGTGAGAAGAGGCCCGTGCCCAGCAGTGGGCCGGCTGATACCTACGGGGAATTAAATGAGTGCTTGTGAAGTATGTACATTTGTTCCGTGCAATGTACAGTAGATGTACAACCCATGTCCGGTCCGCAGCGGGCAATACCGGCAACTTCAATGGGGCTGTAGGCTTACACCAGGGATCGGCTCTTAGCCCTTACCTCTTCCTGCTAATAATGGACGCCCTTACGGCGGACATACAGGAAGAGGCTCCCGTGTGTATGCTATTCGCCGACGATATTGTGTTAATTGCCGAGAGTGACCTTGAGGTCCAGAGCAGACTGACAAATTGGTGGCAAAGACTGGAGAGTGTATCCCTGTAAATCAGCAAAAGCAAAACTGAGTACATGTTTTGTGACTTCAGCGGTCTCTCCAGTCTTGACTGCACGGTTAGCATACTAGTTTAAGCGGCCGCCTCGCCGCTTGACACTGCGGCGAGTGTTGTGGGATTCCCACATGAGGCAACACTTTGTGTAATTCACAAATTGTTGTTTCAAGTCTGGTTGGTCATTGTGTCCGTTAGTCGTATGTTTGTAAAGTCCCCCGCGACACAGGATTTATTACTAATGCGGGCGTTGTCATTTTTAAAATATAAACAGCATATAATAGTCCCGTGTCTATATATCCCTAGCTGGAGTGCCCATATCAGTCTGCTCCGACTCCCGGTACCTCGGCCGGGTCACTTATTCAAGGGAACGGTGAAATAGACCGCGATGTCACGCACCGGATCAACTTAGGTTGCATAAAGTGGCGACAGATTACAGCAACAACTTGCGACCCACGGATGTCCCTTAAACTAAAGGGCAAAATCTACAAATCTGTATATGTAAGATCCTTGCGTTACTGACTGACTGACAAACACGCTACAGCCGAAACTACCGGGCGCAAGTAGGTGAAATTTAGCATGTGTATTCCTTGGGGACCGTAGGGGTGCACTAAGAAGGGATTTCCCGAAATTCCCACGGGATCGGGCAGAAATTGTTAAATTACTAATAATGTGCGGGTGAAGCTGCGCGCGCCTTCTAGTCCGTTAGGTATATAAGATCTATCGCACTGTATGGATCGGAATGCTGGGCCATGAAGAAGACGGATGAAAGAAGATTGCATATAGCGGAGATGAGGATGTTGAGATGGATGTGTGGGGTGACAAGGATGGATAAAATTAGAAATGAGTATATTAGGGGAAGTTTGAAAGTTGCACTGGTGCAAGAAAAGCTAAAAGGAAATCGTCTAGCGTGGTATGGGCATGTGATGCGGAGGGATGAAAAGTATGTGACTAGAAAGGTGATGAATATGAGAGTTCTTTCTTTTCTTTTTTTTTCCTTTCTTTTCTTTAGACATTCTGCGCCGACCCCAAGTAATATGGGAACAGGGCAGGCAAAAGAAGACCCCTACGGGGAGTTTGGGTTCGAAATCCATATAAATTTGAGGCCAGACAGACTAAGCACAAAATATCCGTCGTACCTAATATGGATGCCAGACGTTGTTCCGTCAGTTTTTACCGTCGAAAATAGTACAAGAAAATATTGTTTTTTTATGCTAAAGTTCGGCGATAACCGTAGACCATCACCATAATTAATGCCAGCTTGGCGGCGTAAGCGCAACCCTACCGTATCCAACAAAGTTAAGTTATTGATACCTGTTATTCATATAGTAATGCATCGTACCATACGTTTTTGACAACCTCAAATTATAATATGGCTACTTTAAAAATATAGAATTTTACAATCGTCCCAAGGTACGATACATGACCAAACTACAGAGTACCTTTGTGACCAAACCCCTTACCACCACCTCGCTTTTTAATAAAGATTGTTGGTATCTCTCTACATAGATATATCAGTTAACGGCCCAATAATCACAATCGTCCCAATAATAATTGATCTATCATTCGATCATATTTTGGGAACGGCTGGTAATCGTACTCTTATTTCTACTACTGCAGAGAACTTTTCTTTAATTTATCTATGTATGTTATATATCAAGACAACGAGAGTCTGATAGTGATACTTACATACTGCCATGCAGAGGGTATCGACCGTGGTATCGAGTTCAAATCCGCGGCGCGCACCACTGACTTTTCGATTTTAAAGTTAGACAATACCTACTGTGCGTATTGTCCCGTGCCTCGGAGAGCACGTTAAGTCGATCTCGCTATCATGTACTATGTCATGTGCATTTGAACGTACCTATCTGCCTACCAATCTAATAGATACCTATATAGTAAGTAGGTATTACTTTGAAAATTAACGGAGGGAATGGGTAGAAACCTAATAAAAACAGTAACACATTTATCTACTTTACAGATTCTTCAGAAAAACCGGCACACCGGCAATTAACCAAATTCGCTGCAAAACCCAGAAATAAGCAGCTTACAGAAAATTCTGCTTCACGAAAATAAAGGGTGCGTATTTTATTAATTTGATTATTAGAAACATTGAGCTATTATTACGACAAGACTAACAAACTCCTACAATTGACGTTCAAAATAGCGTGGTGACCAGCCGAGATAGCCGACGTAGCTTTGAAACCAATAAGCACCTTAGAAAAAACCTATATTCACCTCTTTCACGAATTCAAAATTTTGTTGTTAATTGTATCTAGCCGATTTTTCTTTACGAATAAAAAAATAATATTAAATCTATATGATAAAAAAGGAACAAAAATAATTTATAATAGTTACTTACTGATTCTTATTATAAGCAGAATACGTCTTAGTAAGAAACATGGAATGAGTCCTAAAATTCCGGCAGTCAAATGACAACGCTCATCAAGTCATCATATTACGAAACTCCCGTAAAAAGGGGAAATTCAACATTTTATTTATTGACAACACCGTGAAGTTCGATGATTATTTGCTATTTTTATTGTTATTTACAAAAAAATGTCGTGATAAACAATAACCTTCAGTGTGAAATAAAATATCCTGACTCTTTATCAACGTTAATTGCAATATTTCACTGCGTATCTACCCTTTTTACGATTGTTGTCTCTTCACGTAGACAAATTTAACACTTATTGACAATGAGAAAGTAATAGGTCGACGGATCACATGGCAAAAAAGATACGTCTTTGCCAGTCTAGTTGTTATACAGATCAATGATTAGAAAGAGCCAGTACGCCGTATCGGTGTGATCTAGTGTAAAATGTATAACGGTAAATAACTGAAAAGATTCTCTAATCGTGAATATATATTGTTTTATAATGAATCACACTTAGATAAATGATTGGAATCGCTTCGGTATAGCGAAGCGTAGGTACCAATCATTTGTCTAAGGAATCACACATAACTTTTTAGTGTAGTCCAATTTTGATACCGAATTATGTCGGAGTTTCTTAGTAATAATAAGACATGTGTAATATCCGAATTAGTAATACAACATTTCAGCCCGTGGGTGTCGTATTTAGTTATGTATGAATGTATGTAAAATGTGTGTATTTGTTTCGATGGCCATCGCTTCCCTAGGGCGTCATGAAACAGTCTGGATGGACGAATCGCGAGCCAGCCACCTGTGTACTGAATTATTAATGATGTATGTTCATATATTTTTAAAACCATGTTTCATATTACTTGCATAAAGTTTAATCAAATTATATTTATCCTTTCAGATCTTCTTAAACGTTCTCCTTTGTCCAAGCGGCTGTCTCTCGCAAACTTAAGAAAACACAAAACAGGTATCAATATTGTTATTTTATTATATTAAAGGTTATTTTGTTCATCATAGAAGCAAAGATAGGTAGGTAGGTATTTAAAAAAAATATATAGATACTAAATGCTACTTTTATCCTTTTTAGAAGACAAGACCGCAACCTTCGCAGACAAGATAATATCACCGTTAAGTTACAGAAGGAAATTTCAAATTAAAAGTCCTTGAGGCCCAAGAAACTTAAATTTTCGCTAAGATCAAGTCAAAAAAGAAAAATCAATCGATAAAACGTGAAATTACTGGAAATGAAGGACTTCGGCACAAAAATATACATACATACATACATATCGTCACGCCTTTTATCCCCGAAGGGGTAGGCAGATGTGTATTTCCACACCCACTTTTCGCCAGATATACTTTAGTCCCACGTAATAAGGGGCGAGCTTATTGCCGTACCGGGCACATTTCCAGACTCCGCGCTGCTACTGAGAATTTCGTGACAGAAAAACCCAATAACACTGCCCGACCCAGGAATCGAACCCGGGACCTCCCGATCCCACGCGCACATTTATGCCGCGAGACCAACGAGGCAGTCGTATAGGATTTGATGTCGAGTTTTCCGTCTCTACGCAAAGATGGTATTTGCATCGTGTTATCCCTTAGTCGCCTCTTACGACACCCACGGGCAGATCGGGGGTGGTGACACTTGTATTCTATGCCGTCAACCACACGGCACAAAAATATACCACTTCTTAAAAGTCTTAATATGTTGTTCGATAACCTTCTCAGTTCTGACGAAAGCGACTCCATCAAAATCAAAAGAAAATCATATGAACGCAATAGATATAACTTCGAAGAACAATTTGTATCTTATTACGAGCAATCAAGCCAATCCAATGTCGACCTTGCAAAACCTAGATCGCAGAAAAAGACAACTACTCCTGCCCCGTCTTTCTCCTCTGTAATATCGTCGGATACCGAGGGTTTCTCCTCTTACGAGAACAATGACTACAGCACTTACAGATCGCATAAGAGCGTACCCGTACTACTTCCAAGAAATACCTTTAGCCTTTGGAGAGACTATCATGGACTAAGTCAGGGAAGTGGCGCCACACATAATAGAAACCCTAAAGGAAATATCGCCAGGGATCATGGAGATAATGAATATGATACCGGATGCGCAGAGAATGAATCCTGTGAGGAAGATAATGAAAACATTACCCACGATGCTACACGAAGCGACTCAAGTCGCATTAGACACGCAAGAAGAGAAGAAGATGGAAATAATACCAGAAATTCAAAAGGTAGAAAAAAAGACAACACAGGCAAATAAAACCGTGGAGAGCGAATACAACAATGTCACCATTGGAGCTCATCAATTCGAAATTAGAAGAAATGAAACAGGGCGAAGATATTTTACGAGAACTTATTCGAAGACTACGAGAATCCGTACCAGACCCCATACGAGTCAAAGAATTTCATGAAGAAGGCATTCTCAATGTCACAGAAGATAGCACCAGTCATAAACGAATCACTGACCAAAATGGCCCACTTACCACAGAAGATGAAAACAGTTCGTTCAGGAAATGAAACAGTGATAGCAATTGAAAGAAACTCTCACTCTACTGGAAATTATTCAAAGAATGTAGACAAGAAGAGACCCTTGGTACTCATTTTCGACGGATACAGTGTTACTAGGGATAAAAATTCGGGCAAGTGCGAGTCTGACCCGCGCACCGAGGGTTCCGTACGCATTTTACCTTATTTGAGACTGGTGCTAATTACGCTAGTCCTCTAAATCTGTATGAGCACCCATACAACTTAGTGGACTATCTTAAATGGAGTCTACTATGTATGTATGGGGACACCCTTAATTTTTCCACTTTTTTTATATTTTGTAATTTTTCCTTTATTTGTGCTATAAGACCCTGCTTTTGGTCAAATTTCGTGATTCTAGTTCAACGGGAACTACCATATAGGTTTTCCACCCAAAATCTAAAGGGTACTTACGGTTGACCTAGAATTGTCAATTTTGGTTAAAACCAAGGTCTTACAGCACAAGTAAAGGAAAAATTCCGAAAATTAAAAAAAGTTGAAAATTAAGGTTAATTTTGGTACTTACAAGTTTTCGCAAAAATCTAATTTTGACCATATCTTTTTATCGGGTTGACCCAGGACACTGATTTTTATACACTTAATAGGAACCATATACTTCAGTATCTGGTATAAATTTTAATATGCTAGGTCTACCCGTTCCTAAGAAAATTGGTAGTGACACACGGACAGACAGACAGACTGACAGACAGACGGACAAAAAGTGAAAGTGATCTTATAAGGGTTCCTTTTTCTACCTTGTGAAGTACGGAACTCTAAAAATGGTGAAAATAAAGTTCCAGGCAAAACTATTCATATTCGTTCTTAGTGTAGGTGTGTATATAAAATCGGTAGCTTTGAGAACTTGTATATTAGAAATAGATTAGTGTTTTTTGTATGTATTAATAAGGTTAATTTTGGTACTTACAAGTTTTCGCAAAAATCTAATTTTGACCATATCTTTTTATTGGGTTGACCCAGGACCCTGATTTTTATACACCTAATAGGAACCATATACTTCAGTATCTGGTATAAATTTTATATGCTAGGTCGACCCGTTCCTAAGAAAATTGGTAGTGACACACGGACAGACAGTCAGATGGACAGACAGACAGACAAAAAGTGAAAGTGATCTTATAAGGGTTCCTTTTTCTACCTTGTGAAGTACGGAACCCTAAAAATGGTGAAAACAAAGTTTCAGGCAAAACTATTTATATTCGTTCTTAGTGTAGGTGTGTATATAAAATCGGTAGCTTTGAGAACTTGTATATTAGAAATAGAGTATTTTTTGTATGTATTAATAAAAAAAACAATCTATCGGCGTCCTTTCTTTCCCTTGCTCTCGTTGCTCGCTTGCGCGGCTTGTAGCTGTTGATCGGTGGGCCTGAAACAATCACATAATATGCGCAAAATATTATTATTTAAAAAAGGATTATTTTATCTTCAACAAGCATTTATTTATTAGGGCGGAGCGAACATTTTATATTTTAATTTTCCTGTATTGTCAATTAATAACCTATAATAAATTGCAGGAGCATTCGTGCGCCGCGCCACCTCAACATGTTTAGTTAGACAGAAAACTAAAATTTTGACAACTGCCTCCGTGGTCCAGTGGATAGCGTATGCTACTGCTGATTGGAGGTCCCGGGTTAGATTCCCGGGTCGGGCAAAATGTTACTGGGATTTTCGTAATTCTCAGTAGCAACACAAAAAATAAAATACTAAAATTTTACATGAATTCTCTTGCGACTATATTGTATGTATGTAATTGATGCTACAGGTTAACGAAAATTAAACAAACAAAAACCTTTTTTTTTTCGCTCCACTCTACTATTTATACCGTTAGCCTGGATGGCAACCTGACCATGGTCACACATATGGTCTGATTTGTTTTGTATTTTGCTAGTTAGCCCATTTATCGAGGAAGACTTGTAAGCTATCTAACAACACCTTACGAGGCACAGGCGTGGACTTATTTCTTTTCTAAATTTGTTGAAGGCAAGGAAACTCAAGCACCTGTTTTGTCTACTCTTCAGTTTAGGTATTTTTTAACCAATGTGTTTCATCACTGCATCTCGGGTTGGCAGTTCTGGTTTGACAGGGGTACCATCATCATTTTTTTAACTGCACTCTGATTCTGCCTCTTTACAGTATTTCCTGTAATGTATAAATAAACAAATTATTTAAAAAATGAGTTTAAAATAATATATAAGAGCATTTATTTTTTATTTAACCTTTGCTATCCACAGTTTTGTTCGCTTTTAATAAACAAAGTTTGATTTATTAGTACAATATAATATGAAAAGAGTAATTAAATATAGCGAAAGCACATTAAGTTTGAAAGGATTGAAGCAAGTGTCATTCTGTTGCATCTGCCTATCCCAACTAGAAAATATATTATTAGTGTATCTATAATAAATGCTTATACTATTTACTTTACCGTTGTAAATACTATGAATTTCACTTCATATGTTAAATTGTTCATTATGTATAAAAATATTTCACATTGACAGTAGAAACACTTGCATATTCAAGTAATTTAAATTCATATTAGAATTAAATTATTACCTTGCTAGGTTCCCTTGGGTACAATTTGTTTTCCACACCCACTCTCAGACGAGCGACTACATAAAACTTCTCTAATTTCCTGATGAGTAGGTGATAAGAATCTGGCTAGGAGGACTGGAATTGCTTGCAGACGATAGTGGACGTCAGTCCTTGTCAACCACAACAAATCTGTGACATGTATGTACTGTGATTTCACAGTGGTGAATTCAAACTAATAGGTACATGTGCAAATTTACCTGATAACTTCCTGTGATGTTCCGGAGTAGCCGCTCAAGGTAACTGCTCTAATTTGACATTTTCCACTAAAGCATCACCCGGTCGTTATCTGACCACCCGCGAAGCAATGCCACTTGCCGTGCTACCTTAAACCTAACCTTACGACTCGTCACTCGGGTGTTGATATTTGAAATGATGTTTTTATGAAAGTAGATTAAATAAGCTTTGTAGTAATGTTTAAATGGTGACTGAATGACGGAATGTTTAGTTTATGCGACCCGCCGAACTTGATCCTATTGTAAACAATGTCGTCTATCGACGACCTACTCGCCATTTTTGTTTGGCATGATAACAATATGGGTTATAAATTGCTTACTTTTGTTATTTTGTATACCTGATGGTATAAGCTTTACAACAATATAAAACTATAGTAATGCTTGCTTAGAAAATTATTTAAATGTCAGCATTTGAAATTTTGTCTATTTCGCTGTCTTTGCATGTTGCGCGCGGGGCGTAATTATGGATTCAAAACTTCATTGTAAACAAATTATATAATTATATTTGATATTTTTATGTTTAAATTGTGAATGAACTAATTAGTTATAAAATAGCAGCAAAAAATAAACAAATGTAATAATTTAATTTAAGAGGCTATATTCATCCAATTACCGAAAAAACGGCATTTATTTTTTATTGAATAAAAAAAAATTGATAAGGTTACATTTCTGCTATGAATTATTATTTTGTTGTGAGTATATAAATAAACCTATCATATGATATATAATACTCCTATAATTCATGAGATATTGGCTTTCGAAAATTTTGGCGGGTATATATTTTTGGTGGGAAAAAGTAAACAATTGTTCAAAGTCTAATAAGAATAATTCTTATCGGATTCTTATCGGATATGGTTTTTTAATTGGAAATCTAATTGAAAAGAAACTTATCTAGGTTTGAATCTGATATATAACAAGAAAATATGTTTGAAAAAATAAAATACGAAAATTGGCGGCAATTAACAATCATTTATATTTTATATTTTTTATATTTAAAATTAAAAGGTTTCTTTACATTATATTTATTTCCTCTGAAAGTAAATTAAATTAACTTTCTAACCGTGTACAATACTTATATACCTCTCATAATAAAAAACGAGAAATATGAATATGTTAGAAATATAATAGCGCGCTCGAAAATGGCGGGAAAATATTATACCAGGCGCACTTTATACCGCTCTTGCGTGGGCTGCAAGTATATTATTTGGTGTTAATTAATATCATTTGAAAGTTTATTTAATTTTGCGTATTAATAAATAGAAATATCACCATTCTTTCAACGAAAATATTACGCGCTCGTACTTAGCTCGAAAGCCTAGCCTCGAAAGTTGCCAAAATACATCTACGAGTGTCCTGAGATGCCTCGATGGTGGCCAAAATGTTTCGAGGGGTTATACCTATAAGATTACACTCATAATTTTGGCCAAAATGACAAGCAAATCGTTATAGTTACTCAGCCGGTCCTCCAACGATGTTTTCGGGCAGGATACACGCGGACGGATTCACACAAGTTTTAAAAATGTTCTGTATGTTACAAATGTCAATGTTCACAAATTTTAACACAACTTACTGGTGCCGGTTAGGTATAGATCAAAAGCGGCATTCACACGGGTTCCAAATTTACTTCAATTACAAAACCATGCGAGAGACAAACGGCGAGAGCGCAAAGAAAATTTTTTTTCCGGATCCGACAATCAAGGAAGAATGAATGATTTGACAGTTCATAGTGTGACCATAGTCAGAAATTTTCAATAGACAAAGTAACATGCTACTAAACTGATATATTCAATTTAACTTATTATGAACAATATTTCTATTTCAAACATCCACCCGCCCCGGACCGGCCTACCGGTTCGTCCGTGGTAGACGTGACAACGTTGCAACCGCTCTCCTCAGAATCGAACCGTACACCAAGACCTCAGCAAATCGGGGAACTCCATCAGCCCCAGTTACCAAACGAAGGATGCGCCCCCTGCGCCATCTGAGTGGCGGAAGGTTAGACTCCTTGATCAAAACGAGGTCTCCAATCTTGGGTGGATCGGTCTTGTCGGTCCACTTAACGCGTTGCTAGAGTATGTGCAAATATTCCCAATTCCAGCGTTTCCAAAAGCTCTGAGTAATCTGGCGTACCAATTCAAAACGCGAGAGACGATTAGGTCTCGTATTAATATAGGGGTACTCAGGCAAGGCGACAAGTGGGCGATCAATCAAAAAATGGCCCGGCGTAAGAGCTTCCAAATCATTCGGATCTGAGGAGATCGGGCACAATGGCCTAGAGCTCAAAACGGCCTCAATCTTACAAATCAGTTGCGAGTTCCTCAAATGGAAGGACTGATTCACCAATAGTCCTGCGCAAGTGTGTTTTGGCCGATTTTACAGCGGCCTTAAATATACCACCCCAGTGTGGACAATTTGGTGGGGAAAATAACCAATTTATCCCACGTCGGGCAAGCCTATTGCCTATAACAGCCTTGGTGGTTTCAAGGAAACTAACAACGTCATTCAAATAATTATAAGTGCCCTTGAAATTAGTGCCGCAATCAGAACGGGTCAAGGAAGGCAGCCCCCTGCGGGATACAAATCTGTCAAATGTGACTACAAACGCCTCGGTCGTGAGCGAGGAGACCAGTTCTAAATGTACGGCCTTTGTGGAGAGACAAACAAAAACGTACAAGTATGCCTTAATAGACTTGCTGTTTCGAAGCGTCGACGTTTTCACCAAAGAGGGACCAGCGAAGTCCGTGCCAACACCGTCAAACGTCCTACTTTCCGTTACGCAATCTGCCGGTAAGTCTCCCATCAACGGCTGCATGGTAGAAGCCTTGAGCTTATAGCAAGGGATATAGCGAAAGACTACACTCCGAATAATTCTTCGAGCAGACAAAATCCAAAACTCGCGTTGCAAAATGGCTACAGCGCATTACAACCAGCATGCGAATTTTTAAGGTGGCGGTCAGTTACCAACAAACGTGCCAAATGACCGTCCTTGGGTAACAAAAGGGGGTGACGTGCCCCGTAAGGGAGCTTGGCGTTCTTGAGACACCCTCCAACGCGCAAGAGACCCGTATCCTCCAAAAAGGGGTTCAATTTAGATACCGTGCCCGATAATTTCAAGTTCCCCGACTTAAGGATAGAAATCTCCTTCTCAAAGTGCGCCAATTGCACAGAACGAATCCAAAAGGTGAGAGACTCCTGTCGTTCCTGTGGTGAGAGAAATGGTGTCAGTCGTTTCTGTTATGGGTGCCTAAAATTAAAAACAAAACGCTTTATGCAAGCAGTAACACCTAACAACTTGTCGAAGGAGCTGTAGCGATTCAACAAAAAATCGGGGTCGAAGGCGCATTCTACCTTCTCAAGAGCGAGTGTTCGTAGACCCGGCAAATTAGAAGTATTCACAACTGGCTTTCGAGGCCAATCAATTTCTGGTCGACTCAACCATTCCGGACCCCACCACAGAGAATGACCTATCAAACTAGGCGTTAAGCATCCGCGCGAGGCAGAATCAGCAGGGTTGAGCTCACCTAGCACGTGTCTCCAAACAAGCGTGACTTCGTATATTTGGATTTGGGAAACGCGATTAGCGACAAATACTTCCAAAGTGTGGACAGACGCCTTCAACCAACAAAGAACAATTTGGCTGTCTGTCCAGGCGTAGGTCCCATTAATACAAATTAATTTACCGAAAGTGTTAGACACGTAATTCAATAAGCGTACAAGTAGGGCTGCTCCCGAGAGCTCCAATTTCGGGATGGTCAGAGATGTCCGAAGGGGTGCAACCTTGCTCTTCGCCATGATCAGTGAAACCCTCACCTGACCTGAGGCAATGACTGTACGCAAGTACACCACGGCCGCGTGACCACGCTCCGAAGCATCACAAAACCCGTGAAGGGTTGCCTTGTACTTCCCGGGAGGCAGGATGGGACGAGGCAAGGAGATCTCGTTGACGGCAGGAAGTGAGGATACAAAAGAGGTCCATTCCTCAACAAGAGTACCGCGTAGAGGTTCGTCCTAGGTCAATCCTGCTGAACAAAGCTTCTGCAGGAAGCATTTGGCCCAAAATACAACAGGACAAATCCAACCGTTAGGATCAAAGGTTCTGGCGACAGGAGACAACACGAGACGCTTAATCCAAGAACAAGGCAATTTCAAGTCTACGTTATAAGTAAAGATGTCTTGGACTGGTCTATACTGTACGCCGAGAACAACTATCATGGCGGGGTTGTCAACAATCTCAAATAAATGTAGATCTTGCTGATGATCCTCAGGTAAGCCCTCCAAAAGCGCTGGTGAGTTGGAGATCCATTTGCGCAACTCATAACCAGCGGAGGCCAAAATACCTATCAATTCGTCCCGCAGGAGGATTGCCTCGTCCGCTGTGGAGGCGCCCGAGCAAATGTCATCCACGTAAATATCGTCCTTCAAGATGGCAGAGGCTCGTGGGAAACGTAAGCCTTCGCGGTCTGCGAGCTCCCAAGGAGAACATATTGCCAAGTAGGGGCTCGACCTTAACCCGTAAGTATTGGTATTGAGCTCGTAGACGACCATAGGATCGCGAGGATACTCTCTCCAAAGGATCAGCTGGAAACGACAGTCATCAGGGTAGATAATCGTCTGCCTAAACATCATTTTTATATCGGCCACAAAGACAACCTGATGTCCAAAGACAACCAAATTCAAGGATACGCCCGTAGAAATCTGCGCAGAACCATCAAACACTGTGCGCAGCTTGCCAGTCGATGACTTCAATACCGCATGATGCGGGAGAAAGTAATGCCCCACCGAACGCCAATCCAAATTTGACACGGACATGTGACCCAATTGCTCATATTCTCTCATGAACTCAATATACTTCTGTCTGAGCTCCAGATCACGACCCATGCGACGCTCCATAGCCAACAGTCTCTTTTCAGCTAAAGGTCGTGACTCACCAAGCGGAGGCCGAACAGACAGAAAAGGTAGCTTCGTAATGATCCGACCAGAACAGAGTCGACCAGTGTTATTCTGGAAGGACAGTTCACACTCCTCATGTTCTGGATTCAAACGGGCAGCTTCAGAGGGCTCCTCTACCTCCGAAAACCTCTAAACCGCGTCAGAGAGAGTGGAGCCTATAGCCAACAAATTATCAAGTTCAGGTGGAGTGGGTTCCCTAGGTACAGGTCCTATCAAAGCAAATACAAATATGGTCGGGATGGCAGTCAAACCATTTGACACCAAGACCCGTTTTCCACCAATCAAAATTCCACCGAGGACGTCAGAGCCAGTCAACAAGTCGATTTATCCTGGTGTGTCAAATTTGGGGTCTGCCAGTTCCAATCCCGATGTCAAATTCACCACAGCAGCAGGTAGCTGTTTCTGTGGATGCATACCCAAAATATTCTTCAGCACAATAGCTGAGGTTTTAATCCTCGGGTGTGAAGATTCAACAGGGGCTAACAAAACCTTAACTTGCCCTTCAACAATAGAGGCTACGTCACCTATTCCCCGTATACAATTCGGAAAAGAGCCCATATTTAATTTAACCTGCCCTACCAAATAAGTGGAAACAATGCAACCCTGTGAACCTGTGTCTAATATAGCACGGACAACAACAGAGGTCCCCGTGGATCCCCAGACCCGAACAGACACCGTTGGTAGGATAACGGTCTCAATGGGGGAGGTTGGCGTTATAGGGCAGGAGTCAATGACCTATTGTTGCCTGGGCGGCGACCGTTTGCCAGGACCAGGCAAATCAAAACGAGGGTGCGGCTTGAAGTCCTCGGTCCTCGGCGCGGTGACTAGATCCGCGCGCCATCTGTGGGGGGTCATAATGACGCACCCGCCCAAAACGAGGGGGGCGCGAGTCAAGGCGGGGACGCTCCGCCACAGGAGGGGAATACCTGGGGTAGCATTCATGGTGCTGGTGACGTTGAGCGGTCGCACATTCTGGTGTGCGAGAGAGAGGTGGCGTGCGCATGCTACGGTTCTCCCAACAGGGTGAGTGGCGATCAATTGAGCGAGGCGATTCTCGGCTGCGCACCGGTGAGCCTCGGCTGCCACCTTCAGAACACCCGCCCGTGCGCGGCGTCGGCTGGTTGGACAAGCGGCCTACGTCTCTGGCATTCATGCAGAGAATGTCCAAATGCTGTCCTCCACAGTGAAGACAGGGGTGAGAGTTTGGGCAGTCTCGCTGGTGGTGGGATCCCAAGCAAGAGAAGCAAAGGCGGCGGGCATTCACGATGCGCCTACGAGAGGCGACATGAAGGTCCAAGAATGCCCTACAACTGGCCGTTCTGTGCCCCGAGACCTTGCAGTAAGAGCACTCCGCTGGGCTCTGCGTGACTGCAAAGCGAGGAGGGTGCCCGTCAACATTGGCTCGGGTGTGAACGCGAGCCTGCTCCTTGACCTTGGGCGGCTGCGACTTAGCCGGCTTGTCACCACCGGAGTTATTCAAGACCCGGCACTCATCCTCGAGAAACTTCTCCAAGTCTGCAAATGGGGGCCAGATGGGTCGCACTATCCCCACCAAAGCGCTGTTCAAATCGCGGCCTCAGGCCGGCAGGTAGCTTTTTGAGCACAATGTGCACCAATAGGTAGGACCATTGGTCCACGGGCAGATCCAAGCACTTACGGGCGTTGATTGCCACCAAGAGCGGTATCAAAAGTAGGGTGTGCAACCCAAAGACCCGGGTGAGCGTGGGCAAACTCAAAATCTGCTCGATGTGGGTGTCTGCAAGGCCACGCTTGTTGCTGTACCTACGGGTAATTAAGTCCCGAGCCGTCTGGTACGCCTCGTCAGACACGGGCAGATGCTGGATGAGGCCTTTGGCCTCCCCATCCAAAACCGATATCAAATAGGCCAATTTTTGTGCCGGCTGAAGGTCAGTCCTGTCATCGACCAGGCCGTCAAATAAGTTAACGAAGCCCAGGTAGCTTCCTAGGCAGCCATCAAAGTGCGGGAGCTCTAAAGTGGGAAGCCTACTCACCAGTCCCGGTGCTGGCCTAGTCTCGGCAATTAACTGTCTTGCACAGTTGGAGACAGCATCATAGAGGTCCAAAATTTGGGCGTAATCCTCGCTGACTCTATTTCGCTGGTCAGCGATGAAGTCAACAACTGACACTTCGAGACACCAAGCGCTGAAAGTACGAAATTGCTGTTCCACACTTGCCAGGCGATCATCGATCCGCTCATATCTTTGTAGTAAGGCCTGCTGGCGATCAGGCCGGTTCACCAAGGCACTGGCTGAGGCAAAACAGCGCAAATCTGATGCAATGGCACCAGCAGCCGCACGCAAGTCCTTGATAGCTGACATAATTAAGTTTTCAAAAGAGCTCAGACAAGCGTTAATTAATATTATCAATTAAAACTTAACAAAAACTTAAAATTTGTTAATTCTTTGAAACCAACAAAGTATTAGCCTGTTTACTGCAAGTGCAGGCAAGTGACAGGTATCTACTGTCCGACAAAATTAATAGTTTCAATATATTGACTCAAAGACAAAAGTTATAACTTACAACAAATTAATAAAGTTGTAACTTCAAATTAATTAATTAATTACTTGCAACAGACAGACCGGCTGTGCTATTTGAGATGTACAATAGTAGTAGTTACATTACAACAAACAAAGGTTTATCAATGTAACCATCTATGCAAGGTCAAGTTTGGTTGTTATAATGTTTCGAACTCAATATATGCAATTAACTAAATCAATTGATACATATAACTGTTATGTATCCAATCAAAGCTGACTTATTAATGCTACAACAACTGATTCAAGTTAGATTTCAACAATACAAGTCAAACAATTACTGATTTGAGGTTATGTATGACAATGTGTTTCAAATTAAGTAGGTCAACTAATACAAATAAATATTATGTATTTTAAGCAAAACTGACCTGACAAACACTACAACACTGTCTACAATGTGATGATATACAAGATTACAATATTAGTCTGAGGTTAGTAACTCTCAACAGCGGCTGGATACAACAGCGCTCTGCATAAGTACCACAAAATTATGATCAGAATCTGGCTAGGAGGACTGGAATTGCTTGCAGACGATAGTGGAAGCGTGATTATATTCGTCAGTCCTTGTCAGCCACAACAAATCTCTGACATATATGTACTGTGTTTTCACAGCGGTGAATTCAAACTGATAGGTACATGTGCAAATTTACCTGATATCTTCCTGTGATGTTCCGGAGTAGACCTATAAGATTACACTCATAATTTTGACCAAAATGACAAGCAAATCGTTATAGTTACTCAGCCGGTCCTCCAACGATGTTTTCGGGCAAGATACACGCGGACTGATTCACACAAGTTTCATAAATGTTCAGTATGTTACAAATGTCAATGTTCACAAATTTTAACACAATTTACCGGTGCCAGTTAGGTATAGATCAAAAGCGACATTCACACGGGTTCCAAATTTACTTCAATTACAAAACCACGCGAGAGACAAACGGCGCGAGCGCAAAGATATTTTTTTTCCTGGATCCGACAATGAATGAAGAATGAATGATTTGACAGTTCATAGTGTGACCATAGTTAGAAATTTTCAATAGACAAAGTAACACGCTACTAAACTGATATAATCGATTTAACTTATTATGAACAATATTTCTATTTCAAACAGTTGGATTCTCCAAGCAAACAGATTTGGGAAGTTTACGACCTTGCGACAATGTCTTTTTACTATTCAAATATGCAGGATAAATGCAAATCCATCTGGAAATAATTGTTCTGATAAAATTTTATAAAGATTTATGTGATCACGACAAAATTTAACACACTGCTGCTGTGCAGTAAAAACCGTTCACGGAGTTTACCTAAGATTACTCTTCATGATCTTAAGAAGCCTAAATACGCAAGCCATATTATGCTGATTTATTGATAAATCTGAGGTTACATGATTACCTTTCATGATTTTTTCTTTGCATTCCAAGAACTTATCATAGCAGCCATAGCTTAAAACAGTAGGACTATTAGTAGCTACAAAATACCGTCGTCATCAATTCACTCAATTTATTTCAATAAATGAAAAATACTAGAATTTCACAAATAAATATATTGTATGCAAGCGCGACTGACATTATTGACATACATGACGTTATTGACAATCATTCGCATCAGTTATAGTATATTATATATATAGGGGTATATATATTATATAATTATGTATATTTATAAGTATAGTATTTATCTATAATATGTATTTATCATATATATACTCATATGTTGCAGTATTTATCAGACTACTATGGGTATAAATATAATAATGGATTACCTAATAAATAAGGTATCTGGTTAATATATTATATTTCTTTTTTCAGTATTCGACTTTCTACAATGGTTCCAATGCACCTACCACATTTATTTCTGCACAACCTAAAGGTCGACTGTTAGAGAATACCTAATGGCATTAAGTCCACCCATGTACACTTTAATGCATAAAGATTAAATAAATAAAAAAAAATAAACATGACATTAATTGAACGTTCCTTGTTCCTTTTAAAGTTACACCCTTTGAGTAAGGTTACACCTGCCACGTTGTACTAACTTTTCGACTTTCCGTTCCAAATATCATAAGTCTAAAATTATGAACGCTAAAATATGTCGGTATAGAATATTTTTTCATTCTCCTTGATAGGTACTAAACTTATCGTCAAAACGAGTCGTTTTCATTTATTCTCAAAATCTGTCATCATGGCCAATTTGTAAATTATGCCATTTCATAAAATGATCGAGTATTCAATGAATTGTCCAGCTCAAATTGATCGTATCATTGAACCTGTTCGTTGAACTGACAACTTCTAACGATTTGTTCCGCGATGTTTGACAAGATCGTAAAATTGAGTGTCCATAAAATATTCTGAAAAATACTATAAATGTTGTGAATGTTAAACAATCTAATTACTAATAGCTTAAGTTGACGAATTGGGAACCCTGCGAAGCAGGACTTCGTCAACTTAGCCCGTTAGGCAAAATTTTAACCATTCAAATAAAAATATTGTCTAAGTTATCTTACGTAATTAAACATCAGGCCTTTGATTGTGTAGAACATAATATATTGATCAGGAAATTACATCACTATGGTTTAAGTAGTTCTGCTCTGCATCTTCTTACTTCATATTTGAGTAATAGGAATCAGAGTTGATGTCAACGGGACGCGTTCACATGGGACTGTAGTCATAATGGGCGTCCTACAGGGTTCAATCCTTGGTCCTTTTTTATTTTTAGTGTACATTAATGACTTACCACATCTCGTAAATAACAAGCACGGAATAGTACTAAACAGTACTATTCCGTACTTGTCATTTTAAATTAAAATAAAAGTGAGGTATCATCAGCAAACGCTGATGACAACTCACTTTTATTTAAATTAAAACGTCAACACATTGATATGGACGATGTAAACATTGCTATCTCAAAGGTGGTTTGCTGGTTTGAGGTTAACAACCTGCTTTTAAATAGACTCAAAACTAAATGTATTCGATTTTTGATGCCTAACGTCAAACAAGTGAACACCTCAGTAAAGGTGAGGTCAGGATGATGTGTTCGATCTTGTCGATAACACCAAATTTTACACTAGATTCTAAGATGCAATGGGAACCATATATTAGTAAATTGTCGAATAGACTCAGCTCTGCATCATACGCAGTCAGGAAAATTTGCCAGTTAATTGACATTGACACAGCCAGGCTTGTATATCATAGCTATTTTCATAGTATAATGTCATACGGTATTCTCTTGTGGGTAAATGCTGGCGACATTCAGACCATCTTTGTTCTGCAGAAAAGAGACATTCGAGCAATTTATAATTTGGATTATGGGGCTTCGTTAAGGAATAAATTCAAGGAAATAAATATTTTAACAGTTGCAAGCCAGTACATTCATTCCAACCTAATATATGTACTCCAAAACAAGGCCTCAAACTCAAAGAAAAGTGATATCCACAATTTGAATACTAGAAATAAGAGCAAACTAAGAAAATAAAAAAATCTTTTCAAGGCCAACGTGTGCGCTTTTACAATAAAGTGCCAAGCAATATACAAAATTTAAGTTTTAATAAATTTAAAAAGGTTATAAAACGTAGAATTTGTCAAAAAGTGTACTATTCGGTGCTAGATTATATTGAAGACAAAAATGCTTGGGATTTATTTGCTCGGTCCCACAGGCTACTTATGCTTGATTAGTGTTAAGTTTCATGTGAGTGTGAGTTATTGTGTCTATATTATGCTAATTTAGTACTTTTATATTATTATTAAAAAACCTTTTTAATTGATAACAACATTATAGACACACCAACTCATATATCTATGAAAAATTCAATGTAGTTACTAAGTTTTTAAATTGTATAGAATCAAGACGATTTCTTGCCTAATTCTTCTCACCAGGCTCTACTTTCTGAACAGGCATTTTTTTTTCAATGCTCATTTATGTTAATATGCATTTAAAGTTACTTTTTTAATTTTATTTGTATGACCTTCTGACGTGTCCAAAAAATTTAAACATTTTTATGGAAATAAACATATTTGAGTTTAAGTTTGATCAGTTGTGACATCAGTCAAGTTAGCTTTTTAGAAAAATACCCTATCTCTGAGTTTTCCTGGTCAACATATTCTCCTTTATTACATATTTATTCTAAAAACATAATAATTTTACGATTTACTTAATCAATAACGATTGACAATTTTATGAAGTAGCTGCGTGTTCATGTATATTATAGTTAAAAGATTTGACCAAGGAGTATTAAGGTCTCTTCAAGAAATAGCGAATTTTACAATATCACCACGACATAATAATATATTATATGCTGTCTTCTAAGGGGTAGGCAGAGGTGTAAATATTACACCCACATTTGGCCATGAATTTTTAGGTCCCACGTAATAGAGGGCGAGCCTATTGCCGTTACTGGGCACATCACCAGAATCCGGGCTGCTACTGAGTATTCGGAAAAACCCAGTAACACTTTTGCCCGACCCGGGAATCGAACCCGGGACCTCCGACCTCCGATCAGCAGTCGCACACGCTATCCACTGGACCACGGAGGCAGTCATAAAAAGAATATCTGTATAAATTAACTGACTGACAGACAACTCACAGCCGAAACTACCGAAGGCAAACATCTGAAACTTGGCATGTATGTGAGAAAAGTGTGTTTTCAGAAATTTGCACCCTAGGTTTGTAAAGTCTATGTCTATAAATATTTAAGTAAACATTGTTTAAGGTCAAATTAAATCTCTTATTTTGAGTTATGGAATCATGCTTTACAAAGATTTAAATAGCAGACATGAGAAACACCAACAGCAATGTATCGAAATAAACCACGGTACCAAGCGCTCTGTCTCACTGTACCGCTTAATAAATATATCAGTATTTTGCATTTCAAAATACAACTTCTGCAGTGGGAATTATCCAAGAAACGGACCTAAAAACACTCGAACTTGAAAAAACATTTTGCGAAGCGCACAAATAGTTGTGCTGTGTGGAGATAGAACCCACTACACTCAACGCAAAGTTTACCAGTAAGACGGCCTCTTAAGAGCGTTTATTCCGTCGGAGGCGATATTGCGGGTTTTTATTGTTCTATTATGTTATGAATAAATAACAATTAATGTAAAAAATATAGAAAATATGAAAGTTCAGTTCTTTATCAAGAGAGTGCTAAAGAAAAATATATGGGTTACTATAGTTAATATTTTAAAACGGATGAATTTATAAATCTCATTTTCGTCATTTCTGTAGTTTAGGCCAACATTAATGGTCGCTGGTGCTATGAAAACTTATCGTTCTATAATTCTGTAAATGTACAAGCAGAAGTTATAAAACTGAGTGTTTAAAATAAAATTTGTACTTTCATTCATAATTTTCAAGAAAATCAGAGATCAAAACAGTGCATTTTGCTTAATTTTAGCCCGCAAAATTGCATTTATTTCTAAAAAACTACTGTGACTATTAAAAAGATATATACATATTTAGAAACCTTAAGATTCATTTTAAGTAATATAAAAAAAATTGAAATCTAAACTTTTCGTTTGTAATTAATATGTCCTGTCCTGTCGCTCGCGTCTGCGTCCGCCATTTTACGTAAATATTGCATTCCAAAACGTTTATAGCGCGGCTAAAGCCTCTTGATCCGTGTTTTTTTTTCTCGACGTATTTTTTTTATAAATATGTAAAGTTCATGTAACTTTATTTATGTATTACGTATTAAACTAACGTGTTGGTCAAGACATCTGGAGTCTAGTGGTTACTGGTTTGTGGAATCGGACCGCTTTATAAATTATTTACCTAATATGGCGCCTTGAAACATATAATAAAACAGTAAAAAAAGTATTTCGGTACATTGAATATATCTACAAAAAAATTGCGTAAAACTGTACTAAAGTATTAAAATTACGTTCCGTTTTGCATAATTGCCGAAGTATTTAAGAATTTTTGGAATTGTCTAAAAATATTTAGACGCAACTCCGGCAGCCAAAATTACTTTTAGGGGATTAAAACTAACTCCCTTAAGCCCCTACACCACCAATACTCTCAAATTCAAGCTACTCGTTTCGAAACCCAAACCATAAACTTTTTTGTTATATTGCTATTAGGTCTAGGCAACATGTAGGCTATAACTATCACATGTACAGAGGCGCGGTCAATGCATCTAAGAGACACAGTTTATTGAGAGTGTTTAGCGTGTGAGACTTTACAGACATTCATACTTATATTTCAGTACACAATCAGACTCTAAAAAGCTATTTTTGTATCACAAAGAAGTGTTGTCTCGTGTTGGGATCGCACCTACAATATACAGGCTGTTGAAATGCATTTGGAAAATATTTTCAAATGCATTTCAACAGCCTGTATATTGTAGGTGCGATCGAGGGTGAATATACTACTATAACTGAATTCAAATACATGAAAACATAACTCACCAAATCGTATTTTCTTTTTCGTAATCATACATTTAAAAAATCAGCTCGGTGTTCTGACCGCCACCGGTCAGATGATCCCCACGAGCTCGCATTGCAGGTACCTAACACACACAAGCACACGTACCTACCGTGCAGCCCTATTTTGCACCAGTTAACAGTTTATTTCAAAGACCCAATTCTTCTAATTATATTTGTTCAAAATGCAGTTTCAATCTAATGTCAGTGTCATACTTATGTCACAAATGGTATTCTCCTAAATAAACTGTTATTGGAATGTTATCGTGACTAGATCCTACTAGATCGTTAATTGAACAATGTCATCATCATCGTTCTAGAATTCTGTGGATTCGAACTTGATAGCCTGCATAGCAGTCCGTTGGTATCTCCAGTACTGTAGACTATCGCTGCCTGTTGTTAATTAAACAATGTGTCAACGTCGAACAATAGAAGTCAAATTAGATGATAATGACATTTAAATTAGAAGAATACCAATTCTGAGTCAACTTAAAATCTCATTCATCTCATTTCGCTCAAAATATAATTTCAATGTCATATAAAATACGAGAATTGGCCTTCTTCTTATTTACTATCTAAGTAACATTTAATAAAATAGAGGGTTTATAGCATCGCACACTGTGTGAAATAATTGTATGTGAATATATATTGTATAATTAAAATGTTTTGCAAATGCAAATTAACATATTGTATATATTTTTCTTACTTTTAATTAATTAAGTATTTTCTTTTACCTGACTCTTTTGGTTTTGTATTTAGTGTTATTCGTGGGTTTTCATGCATTAATAACGCAATAGATGTATATTTGAAAGGAGCACGCCGGTTTTTGTATGGAAGCCTGTCCCGTTTGCTTTTTCATGAAATGAACATTTTTAGCCAGCTTATTGTTTAATAATACCGTAGGCATGAAGCGTTTTTGTTTTCGAATTAGATTTTTCTCATAACAATTTCAATAATGAATGATGTTACAAGTTAAAAGAAACGTAGTTTCGACCCAGAGGAACAAACCTCAGCTCAACGGATAAAAACAAAATAGTAACACAAACAAACACGAACGATGCGTAGGCGACGTTGTGTGGGGTTGACATTTGACACCTTTGACAGTTGCTCAAGTTATCAAATGTCACCCTGCAAGTGTTGCTATCTCGATTCAATTATATCTAAAATCGATATCACCTAAAAACAGTCGATTAATGAATAAATTGCTCAACCAAAGACTGAAATCAAGTTAAGTAGCCAAATATGTATTTCTTTTTAATAAAATCACTATCATTAGTCAGGGGGTGCTTCTATGTACTGGTCTGTCCGACCATTACACAGGGCTTCGGGTTCGCGATCCCGGCTCTCCGAGCTGCTGTAGTCACTACCCAATATCCTTTCCAGTGATTACAGTACCCCCCACCTACAAACCCATTTTCCTTGTCATACATCCTATCCATTTACCGAGTATCTCCTACCCTTCTTCCTTTATAACGATAATATTCCCAAGGAGGGTTGGCGTCAGGCAGGCGGCCGGCTGGTAAAATATATGCCAAAACCTTTTGTAGTATGGCCACGTATGACAATGAGTGCGAAAGGATTAGGGCGTTCCCCGCAGGCGACGCGCAGGGGCAGCACCCGGCACCTGCGAGAAGTATGCAAGGGTTGTTGCACTATTCCGGGCGAGTGCAACGTAAGAAGCGAGCCTGTGATGTAAGGGTGAGGTATGCAAGTTGGAACGTAGGTACGATGACTGGAAGAGCTAGAGAGTTAGCTGGTGTTTTGAAAAGAAGAAGAATAAATCTGGCATGCCTGCAGGAAACAAGATGGAAAGGTACGAAAGCTAGAGAGATCGGAGAAGGATACAAGTTTTATTATTGTGGAAGTGATGGAAAAAGAAATGGCGTGGGAATTGTGTTAGACGAAAATATGAAAGATAGTGTGACAAGTGTAAATAGAATTAATGATAGAATGATTGCTGTGAAAGTGATGTGGCAAGGTATTATTTTGAATGTGATAAGTGTGTATGTCCCTCAGGTAGGATGTGAGGATTGTGAGAAAGAGAAGTTTTGGATGGATTTCGATAGCATGATGACGGGTATACCGGAGAATGAAGAGATTATTGTGGGAGGTGATTTTAATGGACATGTGGGACGAACAAGTGGAGAGTATGAAAGAGTACATGGAGGTTGGGGATTCGGCAGCCGAAATTGTGAGGGAGAAGCAATTCTCCAAGCTGCTGTCGCTTTTGACCTCGCAGTTGCAAATACTTGGTTTCAGAAAAGAGAACAACATTTAGTTACATATAATAGCGGCCACCACATGACCCAGATTGACTATTTCCTACTAAGGCGAAATCGACTCAACTGGGTCAAAGACTGCAAAGTGGTACCAGGAGAAGATTTAGTCTCGCAGCACAGGCTCCTGATAGTTGAACTTCAGATTCGACTAAGCTCTCAAAAAACCAAGCAGCAACTGCCTCCAAAAATAAGATGGCATATGTTAGAGAAGAATGAATGTGTAGAAAAATTCAGAGATAGAGTGGTGGATAAAATGTTAGAAATGGGCGATATGAATGATAGCAGTGTCAATGAGTGTTGGAAAGAGATGAGTAAATGTATAAAGTGTGTAGCAAAGGATGTTTTAGGAGAGTCGAAAGGGACGCGAATGAAAGATAAGGACACGTGGTGGTGGACAAAAGAGGTACAGAATGCGCTTAAGGAAAAGAAAGCAAGATTTAAGGAATGGCAGCTGGTGAAAGGAGGAAATGAATCTTTGGAAGGAAGTAAGAAGAAAGAATACGATGAATGTAAAAAAAGAGCCAAAAAAGCTGTAGCCGTTGCTAGATCCAAAGCCCTAGACCACTTGTACGGGTTACTGGAAAAACCCGAGGGTCATAAATATTTATACAGCATGGCGAAAGCTAGAGAGAGAAAGGCGAAGGATGTTTCCCATATTAAGTGCATGAAAGACGAAACGGGAGTGATTCTTATGGACGACGATAGAATAAAAGAAAGATGGAGGACATACTTTGAAAAGTTAATGAATGAAGAGAACGATTGGAGCGGAAAACTTGAAAGTGAGCAGATGAATATTGGTTTAGTGAAGGAAATAAGTAAAGATGAGGTAAAAAAGGCTGTTAGTGGAATGAAGAATGGGAAAGCGTTAGGACCAGATGGAATACCAGTGGAAGCATGGAAAGCGTTAGGAGATGATGGATGGACGTGGCTGGCTTTATTCTTCAATAAGCTGTTGCACGAGGAGACCATACCCGAGGAATGGTGCAACAGTTACCTGGTGCCCATTTTTAAAAATAAGGGTGATATCCAAGAGTGCAACAATTATCGGGGAATAAAGTTAATGCCTCATAGTATGAAAGTATGGGAGAGAGTAGTTGAGCGACGCCTGCGAGACGAGAGTGAGATTTCACGAAACCAATTCGGTTTTATGCCTGGTCGAAGTACGGTGGATGCTATTTTTGCACTTCGCCAAATGTGCGAAAAATACAGGGAGGCACATAAAAACTTGCACATGGTATTCATCGACCTTGAAAAGGCATATGACCGAGTGCCTCGTGAAGTCTTGTGGTGGGCCCTTAAGAAGAAAAGAGTGCCTGGAAAATACCTGACGTTGATTCAAGCCATGTACGCTGAATGCAGAACGCAAGTCCGATCCGCGGCCGGTATCACAGCCAGATTCGATGTGGCCGTAGGCTTGCACCAGGGGTCGGCCCTTAGCCCCTACCTCTTCCTGTTAATTATGGATGCTATATCATCGGACATACAGGAAGAGGCACCCTGGTGCATGCTGTTTGCCGATGACATCGTTCTGGTAGCAGAGAATGGACAAAAGGTGCAGAGCAAGCTGGAGGAGTGGCGGCAGAGATTGGAGAATGTAGGCCTGAGAATAAGCAGAACCAAGACAGAGTATATGTTCTGTGACTTTGGCGGTCTCTCCAGTCCTACACCGGTTACACTCGGCGGTACACCTCTACCAGTATGCTCCGATTTTCGCTACCTAGGTTCACTCCTGCAAGATGACGGCGAAATTGATCGGGATGTTAGGCAACGAATCAACGCAGGATGGATGAAATGGCGACAGGTCTCAGGCACAATTTGCGATCACAAAATGCCTGTGAAGTTAAAAGGCCGCATGTATAAGGCGGTTATAAGGCCTGTCGTACTGTATGGAGCTGAGTGTTGGGCTACAAAGAAGATGGATGAGAAACGATTGCATGTTGCTGAGATGAGAATGTTACGATGGATGTGCGGAGTGACAAGAATGGACAGAATTAGGAATGAATACATTAGAGGTAGTACGAAAGTAGCGCCCATTGATGAAAAGGTAAAAGGGAGTCGATTGGCCTGGTATGGACATGTTATGCGAAGAGATGAGATGTACGTAGGTAAGAAAGTGATGAATATGCATGTAGAAGGACGAAAAGGGAGAGGGCGGCCAAGGAAAAGATGGATGGACTGTGTGAGGATGGATATGAAAGAGAAAGGGATAAACGATCGGATGGCTGGTGACAGAGAAGTATGGAAGCGAAGGACATACTGCGCCGACCCCAAATAAATTGGGACCAGGGCAAGACAATGATGAAAATCACACAGAACACAGATTTTTAAATTCACTATCATAGTGCCTTCTATTGAATCCAAAATCATTTCATCGTGTAAGCAATCGTTAATGTTGAGAATATTACACTCGATTTTTTGTTGCTCGGAATCGAATTTTTTGTGCTGGCAATGTATGCATTCGGAAGTTGTTGATCTAAGTTCTACTTTTTTATAATATTTCGTAAACGCGGATTTAATAATGATTCATAATTTAGTAATGGCAGTCAAAATGTGTCAAAGTATTTACGGTATATCATTTTTTTAAACAAATTGGTACAGGTTCCGGCATTCTCCTTTGACAATTATGTAGATGACAATTATAAATTATTTCTATCATATAGTAGAACTGCGCTAAATTATTATAAATAGTCGTTGTTATCCTGAGAAGTATCATCCTACTAAACAAATAATATGTAGCTTTATTTGATACCTTTAAATGCATGTGCATTGAAAATAATTAATTTGAATACTATCATATCATAAAATTACATATACGAATACTGTTCATGTATGGCAAGAAGGATCAAGATTATTATTCCACACGATACCGTCATAGTGCGCCGGGTCTCGCATCCGCGGTGCGCGGGCCACCGCGGTACTATAAAAACCTAAACTCGAGCCGCCGCTCGAGGCGTATACGCTATTAAATCACTACGCCATCCGTGCTGTAGCCCACTACTTAGCTGATAAGAACTAGAATCATCCAGCAAAATATATGACCAATAAAATTTAATTAAGAAACATTAGCAATGATGAATCGGTCCCTGCTTCGGGCATTAGCGTAATTATATTGTGATTTGAGAATAATCGCTTGATAAATGGGCGTAATTTAACTTGCGGATGTTGTTTGTAAACTTTATCTCCTATAGACGTGGAAATGCTGCCGGACAATTTTGGTTTTGACCAGGATTTTATGAAAAATAATTTATTAGGTGTTTATATGAATATGATTTCTGTGGTCAAATATGCGGTGGACAGTTTGTGTATTGAAATAATGGTACTGTAGTCTTATTATTTTACTTCATGCACTTTTCATTTAGTATTTGTTTCAAATTGTACATATTTTTAAAACGTTCTTATTTGACAATTTTTACGACGTTGCCGTTTGTAATGAAAGACTTTCGGGCAAACTTAGTTCTGCAGCTTATGCAGTTAAGACAATTAGACGCCTTACAGATATAGATACAGCTAGAATGGTTTATTTCAGTTACAGATTCTTTTTTGGGGGAATGCTGCAGACCTTAACACAATATTCGTTCTGCAGAAAAGAGCAATAAGGGGAATTTACAACCTCGTTCCTCGTGTTTCTCTAAGAGAAAAGTTCAGTGAGATAAGCATTCTAACTGTTCATCAATCGACATCTTTCTTTTTGTTTCTTTTTTTGATCCTATATGAATCTTAGTCAAAGTGGCTTTTTATGTAAAGGAGGATACCTTCGATAATTTTAAACGAAGTGTACTCGACTTGTTTAAGCCTTAAGCTTCTTGTGACCCAAACAAAAACGCGGGGACACGCAAAAATATTTTGTTGGGTTTTCAGTGAAATGGTAAAGATTTTTTTTTTAACAGACATTATTAAATGATTCCCTCTCTAGGTATATATTTTTGTTCTAAGATATGTTACAAAGTTGTTACCATGCATAAAGGCTTAAATATTCGAGGAGAGACACGACACAAATGGCCGAGTGAAATAAGGAAATTGTTATTGTTAAACAACACTATTGTTAAACAGTTTGGAGCAGTGATTTTACACCTCCGATCGCGAAAATAAATTTAAGACCATACTTGCGACATGTTTTTGGAATAAGGATCGTTAGTTCTATACACTCATTGAATATGATATAAGCTTACAAAACCGGGTCGACAAATGACTAATGTTTCTTCCATGTAAACCCACATTATACCTACCCACTGTTGCACTTCGCCTGCCATTTCTAATTAATCTAAAGGAACATTCTTACTATGATCGCAACCCTTATCCCAATCTAATAAGCTTTTCACTCATCCCTAACGTAATCCTGTCATGTGGTTCCCAGGTACACGCGGTTGCTTTGATAAGAACTTTTCAGTAACATGAAGTTTTAAAATGCACTCTTTAGGCTTACTTCCTATAACGTGAGATTAAAGACCTACCTAGTGGGTTATGCTTTTATAAAGTTCTCGGTTGAAATATACGCAGTGCAACAAGAGGCATAAAATATAGGTAGTGAAATATTAGTACCACTGAGTTTTTGCTTAGGCTTTGGGAGAATAAAGGTGTAGATACAAATTACCAATATGGTCGTCATGCATAAAGTTGCAACTTTTTATCTACCTACACTCGTTTTACTGAGATAAAATTGACGGAGTGGCAATACTTTATCGTCTTTTACTAGCACTCATTTTCCGCGTTCAGAGGAAACCGCGATTTCAATCTGCGTATATTTCTCTATATGTTGTGAGAAAACCCGCTGTTCCATTTACGTGTGTGGTAGTTAAAGCGATTAAGTTAGTGCTTATAGTGAAAGCAGCATAAATGGGATTAAATAAAACGATTCATAAATGCACGCTTTTACCATTTCTGCAATCAATAATATTATGTTTACTTCGGACAAAGTATTTACTCGTACGGTTAAATAACGGCAAGTGGGCTATAACTTCATCTCAGATAAAAAAAATCCTGCCTCCCGGATCTCACGGATTCTACTTATCCGTGAGATCCGGGAGGCAGGATTTTTAGCATTGCATAATAAACGCGTAACTAAATTTAGACTTGGGAAAAAAAAATTGCCGTAAAATGTTAAACTCAAACACTTAAACACATGTAGGTTTCATACATATCTTCACGCCTTTTATCCCCGAAGGGGTAGGCAGAGGTGTATTACACACCCACACTTCGCCAGATATGTTTCGGTCCCAATGTAATAGGGGGCGAGCCTATTGCCATCTACCGGGCACATTATTAAGCGAGCGATAATTAACATTTTTAATACACACATAACTTCGAAAAGTCAGAGGTGTGTGCCCGAGGTACCTGGGGATCGAACCCGAGACCATCGTCTCGGCAGTCGGTTACGTACACCACTGGGCTACCGCCGCTGGGCTAAACACATGTAGGTTTCTGTAATGATACATCTTGAGGAGGATATCAGAAGCGCTTATTATGAAGGGAACCTGTAAATATGTACAAAGGTTCTGGTGTGAGTTGCCGCAAACATTACGTATGGTTTGGACGTAGACGGTATAATGCCCTGCGCTGAAGGCAGCTTCTATCCTAATTTCCTGACGAAAGTTACACAAAATTGTGTTCTCGCCATCTTTAGACCGTGGATAAAGTTTACCAGAGTTAGACCTAGTCTCACTTTTTAATCTCATTATATTATTCAAATTGCTGACACGATTGCCCAACCAATAGGCCGTCCCATCCACATGATGAGATGACTTCTTGCTTTTCTTCTTCGATGCGTATTCGTTACGACCAAAGTCGGTACCAAAAGCTAGTTAAATTACAAAAAAACCGTACCCATAAGGTACTTTCTTTCGCCAAAGTTGTTAGCGTAGGATTGGCTTTGAGAAAAATTAAGCTGCCAAGGTAATTTTGTACTTTATTATTTTTCCCAGCATCCCACTGGTCCCAGTCAGTGGGGTGCTGGGAAATAAGCGTAAAACCTTTGTGTAAAATGAGCGTTACGGTAACAGATCGATTTTTAATTTAGTCCCTTTCTTAGAGGCTGTACTAATTATAAGCTCTTATACTTAACGTTTATTTAAATAGTTATAATTATTATAAACTTAGTACTTTCTTTAACTAGAAAATTTGAGCTTTATAGACATTTTGAAGTTGGTAAATAACAGCAATGTGACATTCCTTTGATTATATTGTTTCTCGTAGATTTTAATGATGATTTATTTTAATTATGTTGGTAGGTATATTAATTAGCGAACTTAGTTTTAGGAATAATGTTGTCGGTACGATGGAGTTAGCTCGGATGCCGACATCGAGATTTTGACTTCCATATCATAATTATTAGGTATAATAACTAGTACCTATTCTTTGAAATTGGTCTATGTATAAGTAGCATATATCTTGTGAAATGTTGTTTGCTTTTGATGTGAACTTCGTATCAAAAGTAATGAGCGCTAACTTAGAATGCGCAGGAGGTAGAAAATTTGAATGCGTTGAACCTAAATGTCATAGGTTACTAAGAAGAATATGCATTTAAACCCCAATTCACTGATTGGTGTATAGTTAGACTTCGCGTTTTTTTTCTTTTCTCGGTGCGCAAGTTCAGTGCCGGAGTTCTAAATATAGCCATTGAACTGAATAAACTACAATTGGTATATTATGTACATCTATATTTAGCCAGTTACGTCTGCACAACCCCTTGGGACGTGATCGTTTCAGTTTCAAACAATTATTTGTCACTTTGTGACCCCGGTTTCCAATTCAATTAGTTTGCTTTTGTAAGTGTGTACTCGCTTAGATAAACTAAGCGAGTACACATTTCAAGTTGTTCTAATGATATGTTTAAACAAGAGCATGTATCATTTTGGTTAGTTTAGAACCATCACTTAAAATACTTAAGCATATTATCTAATTTATTGAAACACCTGTTTAAAAAAAATACTTTTGAATATTAAAATATTTCCCTGTCCCTCAAAAGACTTAGACTTAGATATAGTAAGCTACTCAAATAAAACATCAAAATATTAATATCTTAGTCAAAGATGCGGCCATAATTAAGCTTTTATATTTTTAACACCATTAATCTAATAAATGGTTACACATAGATAGCTGATAACACGAACAGACTCGGTCGACTTCATTATATTTTTTATCAGATTAAATTGAATGCAAATAAATTTATGAATTTATTTACATTCAGATATATATTATAACTTTTTAAGTCGGACCTTTTTATTATGATTATGACTAAATGTTTTTTTCTTTCTAGAACGAAATATCCTCTAATCTGGAGTCCGAATGCACAATGCTATTGAAATGACGTCGCAATAACATTGGCTTTATCACTCTTCTGTCTCGCCTGAAATGCGGCGTATATGCATTTCTCATCGTTATTCATATTAAAATTTTACAAGGAGAAGAGCAGTCTCAATGTCCAAGTCTAGCAGAAAACCCAATTTGTCCATGTTATAACTTTAAAGAAGGTAAGTGAGTAATCGCATTTCGACTTCTTTCATGGAACGAAATTGTTTTTTAAATAGATGTTTTACTTTCAGGGTTATTTCTGGAGTGCCCCAGCGCGACTCCAGGCGTCGTAAAAATGTGCTGTCCAAGATAAGAGGAACCATCCAATCGTTATCAATATATGATTTAGAAAGCTCAACTACAGAACTTAAGCCAGATATCTTTCCATCGAACATCAAGATAATCAATTTACAGATCTCACAATCAGGAATAAACAGAATAAGCTCTAACGCGTTTACATCGCTACGTGATTCGTTAGGATCTTTGAGCATAATTTCCAGTAAATTAAGCAAAATTCCGCATGAATCATTCTTGGAACTCTACAACATTGAGGCACTTGATTTACAGCTCAATGACATCAAAGATGTTCAAGCAAACACCTTCAGAAATCTTAAGTTGAAGAAAATAAATTTGAAAGGAAATAAAATCTCAGAAAATGAATTTTACAACTTAAAAGAATCTTTGACAGAACTGGATATGAGTGAAAATTTTCTAAATGTTTTTCTTTTGAGGTCTTTGGCAAAGTTAAATAAACTCAGCAACCTGAGATTGGCGTGGAATAAAATAAACTCCATACCTGATATAAATGCCCCATGCAACATCCGTACAATAGACTTGAGTCATAACCACCTCCATCACATCAACGGTGAGTTTTCGAACCTTCATAAAGTCTCTGAAATATTTTTATCCGAGAATAAAATTCTGGAAATATCAGATGATGCATTCGAAAACGCTTTTGGATTGACCGTTCTTAATTTAGAACACAATGCTATTCAAAGATTACACCTAAATTGTTTTCAATCTCTACAAAATTTAACTCAACTACACATGGGAACAAACTTTTCAAAGAAACTTCCTCGAAGTGTTTCAAGCTAATCGTAAATTAGTAATATGAGATTTAGATAATAACCATATTAACGAATTAGATTAATTAATATTTGAAAAACTCGATGACTTAAAGAAATACGTTTGCAAAATAATAAGTCAAATAAAAAAAAATGTTTTTAGTCCTCTACCGGGACTCTTAGAACTTCATTTACAGAACAATCTTGTTCAAACTATAGACTCTCATGCATTTATTACCCTTAAAAACCTACAACACATTAATTTGCAGGGTAACCGATTGATCGCTATCGGTGATGTGTTTCCTAATAGAAACTCATCGTTGGTTTCAATACAACTTGGTGCAAATTATTTATCACTGTTGAAAAACAGCTGTCTAAGAGGGCAGGTTAACGTGCAAATAATGTGGCTTAGCCAGAATAACATAAAAATATTAACATCTAATCTTTTCAATGATTTGTTGAACATTCAAAGGCTGTATCTAAAGAATAATAGTATTGGACATATAAAGAATAGGACTTTTATGCACTTGAGAAACATTAAATTTTTAGAATTAAGTAACAACAAGCTTATAAAATTAAGTAATGAGACGTTTTATAAACTTGTAACGTTAGAAGAACCATACTTACAAAATAATCATATAAATCAAGTCGCCAAAGATACCTTTCAATTTTTAATTAAATTAAAAATATTTGACTTATCAGTATCACAGAACGATATTGTAATATTCAATTTTGATATTTCGCTGCCAATCATACAACTTCGACTCAATAAAAACTCGATAGCAATTATTCAAGTAGACTCCCTGAAAAGTTTACCAAACTTGAGTGGCTTAGACATGAATAACAATGACTTGACTTGGGAAGACATTATCCACATACAGATACCAGGACTCAAATCATTAATAATATCGGCAAACAACTTCACCCTATTGGAAAATAAAACTTTTGCTCACCTACCCTCCTTACAGACATTGTCGTTGGAACTATCAAATATAACACAATTGGCAGCAACGATATTCATAAAAAATCAGAATCTCCTGCGAATTAATTTAGCTTTTAATAACTTGCGCGACTTACACAAAGACGTATTTGCTTATACAACAATATTACAAGTGCTTAATCTAAAAGGGAACAATTTCACATATTTCCCCCACCACGCTCTTTTTAATGTAACTTCACTTGAAATTTTAGATTTGTGTAGCAATCAATTACACAGCCTTGATTTCTTCAAGGTTATTGGTTTACAGAACTTGAGAAATCTTAATTTATCCAACAATCGCATTTTAATGCTAAACGAATTCAACTCTCCCTCACTTAAAAACCTTGTAACGTTAAATCTGAACAATAATAAGTTAACAGTTCTACCACCGTATTTTTTTTAACATTCTATAGGATTGAAAGAAATAGACTTATCGCATAATATTTTTAAAAGTATACCCAGTAATGGGTTATCAGAATCAGTACTGCCCGCGCTAACAACCCTTAATATGTCATCTAATTCTTTGGTGCAATTATTACAAACATATCCATCAAAATTATTTCCTCTCTTGGAAGAATTAGTTGTAACAAATACGAAATTAACGATTATCACAAGTAGGGACTTTGAGAATTTCCCATCACTAAAACGGTTAAAACTAACTCAAAATACTATAATTCGTCTTCCGCCGTGAGCTTTCTCTTAGCTAAATAACTTAGAAACGCTTGATTTAAGCCAAAATAAATTAGAAAACATTTGAAGAGAAAGTTTTCAAGGATTGTATTCCACACGCGTACTGAATGAAATGAAATGAAATGAAATACTTCTTTATTTCGTATAAACTTTGCAAGTACTTACGAAACGTCATTAAAAAAAAAACAATTTTATACAATCATTTTTGTGTGTCGAATTAGCACAGCTCAATCCCAAGCGTTTTGGTCGTCTTTATATTCAGATATTTTATAGTATGCTTTTGAACATAATTTCGCTTTAACAATAATTTTGAACTTATTTATAGATAAGTTTCTTAAATTATAAGGGAGCTTGTTATAAAAGCGTATACATTGCCCCATAAAACAGCTACTTATTTTGTGGAGACGAGTGCTATGAACTACCAGATTATTCTTGTGTCTTGTATTTACAGAATGTATATCACATTTTTTACTAAATTTGTCAATATTTTTATGTACATATAACAGATTTTCATAAATATATTGTGATACAACAGTTAGAATGTTTATTTCTTTGAATTTTTCTCTTAGACTAACTCTTGGACCGAGGTTATAAATTCCCCTTACAGCTCTTTTCTGTAGAACGAATATTGTATTAAGGTCTGCAGCACTCCCCCAGAGAAGAATCCCATATGACATTAAGCTATGAAAATAACTGAAATAAACCATTCTAGCTGTTTCTAAATCTGTAAGGCGTCTAATTGTCTTAACTGCATAAGCTGCAGAACTGAGTTTGCCCGATAGCCTTTCAATATGTGGACCCCATTGCAGTTTGGTGTCGAGCATAATACCTAGAAACAGGGTTGACTCGACGGGCTCAATCCTAGATTCATTAAGTTGCACATTGATTTCCATTTGTTTAACATTAGGCATAGAGAATTTTAAAAGTTTTGTTTTCTCATTATTAAGTAATAGGTTATTTACATTAAACCAATTAACAACTTTAGAGAGTGCATTGTTTACTTCGTCAAAATTAACCTGTTGTCGTTTAATGTTAAAAATCAAAGATGTATCATCCGCGAACAACACAATCTCATGATTGTCCTTTACATAATTAGGTAAATCGTTAATATATATCAAGAATAGAAATGGACCTAGAATTGAACCCTGCGGGACACCTATTTTTAAAGCTGAACCTGGAGATGTCTTACCATTAACTTCGACCTTCTGGATTCTGTTGCCCAAGTAAGAAGTCAGGAGATCGAGAGCTTTGTTCCTAATGCCGTAGTGATATAATTTCCTGATAAGAGTATCATGATGTACACAATCAAAGGCTTTTGATAAGTCGCAAAAAATACCTAACGCATCTTGCGACTTCTCCCAAGCCGCAAAAATACTTTTCAGTAACTCAACTGCTGCGTCTGTAGTTGAACAACCCCTCGTAAATCCGAACTGTTTCTTGTGAAGAAGATTATGTCTATTAAAATGATTAAGCAATTGATTAAGTATTAACTTTTCAAAAATTTTACTAAGAGTTGGCAATACAGAAATAGGTCGAAAATTTGAGGGGTCTGATGTGTCACCAGATTTAAATAAGGGTGTAATTTTACTATATTTCATTAAATCAGGAAATGTTCCAGAAGCAACACAGCCATTGAACACTGTGGCTAGATGTGGAGCAATTAAAGTAATAATATATGAAACAGTCTTAACTGACAATCCCCATAAATCCATTGTCTTTTTCATATTAATAGTTTTAAACTGTTTAAGAATATCTTCAGTAGTAACAGCAGTAAATTCAAAGGCTGTGACACATTCTGGTACGCAGTCCTTAAGTAGTATTTCAGCAGACGTGGAAGATGACTTGAGTGACTCTGTAGTTAAAATGGGTATATTAGCAAAAAATTTTTCAAATTCTGTCGCTACTTCCAAGTCCTCTGCAACACTCACATTATTGATCTTTAGTAGGTAGTCGCGACTGCGTGCTTTGGCTCTACCAGTTTCGTTATTGATGACATTCCAGGTAGCTTTTATGGTATTTTCAGCGCATTTTATTTTATTTTTCAAATAAATTGATTTTGCAGCATAACAAGCTTGTCTGAATGTTTTTGAATATTTTTTAACATAATTAATAAAGGCTGAACTATTATTAAAAGCTTTTTCATCGAATATATCACAAAATGTCATAACGGAACTGGAAGATTTCACATCAGACTTACAAAGTCTACAGAAGTTAGACATCTCGTTTAATCATATAACTAAAATACATAAAGACATATTTCGAGGGCTTCAGAGCCTCACAGAATTGTACTTGAGTAGCAACTGGTTATCAACGATATCTGCAAACGCATTTCGAAATTTGAATAAGATTACATTTATCGACTTGAGTCGAAATTACTTTGAAATTATACAAATGAAAATGCTCATAGCATTGGAAACACAAGTGAAAAGTATATCTTTCAATGGTAAGAACATTTTATTTTATATTTACTACATGAGTAATAAACCATTTTCTTTTTCAGAAAATCCTTTGTCGTGTAATTGTGATACTCAAGACGTTTGGCGATGGATGAAAGACCACTACAAGATTGTGATCAAAGGAAGTCGTAATTTACGATGTGAGCAGCCGGCAGAGCTCCATGGTTATAGCTTCATCGATTTACCTCCACAGAAATTTTGTGATATCCCAATAGTAATTCGTATTGCTATACAAGATATACAGACGTATGCGATCGTAGTGTCTTGGCAGAGTCGTAACCAAACCGGTTTAAATGCATATCAAGTAGCTTATTTCAGCGAAGATCATCCAACGACGGTGAGTAATTATTATATCTGTATTTATACGTAGGCCACAAAGTTACGTTACGATAGTTTTGATAAATTTTTACACCTGTATAAAACTAAAAGCTTATAATTTTGAGCAAAATGCTGAATAAAACGTGCACGGCAACCGATACAACAAACATTTGAATACAAAGGCTGTGTATCACTTCAATGGACCATATTTATTTTTCTCGCCTGTGGATGTTCGGTTGTGCTGTGAATCCATTTAAATCTTCCTTTTTACAATGGCTGATGGATACTTGAAAATTTTCAGCACTCAATACAATAGTCGATCATTGATTTATTAAAAGCCGAGCATGAAGTGAGGTAATATTTTATTTTGTCACAGATACGAGGCAAAATTCTCAACGCTACAGCCAGGTCGACTAGACTAAACCATTTGACGCCGGAATTACGATACACGGTTTGCGTGATAGCGGTCGGCAACTTCGGTTCATCGACATTACCGAGCTCTACGGTACCAGACGCCCGAATAGCTCTTTCGCCAGAAAATTCAAGCATAAACTTATACGGAGATGAACAAATTTTTAACCATCTTCGCCCTTACATGAACGATTCATTGAGCAGTATGTGCACTAGCGTTAGCACAATAGAAATCTTCGGAGCGGCGATAGACAGTTCGTTTTCCAAAACATACATGGATATAGCAGATATATTGACGAGGAGACTTAGTTTGGTTGTGGGTTGTTGTATCGGGTTTATTGTTTTCGTCGTACTAGTTTCCGCTTTAGGTTATATAAAGACTAAGAAACTTCAAGTTATCGCAAAGGCTGAAGTTCAACAAGCACCTCAGTATATATTATATGGCAATTTCAAAACCCAAACCTCTACTAGGTTCAAACTACGGATATGGATATAAATACCATTACGAATAAAACGACAGTACAATGCAAACACGATTGAAAATTGATTGTTTAATCACATGTGTATTGTGTCCAAGTCTGAGAACTTAAAGAGCGGTACAAGATTGGATTTTCCAATTTTATTCCCCTATGAATATGATGCCACTCACGCTGAAATAGATCCTTTCATACCTTCATCGTCTTTAATGCCTCTTCAGGAAGTTTGGCAGACAGGAATGAATTATTACAACTACGAGCTATCAATAACGAAATGTGTGATAATCGAAAAAGCTTCATGTCATCAGGGTACTTTTTTCTTGCAATATAATTTATAATATATATTATTATTAATATATATAATTATTATTTTTTTGTTCTACGTTGCTGGAAAAGTCCTAACATGTTTTCTTAATTTTATTTACTCGTATGCCAAACTTTCATATACTTTTTTGTCTTGTGACTGTATATTATGTACAATATTAATACCATTCGCTATATATATATATATATATATATATATATAAATATTATTTGTTATATTGCAAGAAAAAGGCAGCGATAGCCGAGTGGATATACCAACAGACTGCCATGCAGAGAGTATCGGGTTCGAATCCACGGCGCGCACCAATGACTTTTCGGAGTTAGGTGCATATTGAATTGTTAATTATCGCTTGTCCCGTGCCTCGGAGAGCACGTTAAGCCGTCGGTCCCGGTTGTCATGAAGATCTTTGACAGTCGTTACAAGGCGTCAGTAGCTGTTAAATAAACTGACACTAGTCTAAACCATGGAATATCGCTATCCCTTCGGGTTGCGGAGGTCAGATAGGCAGTCGCCCTGTGGAAAAGTGACTGAAATAACGCTATGAGAAAGATATATATATATGAGTATACAATAAGTATTAGAATAAATTTTAAAGTACATTGTGCGTAATAAGTCAGAACTAGGTATGTACTGCTCTACTATTTGTAATTCAAAGTAATAATTGTACAATAGAAACCATTAAACAGTCTCATACGGTGTAATAAGCAAAAACGAATATTTATACTCACAAATTTCTAAGTAGATATAAATATTATAACTAGTTATTGTACCGATAGATTTAAATAAAGACTCTGTAATAAATAAACGAAAATATCAGACTCATTTTAGTGTAATCAAAAGTAATCGTACCAATGGAGCGAGTTTTGTTAATAGTTATCTGTTTTTAATCCATCGCAATCCATTTGAAATTAGTTTAAAGACTGTAGAATTGGTAATAAAACTTTAAAAACAATTATTATAAGAGTTTTTTTTTATTTTACTTAACCTAAACACCATGTTTGTGAAGTTCAAGACATTCATCAAAGATATTAATTACAGTTAGAATATTTCATTTAACGAAAAAAAATTGTTATTAACCATGGACAGATATTAAATGAATAATACTGACAATTCCACAAACAACTTAAGACGTTCTTTTGTGGAATCTTCGCTGCCGATTGGTTCGACATAGTTATCGGGCCACCAGACGTAATTAACATTTCATATTGACTATGTTTTCCTTATTGCTGAATTCGATTGAAAGAATATTTATATAACAACTAGCTGACCCGGCGAACTCCGTATCGCCTTTTTAAGGTCTTTTTTCTCATTCCTTTTTTTCCATCCATCCATCCGGGCTTAAGAAATTGACCAAAAAAATAAAAAGTAAGTATATATTTAAGTTGGACCACCCTTATGACTTAGGGGTTTGAAAAATAGATTACGACCAATACTCAGACCTAAAAAATATACATATAAAATTTCATGCAAATCGGTCCAGCCGTTTAAAAGGAGTATTGTGACTAACACTGTGAAAGGATTTTTTAAATCCAGTTTGCACCTGTCGTGAACAACTTATCTAGTGATATGATTCAACTACTAATACGGCTATTAAAAATAGGGGTTAGTGTTAAAAGGGGGATAATTAAGGGTTGTTTGTATTATTTGTGCCACATCATAAAGAAATTGAAATAAAAAATTATGCCAAAAAATCTAAAAAGCGTTTGGGTTTGACTACCCTTTATGAATTAGGGGTTGGAAAAATAGATTACGACCGATTTTCAGATCTACCAAATATCTATAAAATTTCATACAAATCGGTACAACGGTTTCGGAGGAGGATTATATCACTAACACTGTGAAATTGCTGAATTGTTTCACTAACGCTGAGCAACGATATTTTGACTCCAGTATGCGTCTGGCGCGTATGACTGATCTAGTGATATGATTAACTTACCAAGATGGCTATTAAAAATAGGGGTTGGTGTTAAAAAGGTGAAAATTAAGAGTTGTTTGTATTTTCAATGCCATATCATAAAGAAAGAGAAATAAATAAAATGTCGAAAAAATAAATTAATTAAAATGCGTGTACCTACTTATTTATGTACGCGCGTGAGAAGTTATACTTCTTTGGCATCATTAAAAATATTCACTTTTTATTTTTATCAAAAGAAATTCATGCCATCAGTTCATTTATTTTCATGAATATTTATTATTTATTCAATTTCATACTTAATAATAAATATTAAAATTAATATTTTAATTTGATGTTGGTTTTTATTTTTTACCACATTTTTTTATTAAATTGATTTATTTATTTTGTAGATATGAAATAACGAATAATAAATATATAACATTAATAATTTAATAAAAGGTACTTAGTATTAATTATATTAAATAATATTATTTTAATTTATATCACTAAATAATACATATGGATAGTTAAACTCAATTATATTAGAGCACTTGAAAAAATATATAAGCACAATTTTTTCACAAATATTTACGAATAGTAAATAATATAAATCAAAATATTCAGTTTAAATCACTACTGCGTATAATTTATCAGCACATTTATAATTCACACTTATACGAAACTAAAACACGTGTTGTGAATGTAGATACCAAAAACTTCTCCCGTGAGAATTTTTGTCACACATGCGCGCGCATCGTAAAATTTCACTCTCATAATTTTTTCATAACGCGCCTAAAGAAGCATAACTCCAAAAAAGCTTACACAGTAAAATGATGCCAAATGATAATTGGACCAATTATATTATGATGTTAAAGATATTAATTTTACTAAAAATGTCCCGTCCGCCATCTTAGATCCCCAAATAAATGTCATTTTCGTGATCAAAATCCATGAAAACCCCGAAAATGATACCCATATTAAATTTATTAAAAATGTTAAAATTTATCCAGCTGCTTCGGAGGAATATTATCTATCACTAAGCAACGATTTTTTTGACTCCGGTATGCGCGTGGCGTGGACCACAGAATTGATGTAGTGATATCAATAAATTATTAATATGGCTATTAAAAAATAGGCGTTAATGCTAAAAGGCTGAAAATTAAAAATACTTAGTTGTATGTATTTTTAATGCCACATAATACAAATATAAAAATAAAAAAATGTCCAAAAAATAAAAAAAAATCTTTTTGGGTTGGCCATCCATATGATTTGGGGGTTTGAAAAATAGATTACGACCGATTCTCAGGCCTACCAAATATTCATACAAAATTTCATACAAATCGGTCCAGCCGTTTCAAAGGAGTATTTTAACTAACACTGTGACACGAGAATTTTATACAGGGTGTAAAAAGACCCTTAACGAAAACTGTAACCCCATGTTCTACCAATCACTACGAACATTTTTTACTTCGACAACATACCTGGGCAATTACTGGTTCAGGAGATATTGAGGTTTAAAGTTAGTATGGATTTTTTCTAATTAGGTACAAAATCGATGCATTTACTTCGTCAATATGTTCTTTAGATGCCCTATGACCCCATGGATAAGTAGGTATTTCAAGCATTGCACGCGCGCGCTTTTAAATGCGGTTTAAAAAATGTGAAAATTAAAAAAAACATTTCCCAGGTATTATTTCTGGATAGTATGACTTGGCATGATGTCCACAACGAGTAGACTTCGGCTTGGTGATGGGTCTTGTGACACCCTGTATATATAGATAAAGTTAACAGGGAGAAAACGTAAGTACGTTTTGTACTAATTTTACTATAATACTAGAAGATGCCGCAGCTTCGCCCGCCCGTTTCTTGTTGATCCAGTGGGTGTTTCGGGCATTTCCCTCTTAGTACATCCCTTTGGCCTACAATGAAAATTTGTAGAGATGGAGTATTTAGTGGTAACATAAGTATGGGCTATTCTGATAATTGTAATTATGTGTACGCTATAACACTGCAAAGTTTGATCAAAATCCGTCCAGTAGTTTTGCGTGAAAAAGTAGGTAACAAACATTCATCCATCCACCCACTAAGTATCACAAACTTTCGCGCTAATAATAGTAGTAGAATTTGTATAGTTACCATGTATTTTCAACTAATCCCTACACTCTGCATATAGCAACTGACGTAATATATTGATCCGTCTCAACTTTCAATTGTAGCCAATACATGAGAAGCCAATTTAATCTAGAGATAGCACTTCAAGGATAAATAATTCGGTTATTGACAGCTATCAGTACACAATCGAATCTTTTTTATTGTGTAATAGAATCCAATTTAAATCTTGTAGAAGGAGTTAACGTCTTCGCGTCCACCTCGAATGTTCTGTCCCTATTTAATGGATTAAATGAATTATGCAGTAACAAGAGTCGCGAACAAGTGAGTCTTCGTGGTACTTTTGCACCCGCCTCCTCAGTGACATTTAAATGATACAGATTACTTTTGTCGACAAAGAGGATTCCAACAAAATAGTTGAAATTACTCATTCAATAATACGGCATTCATTAGAACATAATTGTAGATTTTATACCATTGTGTATTACAACTAACACAAAATTAGTAACACGTATTTTATAATTAGTATTCGTTAAATTATATTAGAGGTCACCATAGATTACATACAACATTCTCATAGATCCCTTTTACTCACACATTCTCAATATGTGCATATTTTAGCCATATATGTATATGGCATAGTATATGTATACTATAGGTATAGTATATGTATACTATAGGTATAGTATATGTATACTATACGTAGTTACGTACCATGGTTTATCCAATACAAGTCATACCTACTTACATATTTCACCATAGGATTGCCCAGACTACACACGTCAAACTTGATTCACTTTTGCCAACAACAAAACTTTCATCTTTGCGAGTCTGTCCCTATTGCTTTAAAAGATAATCGATACAATTCTCATATTAAGAAGAGGCCCACGCCTAGCAATGGGACTGTTTATACATATACAGGGCCGATGATTACGCTAGCTGATGGTAAACTAACAATGAAATGTTAAGCGAAGGTTATCATTCCACGTAACCTTCCTGGTCCTGAAAAGCTTTTTCACACCCCGTATTAAAGCCTTGAAATCTTATGAAGTAGGAAGTACTTTAGTCAGGGAGTTCGACATTTTATAGCAGGGCAAAGATGGTATTTCCAATAAAAGTTAACCATTAAGACATATCTATAAAAGTATAAAGTAATTTGTTTAACTTATAGGTGCTACGTTCCCCTATTTTCACATTCGTAGAATCTTTTCATGATCGAGAAAGGAGGACAGCAGTCTACGGTATGCCTGCTAATGTTTTTATAATGGGTAAGTAAATCTGCAAATTCCTTTCACCGCTCGTTTCACGCCTGCATCCGAGATACATTAGCATTGCCCAAAAGCTTGTGGCATACATACATGAACACTCCTGTATTTGCCGAATAGGTAGATGTGGTTGCTTTAAGAGTAGAATATTTCATGTGTAACATCGATTTAGTTTTTTTGACAGATGCATATCAAGCGACTATGATATTGTCATTAATATAATCGATTTACAAGCGGCGCATGTTAGAATGCAGGCTCTGTACTCATTATTCTACCGTTGGTTATATATATCACTATCACTACTTGTACTATGTACTGAATCGATATATTGCAAATTGTTTACATTGCAGCCCAACATTTGGAGGAGAATCTTTAAGCGTTATAGCTGGGTAATGTATGTTTTTACAGACAGCGCTATGGCCATCGTTCACATCTAATTATCTTTGATTGTAGATATGGAGCAACAGGTTGATGGTCAGCATTTGATGCCTTTAAAGCTGCCTTAGTCTCTTCTTACTCATACAGACATAACTTATAGTGGTCTTCTGACACAAGTATTTCGGTACTTAAAATAAGGCCGCCGAAACGTATTATCAACTAGTTTTCTAAGAAGTGTTAATGGAAATAAAAGTATGATATTAAAGTATAGAAGTTTTCATTCAAAATCTAGCCCAGATGTTTTGACCGCAAACATAAAAGTAAACATATGCCACAGGACTATTGAACTAAGCATATTATAATTTGCTTAATACGCATAGAGCGAGTTAATAATGCAAATATCAAATTTAACGTAAATGCTCCTATTACCGCCAGTTTTAGCTGTCTTAAGATTCACTTAAAAACAATAGATTTAAGCTGTTATGTTAGGAAAGTTGTTATAATTTATAATTAATCCCACCGAAGTATTCTTTGCAATTCAGTACTTAAATTCAATATTCAATAACACAATAGTTACTTAATAATTATTTAATCCAAAATAGTAGTTGATTCTATTACCGACCCATAGAATGCGGCAAGATTCTATTACCAATTTTTCTACTTCTTTTACCGACCGCTACGAAGTTGTCACTTCTTCTATACTATTAAATAAAATAAAAAGTCGTTTTTAAGGTATTTATTATATAATAACAATAGTTATGAGATCAACATTATTACAATATGAACGTAATTATTTATTGCAACGCTTAGAGCACTTATTTTTTGGTATTTTAATTAATAAAACCTGACTTCCCGAGATAGATAATCCAGTTTACCAGTATTTTTTCTTCCTCCTTCGTTAAAACAGTTTGTTTTCCACAATGTTCATTTCTATATTTATTATTTCTCTTTTCACGCAGAGTTGTCCTCTGTAGGCCATAAGTTTTTGAAGCTTCGTATATGCTGGTCCTTTCATTTATAGCTACAAGCGCAGCTTCTAGTTGAACAGAGGCGTACAGCTTGCGCTTCTGCGGCTCCATGATTCTATAAAAGAACACAATGAACTTAATTCTTCGAAAGAAGCTTTAAAAAGTTACATGGCCGCCATTCCGTCACGCCATTATTATTTGATTTGAAAACATATGAAATATAGCCAATGCCATGAAGTCAAGAATGAAATTGGATAGCAAATATTATTTTACATTAATAATATGTCCTGTGACAAAATCTCTCAAAACGTCACGTATGCAATAAATAAGCCAATTTGTTCAAAACTCAGATTATTAGAACAAAATAATCTGAGGTTCAAAAATATACATTTTGATTTTGTGTACTGTAATATTACCAAAAATATCGTCACAGCTGTTAGTCGGTAATTGAATCAAGAATGAAGGTTACAATATTATATAGGGTTACAATATATAAGCGACCAATAAAGTTAATAATAAACAGATAAACTATCTAGGAATGTTGTTAAATTCGTTCTCATAGCTATATTATTTCTTTTAATGTCAGTTAGTCTTTAATTCAGATAATAAAGGTTATTTACAGTGTAATATTATTATAATAATAGGAATATTGTCTAACGTTGAATCAAGTTTTAAACAAAAACTTTAAGAAATAGCTTTGTCGTTAATAGATCTAACGAGGTATGTTTTCAAAATTTAACAACGCCATGGGTCGTTATTAGAATCAAGTTTTGAAATTTCGATTCTATTAGCGCCTTAAATTAAAACATGATTTTATAGCACAAAACCCAATAAAAAGTATTATATTAAGAGTTAGTTTAGAAAAAGAATACATACGTTACAGTTATAATGTGATAGCAAGAAGACAAATCCATTTTTAGTGTATTATTTTCCTTAAGTAATATTTAGGTGTACTTACGTGGCTGGAGACGCGACACTATGAAATGTGCGTCCGTTTCGGGCGCGTTCCACTCACTTTCAAATTATTTCTTTCACTGGCTATTTAAACACACAAACTTTACTCTTTTTGTTGTCCAACAAAATTATGTAACTAATTTTTAAGGTATGAGTTTTCTGGAACCTATATTATGTCTAATATGAGTGATTTAAAAATTAGATCGTTAATAGAGTACACATTTTAGGGGGTCGTTAATAGGAGCTTTTACGTTATTTATCGAGTAGCTCAGTTTGCTAGCGGCTTTAGCTTAATTAGTATAAACTTTAGTGGTTTTGTGGTTGCAATAAAATAAACATGAATGGTAAATACCATTAATTAGATTGGCTGGACGCTTCGGTGTCGTATGTTTGGCTTATGTTTACATATATTTTTGACAACAGATTTAAATCCTGCGGTGATTCTGCTGAAATCTCTACTGCATACATTTCAAGTGTGTATGTTTGTATATTGTGTTTTAACTTGAAAAAGGCGGCAACGAATTTCATACATTTAAACATATAAATACATAACACCTTACGCAACAAAAAATAACCTTTGTCGCTCACATAGATTACTTTTTCTTGCGTAAGGGATTAAAGTAGGGAATGAAAGTTATTTCGGGTAAAATATGATGTTTGAAGTTAAGACATAATTGAGTTTTTTTGTTATATAATATACTAGGTATCACCTTTCATTTGAGAAGCCGCAAGCAAAAGCTTGTAAACAATAATAAAGAGATGCGCCATTTTTGTTTTGTTTAATATTAACAGACATACAATTTAGCCAATTATAATAGTCTCACATGAACGCACTTTATCAAAATAACTTCTAGTCTGCGGCAACAATTTTTGTTTAAAGGTTTTTTGGGCTGTACTAGTTGAATCGATGTTTTCAGGCATGCTCACATTCGGATGAAATACGGCAGTCAACACTCGTGTTGCAGTTTAGTGACTATTGCATTGAATAGCAGCTACGCCTGCATTTCTTTTTTTATTTGACCTTTTCTGACTGATGTCACGGGAATTTCGAGAAATCACTTCTTGGTGCCCCCTACGGTCCCCAATGAGGGACAACGGTTTGTATGACTCACACATTGCTGTATTGTGTCTGGTGTTCTCTGCGTCTGTTAGTAAAATGTTTTAAAGTCCTTCGCAATAGAGAATTTGTTCATAGTGCAAAAGTTGTCCTGAAAAATATTGACACAAAAACTGCCAAAGATCTTTATATTTATATAGACCGATCGATATATCCAGATAGAGCCGAGACCGATGGCATAACGTGGTCTCCAAGGCACAATACAATCGATAGTTATATGGTGCGCCCTGTGAGTTTGAACCTAGTACCCTCTGCATGACAGTCTGTTGACAACCTCTCTATACCATCGCTACTGCTCTAGCCGGTTTATTGGTATGGGTGAGTCCAGCTCCTATGGCACAACACAGTATTAATAGAACTATAAATAAAGGAACTACAAACTCATATTTTATCTATATTTACTCGGCTTGGAACTAGGTATGTTGATATCTCCACTAGGCTGTTGCTGTCTCGACCATAACGGGCCAATTTGCCGCCGAAAATGATAAAGGATCTTAGGCACGCGACTGGTTTCAGTAATCTGATCTATTCTTCAGCGGCTACAAGCTGACCTACTACAGAACTGAGATCCACGAAATTTGAATCTGCATCGCTTGTCAACGCTGTCACTGTCATCGTCATCAACATACATACATACATACATAGACTCACGCCTGTTTCCCGGAGGGGTAGGCAGAGACTACGGAACGCCATTTGCATCGATCCTGACATACCTCACTTGCTTCACTCACTCCCATCAAGTTTCTCATGCATGCTCTTCTGTTAAGGGTACTTCTGACTTGTCTTTTTTTCAGGATGTCTCCAATCTGGTCTGAGAACGTCCGCCTAGGTCTTCCCCTTTGTCCTGTAACATTCACACTTGCCTTATATATCTTCTTTGTCAGTCTATCGTCATCCATCCTCTCCATGTGCCCAAACCATCTTAACATGCCTTTCACAATGCTTGTCACTACATCTTCTTTTACCCCACACCACTCTCGTATCACACAATTCTTTACCCTGTCGGTCAAAGACACACACCACACGTACTTCTCAGTGCTCTCATTTCTACAGCATTTATTTTACTTTCAAATCTCTTCTGCTATACCCAACTTTCACTACCATACATAAGGGTAGGCACTAACACGCCTCTATGTACAGCCAAACGTGCCTTCTTGGACACGTTTTGACTGTTCATAAACGCTTTCAGAGCTCCATTCACACTATTACCTGCATTAACTCTCCTTCCAATATCTTCTTCATTCTTACCATCTCTTGTAAACAACGTACCTAAGTAAACAAACTCATTCACTTGTTCCACTCGCTGTCCATCGATCAAAACATTACAAGCCGTAACGCATTCCTCCTTTTCAAAAACCATAACTTTCGTTTTACTTACATTCACTTTCATTCCTTTCCTCTCTAACGCACCATGCATGATTGCTACCATCTCCTGCAACTCCTCCGCTGAAGATGCAAGTATTACCTGATCATCAGCATAAAGGAGTCATTTGACGAGTAACCCATCCTTAATCCGCAGTCACTATGTTTTAAATCTTGCAAACAACTGTCCATGAAGAGGTTGAGACAGCCACGGGGACGCTACACATCCCTGTCTATCACCTTTCTCGATGGTAAACCAGTCAGTGTATGCCCCGTTTATCCTCACACAAGCTCTAGAATCCTCATAAAGGGATTTCAGAGCTCGAACGAGGCTGCTGTCCACCCCATTCATTGACAGCACCGACCACATTTCATTCCTCACCACTTTATCGTAAGCCTTTTCCAAACCCACGAATGCGCAATAGACCTTTTGACCGTTGGCCAAAAACTTTTCGGCTATGCTTTGCAAGGAAAAAACCTGATCTGTGCATCCCATACCCTTTCGGAATCCCGCTTGTACATCCCATATTTTCTTGACGGTTACTTCCATAACTCTTTCAATAAGTACCTTTGCCTACAATTTGCCAACAATGCTGAGAAGGCTAATGCCTCTATAGTTTTTGCAATCTTGTTGCGAGCCTTTTCCTTTATAAAGAGGCACAACTACAGCTGTGGCCCAGTCATTAGGTACTCGGCCGGTGCTCCAGCACAAGTTATATAACCGCTGCAACTGACCAACTATGATGCCCTGTCCAGCCTTCAGCATTTCGACTGTAATCCTATCATACCCTGCAGCCTTACCTACTTTCATACTTCCCAGTGCCTTCACGATCTCATCCACGCCAATAACGCTTTCATCATTGCTATCGTTACCATTCATTACAGCTATCGGTGTCTCTATCGCCGATCTTTCAAATAAACTTTCAAAATACTTTTTCCATCTCTTCAGCACGCAATCATCATTTACTATCTTTCCATTCTCGTCTCTGATGGATGTGTGTTCTGAGGATTGCGTTCTTCCTCGAACTGCACGAACGGATTTCTAGAAAAACTTAATGTTCCTCTGGAAATCGTCAGATAATCTGCTATCAAACTCATCTTTGTTTTCCTCTTTTTTCCTTTTAACCATTTCTTTCACTATTCTTTTTGACCTAACAAACTCCTTTCTTGCTTCATCTATGTCTACACTCGTTGCTTTTCCTATTCTTTCATTTCCTCTGGCAGCCAACCAATCTGACCAAGCTTTTTTCTTCTCTAACACAGCTTATTGTACATCCTTGTCCCACCATGTATTCTTAACCTTTCGTATTTTCCTTCTCTTGATCACACCACATACTTCAGACGCTACACATACTACCTCTTCTTTAAAGGCCTGCCATAATTCTTCCATATCATTTATGCAATCAAACCTCTCAAATTTTGTTATCAATCTTCGTTCATTATCCTTGCAGTTCCTCAAAATCTCTCTTAAACACTCCCAAAACTACTGCCTTTCGTCTTGCTCATGTTGTGACATACCCGTAACTATATTGACCGGGGCGTACACCCCCACAATAAAGAGACGAGTAAGTCCTACTTTCATTCTCATCCACAGTAGCCTAGCATTTACACATTCAAACTCTTTTACACACTTATTCATTCGCGCAGACAGTATTACACCAACACCCTTACAGGCTCTGGTGGTACTATCTACCCCAGACCAATACGCCGTATATGCGCCATGCTTGGTGATTTCATCGTCATCAAATACGAATAAATTACTCACACTAACTACATTGTATCCACAGGACTACAATTTAGTTCCAATAATGCTGAATTGGAACTTAGCTGTACGCAGCGTAACGGAATTAATAGTAGGTGCACTAAGATAGTCAACATAATATTTGTATTAAAATAATTCTAAGCCGAAGACTAAATGGGTTAACGCTTAGTCGTAATTGTCAAAAAATAGTGACAAAACATTCAATAAACTGATAAGTGGGCTCAAAGATCAAGATATGAAATCAACATGCTAAATACTCGTATATCAGAGTCAGTTGCCAAAACGCAGGCGCCATGAAAGCTAAGGTTACAAAACAATTGGAATGCTATACACAAAGAGGCAGCACGCAGGAGTTTGAATAGTTAACAAGATGCAAGATCACGGTAAAAACCTATGATCAACAACTCACGAACTTATCTGTAACGTACTCGTATTTAGGTTTATAGTATAGAGTCTACATGCAGACATACGGACAAACAGACTGCCTGACGGCGATGTTTATGAAAACTTACTGTTGACTTCAATCAGTCCCATCGAATACGAAATTGTGAAAATGCCAAACAAATCATAACTACAGAACAGCCTTATCAACCACGGTCAACATTTACCAAAGGCACAAAATATTTAAAGACTACAAAAGATTTTTGTTTCACAAGTTTGTTGGAAGATGATTTGCTGTAAATGCCCCGTTGAATCATCTAATAAGAATTTACTACTAAGATCTACCCGTTATCACAATAAGCTGGTGTAATTGCTTTGTAGATGTTTTAACTCGTCGCCCACTGAAACATAAAACAAAAATATACATCTTGTGATTTGAAATAAAAGTTAAATTATTTTAAAATGCTTACTGTCTACAGCACAACGATTCGAGCTTCTGTTCGAATTCAGCACGAATTATATTTTATTTCATCAGTCTTCTTATTTTTAAGCAGACAACGCCCAGTCTAGGACGTCTCATATTAACATTGAATCGAAGGAGCCCAAGTACTCTCAGACTCGAAGTTACAATTGATGGACCTCGCAAAGAGTTTCTCGTATTGGGATCGAACACACAACATTTGGTGCTACCAACAATCGCTACGCCATACGTGCAATACTCCAAACATATTATTCCAAAAGGTGAAAAGTAACTCACATTTAACAAACCAAAATCATAACACAATTCTCACACCATAACCCGACAGCATGATAATAATAAGCCCCATTACTCTTTCACCACTTTTACAGCTGAGTATACTTGCCATTCGCACACACTTACTCCGCTTACTTTGCGCAGAACAATGGCACGCATTATTGAAACAAAGACGCATTTAACGTACGACCCGAATCACACCCGGAGTGACCTAAGCAGACTCGCGTGTGATGCTACACAACGTCAGTATATGTTACATAAGCTCAGTTATTGTTCTTGAAAGAATTTTAGTAAAGATATCTCTACTTTTGTCTATTAGATAAAAATCTTTTAAGTAATAGTTACAGATAGCCAGTATACTAGGATTAACAAAAGATACCTTCTTTGGTACTCTTCCCTCTATAAACTACGCTTTTGTCGTATAGGTACATGCCAAGCCATAAACCAATGTAAATTGTAGTTAACCTGAGTAACCCCAAAACGAATTGGCTTTTGTTCGAACTCGGCTCCGTTGCCCACACTCGCAGACCCAATTAAAATTTTCAAATAAAACATAATTTGCGATGATCTACTGATGATATTGATATGAGATTTTATAAATCGCCTCTTCGCATTAAAAGTGTACAATTACCGAAAAATTCGAAAATTGAGTTAATATGCGGAAACGTTTAGTATCACCAGTATTTTTCTCTTGAATACCGACTAAAGAGCGTAGTTCATCAAAAACTCGCTAGATTGCGCGATGTTTAGTTTTAAATTGGCTGAAGTGAGAACTTCTGTCGCGCGAATACTGTATAACTTTTAGTTACGGTAAAACGACCGAGCAGTGCACGCGTTGTGTCGCTTCAAAAGTGTACAATAACGGAAATTTGACGCTAAGGTAAGCTTTCTATTTCATTAGTAATATACAATCTCAAAATTATACACTTATTGCTGTAAACTTGTAGCAAAGTTTGAATCGATGCTCCCTTTAAAATTGTATAATTATGTAATTGTACAGTTTTTGTGATAAAATATGAATAATACTGTCCTGATCTTTTCCATTAAAACTATGATTTTCCTAAATTGTATACTGTTTTAGATATTTTTTGTGAAAAGTGATGTTGTAATTTAAAATTGTCTACTTTTTCTCATAAATCTGACGTCAGAAATAGTTTAATCCCGAGAATGTTTACTTTTTAATAAATAAATGAAAGATTATTTTAATTTTCGTTAATATTGGCTATTTTATTAGGTATCTATACTTTCACTGTGATTCTGAAACATAGAGCGACTTGTTTCAACGAGTTTGGCAATGTTTTAATAGACGGCACTGCGACGGATCGTCGGGGGCGAGTTGCCGCGCGTTAGATACCTACAAAACCTACAATAGCCGCGACAGCTAGCCGTCGCGTCCGACTGTTCATTGTAGTGCCGGCTCTAATTTTATGTTTTAAAATGTTTTCTTTCTTTATTCAAATTAAATTAAATGCTTTTGAAATGGCACAAAGAAGTAAATTTTTAGAGAGCTTGAAAAAGAATATAATTACTCAGAAAAAAATAAATGATCCGCCTATTGCTGATTCTGAAGTGGAATCGATGGACATACTTCATGAAAATAACTCACAATGTGTAATAAGTCAAAACTTAGGTATGTTTTATATTACTATTTTATAAAATCAAATTACTTATTATGAGATTTTATTTTAGTTAGATATTTATTTCACTATAATATTTTTCATTGACAGGTTTAGAGGACGATTTACATGAAACGACTGAAAATCCTCAGGAAGGTTCACAGGAATCGAACGAAAGTCCCCAGGAAGCTTTGCAGGAAACGAATGGAAATTCAGATTTACAACAACAATGTATTGCACAAGAAATTAACGCTTCAGAGGAGCAACTACTTCAGAAAATTGGTAAGATGGTCTATCTATATTTTTTTTAGTTTTTGTATGAGAAATAACTGTCTAAGTATTAGGTATTTATAACACTTTCATATTTTGACAGGTTTACAGGACAATTACAGGAAACGACCGAAAATCCCCAGGAAGGTTTACGGGAATCGAACGAAAATCCCCAGGAAGGAAATGGAAATTCAGAATTACAACAATGTATTGTACAAGAAATTAACGCTTCAGCAGAGGAGCAACCACATCAGGAAATTGGTAAGATATCTATCAATTTTTTTTTAGTTTTTGTAGGAGAACTAACTGTATCTAAGTCAGATATTTTATTTTAGATTCATCAGATAGCAGTGACTCCGATTCCACAAGTTCTTCATCCAGTTCGTCTTCCTCTGGAAAAGATTTTTCTACTGATGACAGCGTAGCTGATCCCAATTTCAATATTAGCAATGATTTAATTTTATCACAAAGTAGTTCAGATTCTGAGTCAACTTAAGATGAAAATCCATCGGTTCAATTAATCCATACGGATTAATCACAGACAGAGCTAGTTTCATCGAAAAAGAAAACACGTAAACGTCTAGCTAACCCAACAAAATGGAAAACAAATATAATAAAACGATTGAGGCATGTAGGTAAAAGCTATCCTACTAAAAATAAAGTTGTAAGCGAAAAATCTGTGAAGCCTCCTCGCGGAGAGAAATGCAGGCAGAAATGTTCTACTCTCATTTTGGAGGAACAAAGGCAAAAAATTTTTGATGCATATTATGCTTTACCAGATACACTACATAAACGTCATTTTATTGCCAGTTGCATTGAAGAGATTAAGCCTTAATACGTCTACAAATCTAGCAATAGGCCACGCAAAAATAATTTAATTTTTTTCTTGAATGATGGCACAAATAAAAAAACTCGTGTTTGTCAAAAGTTTTTCATAAATACACTTGATATTTCCTTATCAATAATTAGAACAGTGTGACATAAGCTGTTTGAAACAGACAACCCGGTGCCAGGCAAACACGAACATCATCACCGCGAGGAGTCATTAAAAGACAGTGCTAGAGAATTCATTAGAAACATACCAAAAATAGAAAGTCACTACGTTCGCGCTAATACTAGTCGAGAGTATATAGATGGAGGCAGAAATTTGACTGATATTTACAAAGATTATGTTCAATTGTGCACAGAAAAAAGAGAGGGCCATATTAACTACGTAATGTTCCATAGAATTCTTAACACAGAGTTTAATATTAGTTTTTTCACTCAGAAGAAAGATGCTTGTGAAGATTGTACTGCCTATAATAATGCATTAGACTCTCAGAAGGAAGAAATTAAAGATCATTATGAAAACCACCTTAAGGAAAAAGAATTGTCAAGAATAAAATAAGAGAAAGTTAAAACAGAGGCCCAAAGTAAATCATCGTTAACTGTTGCGGTTTATGACTTGCAAGCGACGTTGTCATGTCCAAAAGGCGAAATTTCAACATTTTATTACGTGTCAAAATTGAATTCATACAACTTTACCATCAACGATTTGAAAACGAAAGATGTAGAATGTTAAAAGAACAAGTTCATAATAAGTATGTATATGCATGCGGTAGCAACGATTCCCAGTCTTAAATCAATAACGCATAAGTTCCTTATTAAAGGACACACTCAAAATGAAAATGTTTCGGCCCACTCGGTTATTGAGAGAAATAAAAAAAAATCACTTAGATCTGGACCAATATACAGCCCAGATCAGTATGTTTCATTGATCAGAACAGCTAAAAAGACTGGGAAGTCTTACAAAGTAAATGAATTCAATTATACTCAATTTAAAGATTTCAAATCTCTTTGCAATGAGCAAAGAGATTTGAATTGTAGGACGGATTGTCTTAAAATTCACTAAAGAAAATCGTGGTTGCTTTTTTTATAAAACTTCCTATAGTCAAGAAGATTTTAAAATGGTAAAGATTGGACCCACCACTGCAAAAGGTCTTCGAGATAATTACCGTTTTAAAGCAGTATATAACGCGCCAATGAAAATTGCCGATCAGAAAAAACGAGGTTTATTAGCTTTAGTTGATAAGAAAACTATTCCCGAATATTATGGTCCATTTTATGAAAATCTATAATCTCTAAGAAATAGACAATAATTTAAAATAGAACAGAATACAAATTGAATTGATATAATTGTATTCTTTTGATATCTTTTTCTTCTGTTTCATTCTTTTTCATTTTATTAAATTAATATTTAAAGCTTTTAATATTTCATACAATATATTAATACGTATTAACAATACTCAAAAGACTGGATAAAGTTAGTAATAATTTAAAAAATATAACTTTAATGCTTAGATCTTAAGCTTATTCAGTAAGACTGAAATACCTTAGTTAACAAGTTCCTAACTTAGTGCCATGTATGATTAATGTGGTTGAATCAACCACTTAATATTATTTTATGTTATCTTTTTTGGAGCCATTTTGTTTTATTTGTATAAGTTTTAGTTCATATTTAGTAAAATAATGTCATAATTGTATTGAAAGAAATAAATATTTCATAAAATATTATCGTTTTATTGCCTGAAATATTGTTTTTTTTCCTGTATTTAATTACATTTAATAAGTTAAATACTTATGTTTAAATTAAATCATAAAAATGATGCAACTTTTTATCTAGAAAAGTATTAAAACTCAAAACGATTTTTTTCTTACCTATTTTTCGGCTACTATATAACAAAATTAATATATAATATTATGTTAATTTGAAAGGCAGATAGTTTAAATAGCAAAAAAAAATTGTGATGAAAAGATTATATATATAGTGGCCTTTTCATCTATATTCAGATGGTTTACGCAGTGATTGTAAATTATTGCAGACACTTCTTCTGATGACTGTACAAGCCAATTCTGGAGCGGCAAGATCGACCGCATCCAGAACATATGTGCAATGTGTTTGGTGGGTTTGATGGAAGATTGTCACTTTGGTGCCGTTTGGCCCTAGTGTCGGCAAGCCTGTCGAACCACTCTGTGTCATGGCGCTTTATACCCTATGCAACTTGATATCTCCACTGGTCCCTATCCTCAGCAAGCTTCTCCCATACGCTATGCTTGATGTTGAACGTGGCCATGTCACGCTTGACGCAGTCCTTAAAGCGAAGCAGCGGGCGCCCAATTTTTCTCTTTGCATCGGCTACGGTACCCAGCATGACCTGCCTCGGCAGTCTGGAAGCATCCATGCGTTGCACGTGCCCCAGCCACCGTAGTCGTCGCTGTTTAAGCAGCGCAGTTAAGCTGGGAAGCCGCGCTTTGGCGAGAACTGCCTCATTCGTGACCCGGTCCTTCCACGTTATGCCCAAAATACGGCGCACGCAACGCATGTGGAAAGCGTTGAGCCGACGTTCCTGTTTGGCGTACGAGGTCCATGTCTCAGCTCCGTACAAGAGTATGCTGAGAATGCACGCTTGGTAGACCAATATTTTGGTTCTAGCGGTTAGGTGGTTGTTTTCCCATACTCTTGAACGTAGCCTCCCGAACATAGTGGCCGCCTTACCGATGCGAGTGTCGATCTCCGCATTGAGCAAGAGATTGCTTGTAACGGTCGAGCCAAGGTGGGAGAACTTGTCGACTACGTCTAAAGGGGCGCCACTCAGTAAAATAACTGGTTTTTGAGCAAAACCTTGGGCGAGTATTACAGTTTTCCTGGCGTTGATGGACATGGAAAACAGACTACATGCATGGGAAAACTTATCCATCATAGTTTGGAGCTCCGAAGGGGACGTTGCAACAAAAGCGGCGTCATCAGCAAAAAGAAGACTGTCCGCGTATAGGTCTTCCCGGTTGCGCTTAGATCTTTGTAGGAAAATATTGTAGAGTTTCCCATCGGCTCTCGTATGGAGATGGACACCTTGTTGGTTTTCACCAAAGGCAACTTTTAAAATCAAAGAAAAGAAAATCCCAAACAGGGTAGGAGCCAAAACGCAACCTTGACGCACGCCTCTGCGCATGTCAAAAGGCTCGGACAAGTCACCCTTGAAGACCACAGATCCTTTCATTTCCTGATGGAATGATTTGATGAGACTAAGTAGTTTCGGCGGACAGCCTACCCTCACGAGTGCCTCATAAAGACCCTCCTTGCTAACAGCATCGAAGGCCTTATTAAGGTCCACGAACGCTATCAAGACAGGAGTCTGCTGCTCTCTGCATTTCTCTTGAATCTGGCGTAGCGTAAATATCATATCTATTGTTGATCGCCCGGCCCGGAACCCGCATTGGGTCTCAGGATAGATGCGGTCAGCAAGATGTTGTAGTTTCTTAAGAAGTACTCGACCTATGAGCTTGCCAACGATACTGAGAAGGGATATACCGCGATATGAGTTACAGTCTCCGCGGTCACCTTTGCCTTTGACAAGGGTGACAATATTGGCATCGCGCATATCCTGAGGTACCATACCCTCGGACCAACACTTTACTAAAAGATTATGCAGGAGCGGAGCTACGAAGTCGAATTTGAGGATCTCTGGATATATGGAGTCTCCACCAGGACTTTTGCCGCACTTGAGTTGTCATATGGCGCTATGGAGATCTTCCAGTGTGGGTTCGTCGTCTAGCTCGTACCATGTTGCCCATTCAGGAATTTGGTCTATAGAAAGATTATTATCATTAGAAATATTACACGCTAAACTTTTAAAACGCTCTCCTGTAAAATTTGTATGTTTTGAGATGATACACTTTTAATGCGAAGAGGCGAAATATCATTAAGTAATAAATTTATATGTGTTTGTAATAGAAATAGTTTTTATGATAAGTCAAGTCGATTATATCGATTTAGTAGCATTTGTTTAGTCTATTGAAAATTTTGACTAAGGTCACACTGAACTGTCATTCACTCTTTTTGGTTCATTGTCCGGTTCCCGGTATAAAATACATACACATACATACATACATATCGTCACGCCTTTTATCCCCGAAGGGGTAGGCAGAGGTGTATTTCTACACCCACTTTTCGCCAGATATACTTTAGTCCCACGTAATAAGGGGCGAGCCTATTGCCGTACCGGGCACATTTCCAGACTCCGTGCTGCTACTGAGAATTTCGTGACAGAAAAACTCAATAACACTGCCCGACCCAGGAATCGAACCCGGGACCTCCCGATCCCACGCGCACATTTATGCCGCGAGACCAACGAGGCAGTCGTATAGGGTTTGATGTCAAGTTTTCCGTCTCTACGCAAAGATGGTATTTGCATCGTGTTATCCCTTAGTCGCCTCTTACGACACCCACGGGAAGATAGGGGGTGGTGACACTTGTATTCTATGCCGTCAACCACACGGCTATGCTATATATATAATATAACTATAAAAAGTTGGTTTGACCACGCCGTATCTTGTAAGCACGCAGGTTTTTGTAATTTTGAGTTTTTGAGTTAATTATAGTAATTAACAACCTCGCAACCGTCGCTATATGAAGTTGTCCGACGAGGTTATGAGCGATTGACAAAAGTAAATTAATACCCGTTTGGTTTTGGGCTCGCGCTGTTTTGTCTCTCTTCCGTGGTTTTGTAATTTAAATAAATTGTTTGCCTTTTGGAAAGCTCGTTCTAGTAGCTTCGCGAAGTGTGAAAAGTTGTATCATATTGAGCATTTGCGATAAAACTGTGAATCCGCCAACGTGCAACGTGGTTGGTGCCCGACGGCTTCGTTGACGAAAAACCCTGATCTGGACCTCAAGTAGTGGTATTTAAAACGATTTGCTTGTTATTTTAGCCAAAATTATGAGTTAATCTTATAGGTCCACTCAAGAACATCACCAGGAGGTATAAGGTATATTTTTCATGTACCTGTCTATTACTTGAACTCGCTGTGCAGTCGCAGTAATATATATTTAAACTTTTGCCCTGGGCTAAGAATGGATGAATTAATCGCTTCCTCTGCAAACTTACCCAATATTAGCCCGGACTCTAAACATAATTTTTAGGTGCAGAGCGTGGTTGATTAGCTTACCGCTGTTGCATTGCTGAGTGCAAACCTCAGATTGGTATAAGCTTGTATCTTATCACCTTGTAGACAGTATTGAAGTGTTTGTCAGGTCAGTTTTTGCCTAAAATAAATAATATTTATTTGTATAAGTTGACCTACATAACTTGAAACACATTGTCATACATAACCTCAATCAGTAATTGTTTGATTTGTATTGTTGAAATCTAACTTAAATTTGTTGTTGTTAGTATTAATAAGTCGGTTTGTTTGGATACATAACAGTTATATATTATGTATCAATTAATTTAGTTTATGGTTAAATGCACAATATGCAATACACTAAATGTAAACTAAATATATGTTACAATGCCGGGATGGAACGGGCGGAAAAATAAAATGCGATGTTGACTGTGTCCTCGTGTAATTCGATATGATATGGACGTTGGCGAACCTACAGATACAAAATCCTTTAATTACTTACTGGTAACTTTGACTCTAGCGACATCTGACGCAGTGTCTTTAAATTAGGTAAGTACCTACGGTGCCGCCGGCGCACACCTCATAACAAGCCATTTAGTGCATCGTTCGGTCACTAGATGGCGCTGTCTTCAGACATGCTGCGGGCCAAGGTTTTACAAACTGATTGTACTTATAATCTAGGTACCTATGCTATAGTTTTACAATGGTAGGTATGTTACACCCCATTATGTAATAATGTAATGGATTTAAATTATAGTTATGTTGAGTGAGTTATGAATGTTGTATGAATGTGAGTGATGACTATATTAGGTTTATGATTATTACAGTGTACAAATTAAAAACAAGTACTCTGCCCACCTGATGGGTAGGAGAGTGTATTCATGTATATAATTGTGTACCTACCTACCTATTCTGTGTTATTACCACGACAAACAGGTGATACCTTGAAGGAAACGACAGACCCAAACATTATTTATTTCAAATTTAGGTTACAATTTCAATTTAGGGTTATGATACGACTTAAATACTAAGTAGATGCTGCTGATGTTGTTGAAGCTTCCTTCTTGATGATTCTTCAGTTGGGTTGATTACAGGTGATTGTCATCTAGTTAAGTCTTCCGTTAGTTTGATTATAGGTGATTGTAGATGCTTATCTAGTTGAGCCTTCTGTTGGTTTGATTATAGGTTATTTCGTTAGTCGATACCGTTCAGCGGTAGTATGCAGATGTTATTGAATGCTCGCTTGATGAGTCCTCTGTTAGTTTTTATGGTTGCTACTCTGGATATCTTGTCGCGTCCATCGTGAGTTTCTGTGATGCGTCCCAGCTGCCAGCTATACGGTGGTTTGTCGTTCTTGATGAGGACTACCGCTCCCACGCTGAGACTTGGTCCCTTCGCAGCTCGCCACTTGGTGCGTTGTTGGAGGAGACCTACGTAGTCTCTAGACCAGGACCGCCAAAAATCCTGTCTCATCTGTTGAATTTGTTGATAGTGTGTTAGCTTGGTTGATGGTATGCCTTGGTAATCGTAGTCGGGCAGGCAGGTCATCGACCTCCCGATCAGAAAGTGTGCTGGCGTGAGGGTGAGGATGTCATCGGAATTGGAGCTAGGAATAGGACAAAGGGGTCGAGAATTCAATATTCCTTCTATCTGAATTAAATAGGTTAAAATTCTTCATAGGTTAGTAATGCGTTACCTACAATGCGTTTCAAATGATATTTGCAGCTTTTGACGGCTGCTTCATGTAGCCCCCCCATGTGAGGAGTATACACAGGTAAGAACTTCCACTGGATGCCTTCATTAGCATTGAAAGTTGTTATGTCGTCTGAACAGACCCTTAAAAACTCGTATAAATCGGCTAACTCATTCTTTGATCCTATAAAGGTAGTAGCGTTGTCACTCACCAGTACCCGCGGTTTACCTCGGCGTGCTATAAATCGCCGTAGCGCTGCTATAAATGCTTGGGACTCCAAGCTCGATATTAGTTCCAAATGAATAGCTTTCGTACTGAAACACACGAATACACCAATATAACATTTATAACATTTGTAACCACGACCTCTCCGATCCCTCGTCATGAAAGGTCCCGCATAATCGATGCCCGTTGTATCGAAAGGTGGGGATGGTGTGACTCTGGCAGTAGGTAGATTGCCCATAATAGGCGAAGTTGTCTGTGGGCTGGCCCTGAAGCATTTTACGCAAGTTTGCACTATTTTGTTTACTAGACCCTTTCCATGTATCGGCCAAAATCGTCCTCGTAGCGAGGATAATAATAGTTGAGGGCCAGCGTGAAATAATCGTTCGTGTTCGTTTCGTACGATGAGGATTGTAAGGGGATGTTTCTGATGTAAAATGATTGGATGTTTCTTATTATGTGAGTAGTGTGAGTTACTCAATCGTCCTCCTACTCTAATTATACCGTCTTCCATGAATGGTTTCATTGCTAGTAAATTTGATCCTTTAAGAATAGGTTTATTTTGTTGTAGTAATAAGTACTCATTAGGAAACGATTCTCTTTGTGAAAACTGTAGTAATTTATTTAATGAACTATTTATTTCCTTCGTGGTTAATGGACCGTTTAATCTTTCATTCTTTAATTTTAGGTTATGAATATATCTCAAAGTATATGCGAACACTCGAATAAGTTTAGTATCACTAGAATATTTTAAAAACAAGTTTTGCATAAACGACTGTGTTTCTGGTTGCATTGTGATATTGCAAAGTATCGATTCGGTTTCGGTGTCAATTTCGGTTTCGGTTACGGTCTTTGTTTTGTTGTCGGTTTCTAATTTCTCGGTTATTTTGGTTTCTGTAATAAATTCGGTTTTGGTATTAATTAGGTTTTCGGTCTTCACTATATGTGGGCTTTCGGTTTGCGGCCATTGTGAGCGCGGCTTCTGCAGCCATGCAGGACCCTGCCACCACAACCTGCACTGACCCAAGGCGCTCGCTGCTATCCCACGAGTTATAATATCAGCAGGATTGTCCTGAGAACTAATCCAATGCCAATGACTAGTATCCGTTATCGCTTGTATTTCTTTCACCCGGTTTTTAACGAATAAGGGAAATTTATCTGGACAAGTACTGCTTATCCATGACTTAACTATAGTTGAGTCCGACCATAAATAGATTTTATGAAATTCGATTTTGCTCGCGTTCTTAACTTTATTATAAAGTGAAGCTACCAATGCCGCGGCGCGTAGTTCGAGTCGTGGTATTGTTTCTTTACGCGCTATTCTTGATTTAGAGCATAATAGTTGTACCTTAATGTTATTATCCTTATCAATGGATCGTAAGTAAATAGCTGCGCCATAGGCCAGCATTGAGCTATCCCCGAACCCATGTAATTCGATCTGGGTACAATTACGTATAATAGCATGACGCGGTACTGATAATGAGTTAAGTATAACAATGTCGTTATAAAACATATTCCACTCGTCAACTAACGATCTCGGTAATGGTTCGTCCCAATCGGTTTTATCTGTAAAAAGTCTTTGTATAAATATTTTGGCGGTTATCAACACCGGCGTTATTAACCCGAGCGGGTCAAAAATTGATGATAAAATAGATAAGGCTTTCCGTTTTGTTAACGGGTTAGTTAATTGATGCGGTTTTAATTGAAACTTTAAATTATCGGTTAACTGACACCATGCAAGGCCTAAGACCTTACTCGAGCCATCCCCAAAGGTCATTTGCGACTGGGATGGGTGATTGTCTATAGTACTAATTGCGTTTAGTATTATCGGTGAGTTTGACCTCCATTTACGTAGGTGAAAGTTGGCTCCCTGTAATATTTTATCTAATTGTTTTACAGTGGTTCCCATTTTGTGTTCGTCTTCGCCGGTGTAGCTGAGATCATCAATATAAAAGCCGGTCATAATAGCGGCCGCTGCGTCAGGGTACCGCGACATGTTTTCCAGCGCTAGTTGTCGTAAACAACGCGTTGCTAAGTGCGGCGCGCTTTTTAAACCAAAACTTAACGTATTAAGTGTATAGGTACTAATTGGTTGATTCGGGTTTTCTCGCCATAAGATACATTGCAATTTTCGCTGATTAGGATTAATATGAATCATCGTATACATCGATTTTATGTCGGCGCAAACTACAAACGTGTGGACTCTAAATCGTATTAATAAATTAAACAACTCGTCTTGAGCTATACTACCTTTATATTGTATGTCATTCAAGGACAATCCGTTGTCGGTTTGACATGATGCATCGTACACCTACTCTTACCGGTGTGGTTACCTTTTCATAATTTACTACGGCATGGTGGGGAAGGTAAACGCACGGGCCATCTGGAGGGGTTTGTAACTTCGTCATGTGGCCCGCCTGCTCGAACTCACGCATCATATTTATATAACTTTGTTTAAAATCTGTATTTCGATGAAACCTTTGTTCTAAATTTTTTAATCTTTTGTATGCAATATGTCGTGAATTTCCCAATGAAGTTGGGTTCTCCTTAAGGGGAATGGTTACGACAAAACTACCATCAGCTGTCCGTGAGTGTGTACGAAAGATTTCCTCACACTGGTTTGTATCATCATCTGATAGTTCCCGTTCCTCCCCCATGTGAAAGCTTGATAATAAACTACCCTCGGTTACTACTAAGTTACATCGCGTCGTGCTATTAGTAGGGTGACACATTGGCACTGGGCCCGAAATGACCCAACCCAATCGCGTTTTTTGTAAAATAGGTAGTCCCTTGCCTAACCTATGTTGCCCTATACATAATAATTGATAAAATTGTTCAGCGCCTATGATCATATCTATCTCGCCGGCCATAGAATAGTTCTCGTCGGCTAATAGGTATTTTTTCGGTATAGAAATGCTCTCTAAGTTACCTATTTGTGGCAGTTTACAAAGGTTCGGTACTATGTAACAGATCATGTCGGCCGAGTACGTATTGTCCCTTGAATAAATCGTTAGGTTACAAAAATTATTCACATTAGTTATATTGTCATTGAAACCACGCACTTCCAACTTAATATTTTGTTTAGGTACTCTAAGCATTTCGTACGCTCTATGTGTTATGAAGTTTGACTGCGATCCCGAGTCTAAAAGTGGCTTTAATTTTATTCGTTGATTATCGTTATTGTTTATGTAAACTGACGCCGTTGATAGGACGACTGGGTTATGAGTGACTTGCTTGCGATTTGCTTGTGCGAATGAAGCAACAGTTGATTGAATATTTGGTATCCCTGGACCCGGTTGCAATTGAGAATGACATAAAGTAGATGTAGGAGTATTCGGTTGGTTTGTAACGGTTTGATCCGATTCGGTAGTGTGAGTGTGACGTGTGAATGCCGGGTTGTGCAGTAATGAGTGATGTTTTCCCTTACAAGTTCGACACCGACTGGCTTGACAATTTTGAATAGCATGGTTAGACCGAAAACAATTAAAACATAACCTTAACCTTTTTATGAGACGAGTTCGTGCTTCTAGGTTAAGTGCTAAAAATTTAGGACACAAAGTAATAAAATGACCTTCGTTACAATTAGGGCATCGAATTGGGTTACCTTTAGATTTCGGTTGGGATGGTGGAGCCGTCGTGGTCAAAAATGCCTTCCTTGTAGCCATTTGCTTGTTATTGTTCGATTGACTTTGGTGTGCAGGTCCTTTCAATGTGTCCAGCAGATCGGCACGCATTCGTAGGAATGTTTTGAAGTCCTGTAAAGTAGGTAAATCCTTTGAGCCGATTTTTTCCTCCCATTTTCGTTGAATAGAAGGGTCGAGCTTGGAGGCCAAAAAGAATATGACTAATACATCCCAGTTTTCCACACTAACATTTAACGAATTTATAGTTCTTAAATGTTTAGAAATATTATCTATTAAGCTCCGCAGAGCAGTCGCTGTCGCGGGTATTGGCTCAATATCAAACAGTAAGGTTAAGTGATTATATATAATTATTCTGGGGTTGTTATATCTTTCACATAACAACTTCCAGGCTAACTCGTAACTACTCTCGTTAAATTCTAATGACGCAATTACCTCAAGTGCGCTGTCCTTTAAACAAGTACGCAAGTATTTATATTTTTGAATCGATTTTAAACTACTTTGATTTATTATAGCATCAAACGTATCTCGAAACTCAATCCATTGTGTTATAGTCCCGTCATAGGTGGGTAGAATTATGTCTGGATATTTAATATTGTCATGATTATCCGGTTTTGACTCTATAGCTGTACTAGTGGATGTGCACAACTCCGGAGACCTTTCGTCTTCCGGAAGATAACTCATCGCTAAGGAGACCGCCTCGTAATAGCATGTCTCAAAACTCTCTCGTTCTTGTAACTGCACCTCATAGTCTGAGCATACAGTTTCTATACTGTCCTGACACAGTTCGTAATCGTTAAAAACTAACTTTATTCGTTCCGTTCGTAACTTTAATTCTACTAATTGATCGGCAGACGGCTGATCATCGGTTAAAGAATTTAGGTATTTACGAAATAATGTTACCTTGCCTTTAAAGATTCCTCGCCTTCTCTTTAAGGTTTGTAAATCCGCGGATTCCAACTTGGTTTCCGATTTTTGTTCGGCCATCTTGGGTTACGGTTGAGGTTAAGTATTCGGTTCTCGTTTGGTTGTTTGAAAATTGAATACCTATAGATGCCTGCAGGGATATCGAGTAGGATTAGGATAGAATGATAGGATTGCCAACACCACTTACTTGACCGGTCGGTATTCTTCTTGAGGTGGATTCCGCCACGTGCACCACCTTTCCGGGTAAGTATTTCTTGTTCCGCTCCACGATGCAGATTCGCGAACGTATGCCAGTTAACGCTAGGTATTCGCGATTGACTTCCACGATACCGGGAGACAAGATCACGTCGGGGTCACCAAAAATGTTACAATGCCGGGATGGAACGGGCGGAAAAATAAAATGCGATGTTGACTGTGTCCTCGTGTAATTCGATATGATATGGACGTTGGCGAACCTACAGATACAAAATCCTTTAATTACTTACTGGTAACTTTGACTCTAGCGACATCTGACGCAGTGTCTTTAAATTAGGTAAGTACCTACGGTGCCGCCGGCGCACACCTCATAACAAGCCATTTAGTGCATCGTTCGGTCACTAGATGGCGCTGTCTTCAGACAATATATTATATTGAGTTTGAAACATTATAACAACCAAACTTTTGATAAACATTGATAAACCTTTTTATAATGTATTGATAATATTGTTAGGTAACACATATTCTGTGTTTACTTACTACTGTATATCACAAATAACACAGTGAGCCTGTCTGTTGCAAATAATTAATTAACTTATTTGGAGTTTCAACTTTGATAACTTTGTTTTTGAGTCAATATATTAAAACTATTAATTTTGTTGGGCATTAAATACCTGCCACTTGCTTGTACCAGCAGTAAACAGGCTAATAGTTTGTTGGTTTCAAAGAATTAACAAATATTAAGTTTTAATTGATAATATAATTTAACGCTTGTCCGGGCTCTTTTGAAATTTGATTATGTCAGCTATCAAGGACTTGCGTGCGGCTGCTGGTGCTATTGCATCAGATTTGTGCTGGTTTGCCTCAGCCAGTGCCTTGGTGAACCAGCCTGATCGCCAGCAGGCCTTACTACAAAGGTATGAGCGGATTGATGATCGCCTGGCAAGTGTGGAACAGCAATTCCGCACTTTCAGCGCTTGCTGTCTCGAAGTGTCAGTTAATGAACTCACCGCTGACCGGCGAAATAAGGTCAGCGAAGATTATGCCCAGGTCTTAGACTTGTATGATGCTGTCTTCAATAATAGTGCGAGACAGTTGGTGGCCGAGAGGGACGGGCAACCCGGCTTGAAGCAGGAGCTTCCTAGGACAGCACCGGGGCTGGTTAGTAGGCTTCCTACCTTAGACCTCACGCATTTTGATGGCTGCCTAGGAAGTTACCTGGGCTTCGTTAATTTGTTTGACAGCCTGGTCAATGACAGGGCTGACCTTCGGCCGGCACAAAAATTGGCATATTTGATGTCGGTTCTAGATGGAGAGGCCGAAGGCCTCATCCAGCATCTGCCCGTGTCTGACGAGGCGTACCAGATGGCTCGGGACCTAATTACCCGTAGGTACCATAACAAGCGTGGCCTCGCCGACACGCATATTGAACAGATTTTGAGTTTGCCCACGCTTACCCGGGTCTTTGGGTTGCGCACCCAACTTTTGAACCCGCTCTTGGTGGCAATCAACGCACTTAAGTGCCTTGAACTGCCCGTGGACCAATGGTCCTATCTATTGGTGCACATTGTGTTGAAGAAGCTGCCTGCCGACCTGAGGTCGCGTTTTGAGTAGCGCTTTGGTGGGGATAGCGCGACCCATCTGCCCCCCTTTGCTGACCTGGAGAGGTTCCTCGAGGATGAGTGCCGGGTCTTGGACAACTCCGATGGTGACACGCCGGCTAAGACGCAGCCGCCAAGGTCAAGGAACAGGCTCGCGTTCACACCCGAGCCAATGTTGACCGGCGCCCTCCTCGCTTTGCAGTCACGCAGAGCCCAGCGGAGTGCTCCTACTGCAAGGTCACGGGGCACAGAACGGCCAGTTGTAGGGCATTCTTGGACCTTCATGTGGCCTCTCGTAGGCGCATCGCGAATGCCCGCCGCCTTTGCTTCTCTTGCTTGGGGTCCCACTACCAGCGAGACTGCCCAAACTCTCGCCCCTGTCCTCACTGTGGAGGAAAGCATTTGGACATTCTCTGCATGAATGCCAGAGAGGTAGGCCACTTGTCCAACCAGCCGACGCCACGCACGGGCGGATGTTTTGAAGGTGGCAGCCGAGGCTCAGCGGCGCGTAGCTGAGAGTCGCCTCGCTCAATTGATCGCCGCTCACTCCGCTTGGAGAACCGTAGCGTGCGCACGCCTCCTCTCTCTCGCGCACCTGAATGTGCTGTTCAGCGTCACCAGCACCATGACTGCTGCCCTAGGTATTCCCCACCTTTAGCGGAGCGTCCCCGCCTTGACTCGCGCCCACCTCGTTTTGGGCGGGTGCGTTATTATGACCCCCCACAGATGGCGCGCGGATCAAGTCATCACGCCTTTGAGGACTTCAAGCCGCACCCTCGTTCTGACTTGCCTGGTCCTGGCCAACGGTCGCCGCCCAGGCAACAATAGGTCATTGATCCCTGCCCTATAACGCCAACCTCCCCCATTGAGACCGTTACCCTACCAACGGTTGCTGTTAGGGTCTGGGGACCCACGGGGACCTCTGATGTTGTCTGTGCTATATTGGACACAGGTTCACAAGGTTGCATTGTTTCCACTTATTTGGTAGGGCAGGTTAAATTAAATATGGGTTCTTTTCCAAATTGTATACGGGGCATAAGTGACGTAGCCTCTAATGTTGAAAGGCAAGTTAAAGTTTTGTTTACCCCTGTTGAATCTTCACACCCGAGGATTAAAACCTCGGCTATTGTGCTGAAGAATATTTTGGGTATGCATCCACAGAAGCAGCTACCTGCTGCTGTGGTGAATTTGACATCGGGATTAGAACTGGCAGACCCCAAATTTGACACACCGGGACAAATCGATTTGTTGATTGGCTCTGATGTCCTCGGTGGAATTTTGATTGGTGCGAAACGGGTCTTGGTGCCAAATGGTTTGACTGCCATCCCGACCATATTTGGATTTGCTTTGATGGGACCTGTACCTAGGGACCCCCCTCCACCTGAACTTGATAATTTGTTGGCTGTAGGCTCTGTTCTCTCTGATGCGGTTCAGAGGTTTTGGGAAGTAGAAGAGCCCCCTTAAGCTGCCCGTTTGAATCTAGGACATGAGGTGTGCGAGCTGTTCTTCCAGAACAACACTGGTCGACTCCGTTCTGGTCGGATTATTACGAGGCTACCCTTTCTGTCTGTTCGGCCTCCGCTTGGTAAGTCACGACCTTTAGCCGAAAAGAGATTGTTGGCCATGGAGCGTCGCATGGGTCGTGATCCGGAGCTCAGGCAGAAGTATATTGAGTTCATGAGAGAATATGTACAATTGGGACACATGTCTGTGTCAAATTTGGATTGGCGTTCGGTGGAGGACTACTTTCTCCCGCATCATGCGGTATTGAAGCAATCAACTGGCAAGCTGCGCACGGTGTTTGATGGTTCTGCGCAGACTTCAACCGGCGTATCCTTGAACCAGTGCTTGCATTCTGGTCCCAAGTTGGTCAAGGACCTTTGTGACGTCATCACCAGCTTCCGACGACATCAGGTTGTCTTTGTAGCCAATATAAAAATTATGTTTAGGCAGACGATTATCCACCCTGATGACCGTCGCTTCCAGCTGATCCTTTGGAGAGAGAATCCTCGCGATCTCATGGTCGTCTACGAGCTCAATACTTATACGTACGGGTTAAGGTCAAGCCCCTACTTGGCAATACGTTCTCTTTGGGAGCTCGCAGACCGCGAAAGCTTACGTTTCCCACGAGCCTGCGCCATCTTGAAAGACGATATTTATGTCGATGACATTTGTTCGGGCGCCTCCACAGCGGACGAGGCGATCCTCCTGCGGGACGAATTGATAGGTATTTTGGCCTCCGCTTATTATGAGTTGCGCAAATGGATTTCCAACTCACCAGCGCTTTTGCAAGGCTTACCCGAGGATCATCAGCAAGATCCATATCTATTTGAGATTGTTGGATTTGTCCTGTTATATTTTGGGCAAAATGCTTCTTGCAGAGGCTTTGGACAGCAGGATTGACCTGGGACGAACCTCTACACGGCACTCTTGTTGAGGAATGGACCTCTTTTGTATCCTCACTTCCTGCCATCAACGAGATCTCCTTGCCTCGTCCCATCCTTCCTCCCGGGAAGTACAAGGCCACCCTTCACGGGTTTTGTGATGCCTTGGAACGTGGTCACGCGGCCGTGGTGTACCTGCGCACAGTCAGTGCCTCAGGTCAGGTGAGAGTTTCCCTGATCATGGCGAAGAGCAAGGTGGCACCCCTTCGGACATCTCTGACCATCCCGAAATTGGAGCTCTCGGGAGCAGCCCTACTTGTACGCTTATTGAACCCCGTGTCCAGTACTTTGGGTAAAAGCATTTGTATTAATGGGACCTACGCCTGAACAGGCAGCCAAATTGTTCTTTGTTGGTTGAAGGCTTCTGTCCACACCTTGGAGGTATTTGTCGCTAATCGCGTTTCCCAAATACAAAAATCTGAAGTCAAGCTTGTTTGGAGACACGTGCCAGGTGATCTCAACCCCGCTGATTGTGCCTCGCGCGAATGCTTGACGCCTAGCTTGATAGGTCATTCGCTGTGGTGGGGTCCGGAATGGTTGATTGACCAGAAATTGATTGGCCTCGAACGCCAGTTTTGAATACTTCCAATTTGCCGGGTCTACGAACACTCGCTCTTGAGAAGGTGGAATGCGCCTTCGACCCCGATTTCCTGTTGAATCGTTACAGCTCCCTCGACAAGTTGTAAGGTGATACTGCTTGGATAAAGCGTTTTGTTTTTAACTTAAGACACCCACAACAGAAACGACTGACACCGTTTATCTCACCACAGGAACGACAGGAATCCCTGACCTTCTGGGTTCGTTCTGTGCAATTGGCGCATTTTGAGAGGGAGATTGCTATACTTAAGTCAGGGAAATTGAAATTATCGGGCGCTGTATCTAAATTGAACCCCTTTTTGGACAATACGGGTATCTTGCGCGTTGGAGGGCGTCTCAAGAACGCCAAACTCCCTTACGGGGCACGTCACCCCCTTTTGTTACCCAAGAACGGTCGTTTGGTACGCTTGTTGGTAACTGACCGTCACCTTAAAAATTCGCATGCTGGTTGTAATGCGCTGTTGGCCATTTTACAAAGCGAGTTTTGGATTTTGTCTGCCCGAAGAATTATCCGGAGTGTAGACTTTCGCTGCATCCCTTGCTACAAGCTCAAGGCCTCTACCATGCAGCCCTTGATGGGAGACTTACCGGCAGATCGCGTAACTGAGAGCAGGATGTTTGACGGTGTTGGCACGGACTTCGCTGGTCCCTTTTTGGTGAAAACGTCGACACTTCGAAACAGCAAGACTGTTAAGGCCTACTTGTGCGTTTTTATTTGTCTATCCACAAAGGCCGTACACTTAGAACTGGTCTCCTCGCTTACGACCGAGGCGTTTGTAGCTACATTTGACAGATTTGTATCCCACAGAGGGCTGTCTTCCTTGATCCGTTCTGACTGCGGCACTAACTTTAAGGGCACTTATAATTATTTGAATGATGTTGTTAATTTCCTTGAAACCAACAAGGCTGATATAGGTGACAGGCTTGCCCGACGTGGAATAAATTGGTTGTTTTCCCCACCAAATTGTCTACACTGGGGTGGTATTTTTGAGGCCGCTGTAAAATCGGCCAAAACACACTTGCGCAGGACAATCAAGGACAATTGAGGCCGTTATGAACTCTAGGCCATTGTGTCCGATCTCCTCAGATCCGAATGATTTGGAGGCCCTTACGCCGGGCCATTTTTTGATTGGTCGCCCACTTGTCGCCTTGCCTGAGTACCCCTATATTGATACGAGACCTGGTCGTCTCTCGCGTTTTGAATTGGTACGCCAGATTACTCAGAGCTTTTGGAAACGCTGGAATTTGGAATATTTGCACATACTCCAGCAATGCGTTAAGTGGACCGACAAGACCGATCCACCCAAGATTGGTGACCTCGTTTTGATCAAGGAGGCTAACCTTCCGCCACTCAGATGGCGCAGGGGACGCATTCTTCGTTTGGTAACTGGGGCTGATGGAGTTCCCCGATTTGCTGAGGTCTTCAATTCAATTCAATTCAATTTATTATGTTAAATAAAAAGGTACAATTTACTTATTTAGAGTACAAAAGCTTAGTTTAGGATCCTGATATAAGATTATATGCCTGAACTAGGATAAACCTGTGTTTCAGGCGATAAGGGCTAATTAGATACTATAAAATATATAATCACTTACTTAATACAATATTACGTACGTCATGTTTTAGTACACTAATACTAGATCTATAATAATTATCTTATGAATAATTACAGTTGTAAAGTAGCGGCCCCAGGAATGTATAAAATTTGGATGTGAATGCGTGTCTTGTTTGCATTTTAGTCGGAAATATTATATTATGTCGCCTTTTGTTGTTAGATATAGTGCTGTAGGGAAGGGCTGTGTGTTGCTTTATTACGATACTCTTGATAAATAGTTGTCGAACTGTTAATACTTTACAAGCTTGGTATAGGGAATTAGTTGGATATAGGAACGGTTTGGAGGTTGATACTTTAAGAATTGCTCGCTGAGCTCTTTCAACAGACAGTAACAAAGTTTTTCCTGCGCCCTCCCATGTCGTAATACAATATGTTAATAATGACTGGCATAGAGCAAAGTACACTTGCCTTATTAATGTTGGGTCAGCTATATGTCGCATTTTCTTGAAGACATATATTAACTTACGTATTCTACCGTTTAAACACTCGATATGCTCTTTGAAGGAAAGTGTTTCGTCTAATATAATACCTAGATATTTTATTTTATTTGTGCCATTAATACAAGGACAAGCACAGGGAATTCCAGGAAAGGCGCCACAGTGATGGGCATACAGGGTGTGTTAGTTTGTTGTGCTGTTAATTTGCGTATGGTAAACTTAACATAGTTGGTTTTCTCTGCATTTAGTGTTAGTAAATTGTGCTGAAGCCATTTATTAACATAATTAAAACCATGTTGTGCATACTCGAAAACATCTTTTTCTGACTCAGCGGAAAAAAGTAGAGCACTGTCGTCAGCGTATGATACGATAGAACCGTGATTTATGTGTAGATTACAAAGGTGATTTATGTAAATAAGGAATAACGTAGAGGCTAAGATGCTTCCCTGGGGGACTCCGAAAGATGTGTTATTTTCATCAGTGCTAACTGTGTTACCGATTTTTACGCATTGCGTGCGGTCCTCTAAGTAACTTTTAATTAATTCTAACTGTTTACCTCTTATACCAATGTTCTCGAGTTTACGCAACAAAATAGGGACACAGACGGTGTCAAAAGCCTTAGAAAGATCCAGAAATATTCCTATTGTGTGGTGACCCTTGTCAAGTTCTTGCACCAAAAAGTCAGTCAGGTGATCTACGGCGTCAGCTGTCGATAGTTTAGGTCGAAATCCGAACTGTGTCTTAGATAATATCGATTTGTCCTCTAGGTACTTTATCAGTCTATTATTAATAATTTTTTCCAGTATTTTTGACATACAGGGCAGTAGAGAAATCGGTCTATAGTTATTTACTTGCTCTTTATTACCGGATTTATACACCGGCACTACCACAGATTTTTTAAGGCACTTGGGAAATATACCTCTAAACAAACATTTTTGGAAAATGTTGGTCAGCGGGGGAACTAAGACGTGCTTGAATTGCTTTATGATTTTGTTTGGTATATTATCCCATCCAGCGGCACAGCTGTCTTTTAGAGACATAATTATATTGTTAACTTCAGTTTCGTCAGTGTCAAGTAATACAAACGATGTTAAAGATGTGCTATGAAGAGTGCTAAGGTATTGTGATTGACCCGGAACCTTTTCTGCGAGGCATTTGCCAACATTGACAAAAAAATTATTTGCAATATTAGCAGATTCTAGGTGTGATGAGTGCGCGCGTAATAAACTTGACGATGACTCATGTTGTTTATTAGTGTATGTCGTCTTTTTAATACATTGCCAAATCTTTTTGCTATTTTTACCGGCTTTTTCTAATAGACTTTTGTCATAGCTTGCCTTTACTTTTTTAAGCAAATCATTACAAAAATTGCGATATCGTTTATAGGATAATTGTATAGTTGAATTGTCTGGATTTAATTTAGCCTTCATATGCAGTTTATCTCTATGTGTCATACATCGTAAAAGGCCTGTAGTGATCCACGGCTTCATGTTATAATTTTTGTTTTTTAAACATATATTTTTGTTGTATTTTTCTGAATTGCAAGTTGCAGATGGTTTATAACATATAACATACCAAACTGCGGATCACTAGATTTATAAACTGGACCAAAGTCAATGTTATTTATGTCATCTTCAAGTTTATTTATATTTAATTTAGAAATAGTGCGAATGTGGTCTTGTTTGGGTAATTTACAATTTAAGGTAAGTAGGACAGCATTGTGATCAGTTATTGTAGAATTCATGACTAATGTAAGTGATGGAAACCTTGATTTTAGTATGATATGATCCAAACAAGACCCGCTTTCGTGTGTAGGAAACGTGTGTGCTGGAAGTAAGCCATGAAAGGAGCAAAGGTTGAGGTAGTCTTGGGCATTTGTGTCACAGCTAGATGGAACAGTATTGATGTTGATGTCTCCGAGTAACATTATATTTTTAATAGAAGATAAAGATTGTAAGGTCCAATTGAGAGAGTCAAAGAAATTGTTAACATTTTTGAAAGATGGTGGTCTGTACATGGCTAGTATGGCAAATTCTAAGCCGATTTTAATTAGCAGTCGGTTACAATCTTGCATGTTAGGCTCCTCTACAGTGACAATAAGTTGATTTTTTACGTACACTATTACTCCATCGTTTTGATTATAATTTACATTACTATTGTACATATTGTATCCTGGCATGGTCGGTACGTCGTATTTCTTAGAGAGCCAACATTCGGTTAGTATTATAACGTCACAAGTTACTTTTAATCTTTGTTGAAAAGTGACAAAATTATCAATATTCTTATAAACGCTGCGTATGTTTTGTGTTAGTACGGTCAAGGAGTTAGAATGAGATGGAAGATATTGTTTACAACTCTCAACTTCGCATATCATCGACTCCGATACAGATAAATTATCTAAGTCATTCATTAAGTTGTTTATCATAATGTATAACAACACTAAAAGTAAATAAATTAAAGAAAAGAGAGATAGAAATAAAAAAGGTCTGAGATACCACAGATGTCGGCGCTCTTAGGCGCCTCCATAGTCGATAGAATTCATGAACCTCTTCTCTGCCATCAGTTTTGCGGGACAGTCAGCAGCACCTGTGTTATGACTGCTGGGTTTTTTGTAGCGTAGACAGGTAGTACATTTGGGTTCCTCGGCTTTCTTCGTGCAGTCCTTTAAGGTGTGTCCAAGATCGCCGCAGTGCCCGCATGTGTCGACAGGTTCCCGACAGAATTTCGCCGCGTGGCCATATTGTTGACGCAACATATAGCAACGTTTGACTAGGGTGAAGTCTTTCACCGGGCAAGAAGACCAGTTTATAAATACTCTGTCTTTCGTTATCAGAGCTTTTCGTATGGCTGTGGAAACTTCAATTATGTAATTACAGGTCTCAGCGTCCCTTTTCCCTGATTTATGGCTAAGTTTAATATTTGCTAAAAAGGTCTCTAGATTGACGTCGAGGACTTTGTCTGCTAAGTTTTGGTGGTAAAGGCAGTTAAAGACGTCTTTCTCTTGCATGCTTGTTGGTACTCCTATAATTACGACTCGGGGTTTTCGTTTACGAGGCTCGTCGATAGTAAGGTCTGAGTGTTTCAATTGTGCGGATTGCCTTAGCTTTTCAATGTCATCTTTGTTGTTAGTGCTTATGATGACACCGCCATTTCGGGTCTTTCGCATCCCTCTGACATGTAGTTTTAGCTCCTCAGGGCGGATAATTTTCTGGACCAAGGATTTTGTTTCGTCGCTCGATTTCAGTTTATCTTTGAGATAAATGGCCACTGTGCTGAAATTTGACGTCTGAACAAAATTGTTTGTACCTTTTTTGACCATATCGGCAAAGGAAGTTACTTGGGCAGGTTTTGATGAGTCCTCAATACTTTGCTTGATCTCCTTTAGCTTGCTTGCTAGGTCAGCCTGGTTTTGGAGTGCTCTGTTTTCATAGTGAGCTTGCAATGTTTTGCATTTTAGCGCTTGGTATTGGACCAACACCTTAGATATGCCATGGCTTACTGTACGACATAAAGTGCTCACACGTAACTTTTGCTCTGAATTTAGTTTGCCCTCAGTTGTGATGGTGCACACTTCCTTCAAACATTGCTCCACGGATGACATCCAATTTTGTATTTCTGGTGTAGATAATATCCTTACGTTCTCCTCATCCTGGGATATGACTGGTCTGGGATTGGGCGTGGGTGTTGATTCACGTGAGGGCGAAGCGATAGGAGAGCGAGGAGTCTTGCTACTCCGGCTGAAGGGGCTCTCCATGTTTCGTTTGCTCTTCTGTTACACACTTATTTTTATCATAATAACTGCACTTTTGTAGGCACGTGTTTTGTTAAACATACGACCCAGATTACGCTGCTGGAAATCGAGGTCACAATTTACGGAGTGATTATTTATTTATCGCAATACGTGATTGACACGACTATTCTCAACAACGCACGTATGTTCAAGCAGAAAAAAGGACGGACGGTGGACTTGGTGGACGGTTCGATTCTGAGGAGAGCGGTTGCAACATTGTCACGTCTACCAACCGATTAGCGGACCGGTAGGCCGGTCCGGGGCGGGTGGATGTTTGAAATAGAAATAGCTTTTATGATAAGTCAAGTCGATTATATCGATTTAGTAGCATTTGTTTAGTCTATTGAAAATTTTGACTATGGTCACACTGAACTGTCATTCACTCTTTTTGGTTCATTGTCCGGTTCCCGGTATAAAAAGTTGGTTTGACCACGCCGTATCTTTTAAGCACGCAGGTTTTTGTAATTTTGAGTTTTTGAGTTAATTATAGTAATTAACAACCTCGCAACCGTCGCTATATGAAGTTGTCCGACGAGGTTGTGAGCGATTGACAAAAGTAAATTAATAGCCGTTTTGTTTTGGGCTCGCGCCGTTTTGTCTCTCTCGCGTGGTTTTGTAATTTAAATAAATTGTTCGCCTTTTGGAAAGCTCGTCCTAGTAGCTTTGCGAAGTGAGAAAAGTTGTATCATATTGAGCATTTGCGATAAAACTGTGAATCCGCCAACGTGCAACGTGGCTGGTGCCCGACGGCTTCGTTGAAGAAAAACCCTGATCTGGACCTCGAGTAGTGGTATTTAAAACGATTTGCTTGTTATTTTGGCCAAAATTATGATTAAGGAATATACATACTAATTGAAATTTAGTATGTATATTCCTTGAGGAGTTTAGGGTAGCGCTAAGAGAGGATTTTTGGAAATTCCACCCCTACGGGGGTTCAACTGGGGGTCACAGTTTGTATGATTCCTTCAATGGATTGACTCCAAACTTTGTATATTAGTTCCTCAAACGACGATAGAGAACACTAAAAATATTTTTTCTTGAAATTCCTCCCCTAAAGGGGTAAGATAGGGCGTCAAAGTTTGTATTTAGCTTTTTATCATTCTAATGAATTGACTTCAAACTTTGTATATTGGTTCCTTAAGCGACGATAGTGAACACAAAGAATTTGTTTTTTTTGAAAATTCCTGCCCTCCGGTGGTAAGATAGGGGTCAAAGTATGTTACTTATTATTCCTTCAGTGAAATGATTTCAAACTTTGTATATTGGTTTCTCAAATGATGATAGTGAACACTAAGAATTTGTTTCCTTGGAAATTCCTCTCCTAAGAGGGTATTTCCTCCCCTAAGATAGGGGTCAAAGTTTGTATGAAACTTTTTATTCCTTTAATGGTTTGACTTCAAACTTTGTATATCGGTTCCTCATATGACGATAGAGAACACTAAGAATTATTGTTATGGAAATTCCACCCCTAAGAGGGTAAGATAGAGGGGGTCAAGGTTTGTATGAAACTTTGTGTGCTTTGAGTGGATTAACTTCAAAATTTATATATTGGTTCCTCAGATGACGATAGTGAACACTAAGATTTAGTATATTTTTATTCCTACCCTCAGGGGTAAGATAGGGCGCAAAGTTTGTATGAAACCCTGTTTTTCGCTCAGTGGATTGACTTCAAATCAAATCAAATCAAATCAAAATCATTTATTCATCTAGGTCACAATGTGACGCTTATGAACGTCAATTTTAAAATTAAATTACTTAATGCTTCTAAAGGACAATGGCAGAATTTGGTCTGGGTTTGTTGTGGCGACCTTAAACTTCATATGAACAAAACAAATTGTTTTTTTTTCTACGATTTTTAATATTTTCATATTGTCTCGTCAAAGCTGGAGTATTTTATGATGATAAAAAGCATTCCAATTGATTACGAATACTTTATTATTTGACTGTTGCCATAGACAATGGTGTGACAGGAATAGACGCGAGTGCTATATCCGTATCGATTATTAAATAAGTAATCGATACGATCGACCTTTATAGAGTTGGTTTGGTTTAAAATGCAGTTATTTAATATTTAATCAACATTATATCAGTAAGCTAATATTTTTGAAGCAAAACAACGTTTAAATCAAATAAAAACGTCACAGCAACGTTTTAATGTTGTATCGATTTCACATAAAATCGATTTAGAATGTGCAGCTCTGCTTTTGTCTTTGGCTGTGACAGATAGATGCTACAAAATACTTCCGCGTTTTGATGTCAATCTAACATATGTAATTTGATAATTCAAACTTACCTACCTACATTGTTTAACTTTCAGACTATAATTTTCCTTTTACCTACATTGTTAATTCTTAACTAAAAATTCAAACACCGATATCTTCTTTTTCCACCTTTCCTGAGTGAAAATAAAATCACTTATAGACTCTGTTACTTCGCCAAATTTTTTGATATATGTTTTATTACTGTACGCTTCAATTTAATTTCAGACATTTTGATGTATGGAGATCTGCCATTGTCCTTTACATTTACTGCCTCGTTCGCAAAGCAATAGGTAGAGCCACGAGAAAGAACGGGCAATAAAACTCGAGGCCACTCTTTTAAATCGCCAATATTATGGTACATATTTTCATTTTTGTAAGGAGCTGCAACTGTTACACATTGTACTACATTACTTGTAGATAGTAATCAGTTACAGACATAATACTTAAGCAATTAATGTAGTTACTAAATGATGTGTTTTAGTTAGCCTTCCAATGCGAATATTGTGTAACAGGAGCATCCACTTACGACTTATAATGTATACAACTCGTGACCATGTTCAGAACTATGGTGGAAATGTATGTTACAGAAGTGACGGTATATGAATACACAAAATTACAAAAACTTTAGTTCACAGACCATGATAACGAGTTATCTTCATCTTACAGTACAGTAAATTTAAAAAAAAAATTGTGGAACAACAATGCAAATGTAGATGTAGTAAGTAGAATGACCTAATTATGATAAACGAATAATAATTTAAAAGAACTAGAAATGTTATATAATGATAAACTGAAAAATGCTAAGTATCTATATAAATTCTAAATAAGTAGTAGATCATGAGTTGTCTAGTGTAAGTGACCATCTATCCTTGTCACTGAAATAATCATTAATAGTATAATAACCTCTCTTAATAAGGCAGTCTTTTATTTTAGCTCTAAATGTACTAAATGGTAATTCTAAAAGACTAATTGGTATTTTATTGTATATACGAATACCTAGCCCTACAAAAGAATTATTAACTTTATGTAAACGATGATGAGGGGCATATAACCTATGCTTGTTTCGAGTATTTATATTATGTATATCGCTTTTTGAGGTAAATAAACTTATATTTTGCCTAATGTACAAAATATTAGCAAATAAAAATTGCGAGGCTACTGTAAGAATTCCTATAGACTTAAAGCGTTCCCTAAGAGTATATTTTGCACCTAACATGAATATTGCTCGTACCGCTCGTTTCTGTAGAACGAAGATATTCTGAATATCCGCTGCTTTGCCCCATAACAAAATACCGTAGGACATAACACTGTGAAAATAGCTAAAATATACTAAACGAGCCGTGTCGATGTCAGTAAGTTGCCTAACTTTTCTGACGGCATACGCAGCAGAGCTGAGCTTTCCTGCTAGACATGCTATATGTGCACCCCATTGTAACTTATTATCTAATGTAATACCTAAGAACACTGTAGAGTCTACTGTGTCAAGTTCCTCCCTATCTAGCATAATATTAGGTCCCAGTTGTCTAACGTTAGGTAAAGCAAATTTAACGCATTTAGTTTTCCTAGAATTAAGTACTAGGTTGTTTGCTGTAAACCATCGTGTAACTTGTAATAGTGCATTATTTACATCATCAAATTGATTTCTATTCCTATCTACTTTAAAAATAAGTGACGTATCATCTGCAAAAAGTATGACATCACAGATGTTTTTTAAATAAAAAGGTAAGTCATTAATATATACTAGAAATAGAAAAGGACCTAAAATTGAGCCTTTTGGAACGCCTAGCTGTATAGGTAATTTAGAGGATGTAGTCCCATTTACATCGACACACTGAAATCTTTGCCGCAGGTACGAATCGACAACACTAAGTGCGGTCTTCTCTACGCCGTAGTGGCGGAGCTTACGCAGTAGTGTGTCGTGCTGAACGCAGTCAAATGCTTTAGATAGGTCACAGAACACTCCAATAGCATTCTTTGATGACTCCCAAGCACTATAAACGTGTTTTATACAGTAGTGGATCTACCTTTAGTAAACCCGTATTGATCTTTGTGAAGCAGACTATTTAAATTGAAGTGGCTTAATAGCTGCTTTAAAAGAATCTTTTCAAATATTTTACTAAATGCCGGCAAGATAGATATGGGCCTAAAATTATTAATTTCTTTTTTACTGCCAGATTTGAATAAGGGTATAATTTTACTTAATTTCATCAAATCCGGAAATACGCCTAGGTCAAAGCATTGATTAAAAATTATAGATAGGTAAGGCGCAACAGTCTCAACTATAGTACCTAAAATTTTAATTGAAATGCCCCAAAAGTCGCCGGTATTTTTAATATTAATTGAATTATATGCGATCAATATATCTCGAGGGGTAACGTGCTCGAATCTAAACACGCTCTTGCATTCAGGTACACTGCTAAGCAAAAAATTTCCAGCGTCTAAAGACGATGATTGTAAAGAGCTAGTAGTTGTTAAAGGTATGCTCGCAAAGAAACTATTGAACATATGCGCTACTTGAGTTTTGTTAGTGACTAATAAATTGTTTTCTTTTAGTTCAAATTGGTTTTCCCGTGGTCGAGCTCTTCCTGTTTCATTATTTATAATGCTCCACGTTTCTTTAATTATATTTGTTGAATGCTTAATTATACTACTAATAAATTTAGATTTTTCCATAATACAAACTTGTTTAAAAATTTTTGAGTACTTTTTTACATAATCTCGAAAAGGTGAGTCAAATCTATGTTGTTTCATACCATATAATTCAAATAACTTGGCTCTACTTTTGTTTATACCTATAGTGGCCCACTGGTTAAAAGATCCCATAGTACCCTTTAGTGTGACAGTTTTACTCTTAAAAGTATTTTGAAATTCATTATTTACTAGTCCAAAAAGTGAGTTATAAATTGTATTTGGATTTTGTGAGTTTAATATTGAGGTATTGAGTTTAGCAATAATATTATTTTTGAAACGTATTAGACGATTGGTAGTCTGAGGTCTACATTCTACTATACGTGATTTATCATATGTTGAACAGGGAAAACTATCTATCTGTCCACGGTGATCAGAAGGGAGAGAACTAATTACTACTGGGTTTGTGGCAGCACAAGAACTAAATATGCTATCCAAACAAGTAGAAGATGTTGCAGATACTCAAGTAGGTTCACAGAATAGGTTACATAAATTAAATGACTTGAAAAGATTCAGAAATCTAATACTCTGTGAAGAATTCTCTAAAATATTAATATTAAAATCGCCACATACTACAATATTCTTATTGTCTAGAATTACCGTAGCACGGCAGGAAGGTGTATCAGAAGTGCGCAGTGGAAGATGTAATACATCTACCTGACCACGATAGACAATGATCCAGACACAATGCACTGCGTTGCACAGCGATGAATTATAATCATAACTACACCTCATATTAATAAAATGTCTTACCAACTCTTAGTGATGTTCTTGAGTGGAGTCCTGGAGGCAAGCTAGATACACACAAGACTAAAATTGGCCAATATTAGCAAGTGAATTATCTTTACTTTACCAGACTCTAACGCAGCGTCTTCAATGCACGATGCAAGTTCACAGGATTCGCAATTTCTCCTTGCAAATGTCAATGAATAGTTCACAATGTCTTTTATCACAATTTACCGTTGCCAGCACTAGATCAGGCGGCATTCAAGGCGGTTTACTCTATTTAGTTCAATTAATCAATTCACACGAAATGCAAAAAGGTGTGCTCACAATAACTTTTCACAAAACGTTCAATATGTCACAAACCGTGCCGGGAGTCAAAAAAGCGGCAATTTAATAGATTTCACAACTATTCGCGTAGCTACAATGATGTGCTTTTCAAAGGGCGATATTTTACGTACGAGTCGACAACGTGGTAATTTTTCCACGCGGGAAGAGACCGAAGTGTGACCATTGTCAGAAATTTTCAATAGACTAAACAAAATGTTACTCAATCGATCTAATCGATTTGACTTATAATAAAAACTAATTCTTTTTCAAACATCCACCCGCCCCGGACCGGCCTACCGGTCCGCTAATCGGTTGGTAGACGTGACAATGTTGCAACCGCTCTCCTCAGAATCGAACCGTCCACCAAGACCTCAGCAAATCGGGGAACTCCATCAGCCCCAGTTACCAAATGAAGGATGCGCCCCCTGCGCCATCTGAGTGGCGGAAGGTTAGCCTCCTTGATCAAAACGAGGTCTCCAATCTTGGGTGGATCGGTCTTGTCGGTCCACTTAACGCGTTGCTGGAGTATGTGCAAATATTCCAAATTCCAGCGTTTCCAAAAGCTCTGAGTAATCTGGCGTACCAATTCAAAACGCGAGAGACGACCAGGTCTCGTATCAATGTAGGGGTACTCAGGCAAGGCGACAAGTGGGCGACCAATCAAAAAATGGCCCGGCGTAAGGGCCTCCAAATCATTCGGATCTGAGGAGATCGGGCACAATGGCCGAGAGTTCAAAACGGCCTCAATCTTACAAAACACAGTTGCGAGTTCCTCAAATGTAAGGACAGATTCACCGATTGTCCTGCGCAAGTGTGTTTTGGCCGATTTTACGGCGGCCTCAAATATACCACCCCAGTGTGGACAATTTGGTGGGGAAAACAACCAATTTATCCCACGTCGGGCAAGCCTATCACCTATATCAGCTTTGTTGGTTTCAAGGAAATTAACAACATCATTCAAATAATTATAGGTGCCCTTGAAGTTAGTGCCGCAGTCAGAACGGATCAAGGAAGGCATCCCTCTGCGGGATACAAATCTGTCAAATGTGGCTACAAACGCCTCGGTCGTAAGCGAGGAGACCAGTTCTAGGTGTACGGCCTTTGTGGAGAGACAAACAAAAACACACAAGTAGGCCTTAACAGTCTTGCTGTTTCGAAGTGTCGACGTTTTCACCAAAAAGGGACCTGCGAAGTCTGTGCCAACACCGTCAAACGTCCTGCTCTCAGTTACGCGATCGGCCGGTAAGTCTCCCATCAAGGGCTGCATGGTAGAAGCCTTGAGCTTATAGCAAGGGATGCAGCGAAAGACTACACTCCGAATAATTCTTCGGGCAGACAAAATCCAAAATTCGCGTTGCAAAATAGCCAACAAAGCATTACAACCAGCATGCGAGTTTTTAAGGTGACGGTCAGTTACCAACAAGCGCACCAAATGACCGTCCTTAGGTAACAAAAGGGGGTGACGTGCCCCGTAAGGGAGGTTGGCGTTCTTGAGACGCCCTCCAACGCGCAAGAGACCCGTATCGTCCAAAAAGGGGTTCAATTTAGAGACAGCTCCCGACAATTTCGATCTCCCTGATTTAAGGATAGCAATCTCCTTCTCAAAATGCGCCAATTGCACAGAACGAACCCAAAAGGTGAGAGACTCCTGTCGTTCCTGTGGTGAGAGAAACGGTGTCAGTCGTTTCTATTGTGGGTGCCAAAAATTAAAAACAAAACGCTTTATCCAAGCAGTGACACCTAACAACTTGTCGAGGGAGCTGTAACGATTCAACAAAAAATCGGGGTCGAAGGCGCATTCTACCTTCTCAAGAGCGAGTGTTCGTAGACCCGGCAAATTAGAAGTATTCAAAACTGGCGTTCGAGGCCAATCAATTTCTGGTCGACTCAACCATTCCGGACCCCACCACAGCGAATGACCTATCAAACTAGGCGTCAAGCATCCGCGCGAGGCACAATCAGCGGGGTTGAGCTCACCTGGCACGTGTCTCCAAACAAGTTTGACTTCGGATTTCTGGATTTGGGAAACGCGATTAGCGACAAATACCTCCAAGGTGTGGACAGAAGCCTTCAACCAACAAAGTACAATTTGGCTGTCTGTCCAGGCGCAGGTCCCATTAATGCAAATGCTTTTACCCAAAGTACTGGACACGTGGTTCAACAAGCGTACAAGAAGGGCTGCTCCCGAGAGCTCCAATTTTGGAATGGTCAGAGATGTCCGAAGGGGTGCCACCTTGCTCTTTGCCATGATCAGGGAAACCCTCACCTGACCTGAGGCACTAACTGTGCGCAAGTACACCACGGCGGCGAGACCACGTTCCGAGGCGTCACAAAACCCGTGAAGGGTGGCCTTGTACTTCCCGGGAGGAAGGATGGGACAAGGCAAGGAGATCTCGTTGACGGCAGGAAGTGAGGATACAAAAGAGGTCCATTCTTCAACAAGAGTGCCGTGCAGAGGTTCGTCCCAGGTCAATCCTGCTGTCCAAAGCTTCTGCAAGAAGCATTTTGCCCAAAATATAATTGGACAGATCCAACCGTTCGGATCAAAGGTTCTGGCGACAGTAGACAATACGAGACGTTTAGTCCAAGAACACGGCAATTTCAAGTCTACGTTATATGTAAAGATGTCTTGGACTGGTCTGTACTGAACGCCGAGAACAGCCATCATGGCGGGGTTGTCAACAATCTCAAACAAATGTGGATCTTGCTGATGATCCTCTGGCAAGCCTTCCAAAAGCGCCGGCGAGTTGGAAATCCATTTGCGCAACTCATAACCAGCGGAGGCCAAAATACCTATCAATTCGTCCCGCAGGAGGATCGCCTCGTCCGCTGTGGAGGCGCCCGAGCAAATGTCATCGACGTAAATATCTTCCTTCAAGATGGCGGAGGCTCTTGGGAAACGTAGGCCTTCGCGGTCTGCGAGCTCCCAAAGAGAACGTATTGCCAAGTAGGGGCTTGACCTTAACCCGTACGTATTTGTATTGAGCTCGTAGACGACCATGGGATCGCGAGGAGACTCTCTCCAAAGGATCAGCTGGAAGCGACGGTCATCAGGGTGGATAATCGTCTGCCTGAACATCATTTTTATGTCGGCCACAAAGACAACCTGATGTCGTCGGAAGCTGGTGATGACGTCACAAAGGTCCTTGACCAACTTGGGACCAGAATGCAAGCACTGGTTCAAGGATACGCCTGTTGAAGTCTGCGCAGAACCATCAAACACTGTGCGAAGCTTGCCAGCCGATGGCTTCAATACCGCATGATGCGGGAGAAAGTAATGCTCCACCGAACGCCAATCCAAACCTGACACTGACATGTGTCCCAATTGTTCATATTCTCTCATGAACTCAATATACTTCTGTCTGAGCTCCGGATCACGACCCATGCAACGCTCCATAGCCAACAATCTCTTTTCGGCTAAAGGTCGTGACTCACCAAGCGGAGGCTGAACAGACAGAAAGGGCAGCTTCGTGATAATCCGACCAGAACGGAGTCGACCAGTGTTGTTCTGGAAGAACAGCTCGCACTCCTCATGTTCTGGATTCAAACGGGCAACTTGAGTGGGCTCCTCTACTTCCCAAAACCTCTGAACCGCATCAGAGAGAGCAGAGCCTACAGCCAACAAATTATCAAGTTCAGGTGGAGGGGGGTCCCTAGGTACAGGTCCCATCAAAGCAAGTCCAAATATGGTCGGGATGGCAGTCAAACCATTTGGCACCAAGACCCTTTTCCCACCAATCAAAATTCCACCGAGGACATCAGAGCCAATCAACAAGTCGATTTGTCCCGGTGTGTCAAATTTGGGGTCTGCCAGTTCCAATCCCGATGTCAAATTCACCACAGCAGCAGGTAGCTGCTTCTGTGGGTGCGTGCCCAAAATATTCTTCAGCACAATAGCCGAGGTTTTAATCCTCGGGTGTGAAGATTCAACAGGGCCAAACAAAACTTTAACTTGCCCTTCAACATTAGAGGCTACGTCCCCTATGCCCAGTATACAATTCGGAAAGGAGCCCATATTTAATTTAACCTGCCCTACCAAATAAGTGGAAACAATGCAACCTTGTGAACCTGTGTCCAATATAGCACGGACAACAACAGAGGTCCCCGTGGGTCCCCAGACCCTAACAGCAACCGTTGGTAGGATAACGGTCTCAATGGGGGAGGTTGGCGTTATAGGGCAGGGGTCAATGACCTATTGTTGCCTGGGCGGCGACCGTTGGCCAGGACCAGGCAAATCAAAATGGGGGTGCGGCTTGAAGTCCTCAAAGGCGCGATGACTCGATCCGCGCGCCATCTTTGGGGGGTCATAGTGACGCACCCGCCCAAAACGAGGTGGGCGCGAGTCAAGGCGGGGACGCTCCGCCAAAGGAGGGGAATACCTGGGGCAGCAGTCATGGTGCTGGTGACGCTGAACAGCACATTCAGGTGCGCGAGAGAGAGGAGGCGTGCGCACGCTACGGTTCTCCAAGCGGGGTGAGCGGCGATCAATTAAGCGAGGCGACTCTCGGCTACGCGCCGGTGAGCCTCGGCTGCCACCTTCAAAACACCCACCCGTGCGCGGCGTCGGCTGGTTGGACAAGCGGCCAACCTCTTTGGCATTCATACAAAGAATGTCCAAATGCTGTCCTCCACAGTGAGGACAGGGGCGAGAGTTTGGGCAGTCTCGCTGGTAGTGGGACCCCAAACAAGAGAAGCAAAGGCGGCGGGCATTCGCGATGCGCCTACGAGAGGCGACATGAAGGTCCAAGAATGCCCTACAACTGGCCGTTCTGTGCCCCGTGACCTTGCAGTAGGAGCACTCAACTGGGCTCTGCGTGACTGCAAAGCGAGGAGGGCGCCGGTCAACATTGGCTCGAGTGTGAACGCGAGCCTGCTCCTTGACCTTGGGCGGCTGCGACTTAGCCGGCGTGTCACCACCGGAGTTGTCCAAGACCCGGCACTCATCCTCCAGGAACTTCTCCAGGTCAGCAAAGGGGGGCAGATGGGTCACGCTATCCCCACCAAAGCGCTGCTCAAAACGCGACCTCAGGTCGGCAGGCAGCTTTTTCAGTACAATGTGCACCAATAGATAGGACCATTGGTCCACGGGCAGGTCAAGGCACTTAAGTGCGTTGATGGCCACCAAGAGCGGGTTCAAAAGTTGGGTGCGCAACCCAGAGACCCGGGTGAGCGTCGGCAAACCCAAAATCTGCTCAATGTGCGTGTCGGCAAGGCCACGCTTATTATGGTACCTACGGGTAATTAGGTCCCGAGCCGTCTGGTACGCCTCGTCAGACACGGGCAGATGCTGGATGAGGCCCTTAGCCTCCCCATCCAGAACCGACATTAGATAGGCCAACTTTTGTGCCGGCCGAAGGTCAGCCCTATCATGGACTAGGCTGTCGAACAAATTAACGAAGCCCAGGTAGCTTCCTAGGCAGCCATCAAAATGGGGGAGGTCCAAAGTAGGGAGCCTTCTCACCAGCCCCGGTGCTGACCTAGGAAGCTCCTGCTTCAGGCCGGGTTGCCCTTCCCTATCGGCAACTAGTTGTCTCGCACTATTGGAGACAGCATCATACAGGTCTTAGACCTGGGCATAGTCTTCGCTGACCTTATTTCGCTGGTCAGCGGTGAAATCATTGATTGACACTTCAAGACAGCAAGTGCTGAAAGTGCGGAATTGCTGTTCCACACTTGCCAGGCGATCGTCAATCCGCTCGTACCTCTGAAGTAAGGCCTGCTGGCGATCAGGCCGGTTCACTAAAGCATTGGCTGAGGCAAACCAGCGCAAATCTGATGCAATGGCACCAGCAGCCGCACGCAAGTCCTTGATAGCTGACATAATCAAAATTCAAAAGAGCCCGGACAAGCGTTAAATACAATTAACAATCAAAACTTAATTTTTCTTAATTCTTTGAAACCAACAAAGTATTAGCCTGTTTACTGCAAGTGCAGGCAAGTGACAGGTATCTACTGTCCAACAAAATTAATAGTTTCAATATATTGAAGAATCAAACACAAAAGTTATCAAAGTTATAACTTATAACAAATTAAAAGTTGAAACTTCAAATTAATTAATTAGTTATTTGCAACAGACAGACTGGCTGTGTTATTTGAGATATACAATAGTAAGTAAGCACAGAATATGTGTTACCTAGCAACACATACACATATCGTCACGCCTTTTATCCCCGAAGGGGTAGGCAGAGGTGTATCTCTACACCCACTTTTCGCCAGATATATTTTAGTCCCACGTAATAAGGGGCGAGCCTATTGCCGTACCGGGCACATTTCCAGACTCCGTGCTGCTACTGAGAATTTCGTGAAAGAAAAGCCCAATAACACTGCCCGACCCAGGAATCGAACCCGGGACCTCCCGATCCCACGCGCACATTTATGCCGCGAGACCAACGAGGCAGTCGTATAGGTTTTGATGTCAAGTTTTCCGTCTCTACGCAAAGATGGTATTTGCATCGTGCTATCCCTTAGTCGCCTCTTACGACACCCACGGGAAGATAGGGGGTGGTGACACTTGTATTCTATGCCGTCAACCACACGGCAAACCTAGCAATATTATCTATATTATAACAAAACAAAGTTTATTAATGTGACCCGCCCAAGTGGCAAGGTCAAGTTTGATTATTACAATGTTTATGAATATATGCAATGAACTAAATTTACTAAATTTATTGATACATACAGCTGTTATGTATCCAAACAAACTGACTTATTAATGCAACAACAAGTTTAAGTTAGATTTTTCAACAATACAAATCAACAATTACTGATTGAGGTTATGTGACAATGTGTTTCAAATTATCTAGGTCAACTTATACAATTAAATATTATGTATTTTAGACAATAACTGACCTGACAAACACTACAATACTGTCTACAAGGTGATAAGATACAAGCTCATACCAATCTGAGTCTATACTCAGTAATGCAACAGCGGCTAAGATACAAGTTTACAATATAGGCACAGTTAACCACGCTCTTGCTATCAAAATTATGTCTAGAATTACCGTAGCCAGGCAGGAAGGTGTATCAGAAGTGCGCAGTGGAAGATGTAATACATCTACCTGACCACGATAGACAATGATCCAGACACAATGCACTGCGTTGCACAGCGATGAATTATAATCATAACTACACCTCATATTAATAAAATGTCTTACCAACTCTTAGTGATGTTCTTGAGTGGAGTCCTGGAGGCAAGCTAGATACACACAAGACTAAAATTGGCCAATATTAGCAAGTGAATTATCTTTACTTTACCAGACTCTAACGCAGCGTCTTCAATGCACGATGCAAGTTCACAGGATTCGCAATTTCTCCTTGCAAATGTCAATGAATAGTTCACAATGTCTTTTATCACAATTTACCGTTGCCAGCACTAGATCAGGCGGCATTCAAGGCGGTTTACTCTATTTAGTTCAATTAATCAATTCACACGAAATGCAAAAAGGTGTGCTCACAATAACTTTTCACAAAATGTTCAATATGTCACAAACCGTGCCGGGAGTCAAAAAAGCGGCAATTTAATAGATTTCACAACTATTCGCGTAGCTACAATGATGTGCTTTTCAAAGGGCGATATTTTACGTACGAGTCGACAACGTGGTAATTTTTCAACGCGGGAAGAGACCGAAGTGTGACCATTGTCAGAAATTTTCAATAGACTAAACAAAATGTTACTCAATCGATCTAATCGATTTGACTTATAATAAAAACTAATTCTATTTCAAACACTTATTACTACATTTAATTTTATTGATAGCATCTTCCATAACAGTCTCAAATAGATTATAGTCACCAGAAGGAGGTCGATATACACAAATTACTATATATAGGTCTAGTTCCACACAGGATAACTCAATAGTGCGCTCAATAGATAAATTAACAATATCTTTACGTTCCTTACATTTTAATAAATTTGAAGTTATTATGAGAGAACCGCCTCTAATAGCCTGCATTCTTATATACGAACTCTGCACCGTATAATATTCATTTATAACAATAAGCTCATGATTCTTTAACCAATGTTCAGTTAAGCACAAAACCTTAACATCATATTTTTCTAGAAATAAACTTAACTCTAATTCTTTGCCAGATAGGCCCTGCATGTTTTGGTGTACTATATTCAAATACTGCAGCCTAACTGTTGTCCTATCTTGGAGTTTAAATCACAAGACGTGTCAATAAAAACATTGTTAGTACAAGTACTAACAATGTTTTATACTAACCTATCAAATAAATTGTAAACACAAGGGTCTTTTCCTTGCTGTAAATTGTTTGCTAATAGTTTAGCAATCTGTCGCTTAATATAAAATGGCAGATACATTGTATCTTTTGTTAAAGTAAATTTACTAATAAATTTATTAGCGTCAAAAGACAATATTGTGTCACTATGACGACAAGTTATATTATATAATAACATATTTAATTTGTGTATGTGCATGTTTTGTGTATGTGTTAAGACATTTGAGTATGGCAAAGCACGTAAAATAAATTTACAACTAAATCTGGAATTAAGGTCTAATAACATTTCAAGACATTCTATGATATGCTGTCTTTTTACAGTTAAACTGTTACCAAACCACAATATGGCCGTACTACTCTCATCTAAGGGGTGCAACTTAATCTGATTAACTAAACTACTGTAACTATCCCCTGGCCTACAATAATTTATAACACACTGGTTTGTATACTCACAGAGAAGACTACCAAAATTATGACCTAGCCTATCAGAAAAAATGTATGTTTTGTTAGTTGATGTTGAAAACCTAGATTTAATCATATTTGATTGTGAAGAGGATTGGTTTTGTGGATCTTCAAACTTTGTAAATTGGTTCCGCAAATGATATTAGTGAACACTAAGAATTATTTTTTTGCAAATTCCAATCCTAAGAGGGTAAGATTAAGGGTCAAAGTTTGTATTAAACTTTTTATTCTTTTAATGGATTGACTTCAAACTTTGTATATTGGTTCCTCAAACGACGATAGTGAACACTAAGAATTTGTTTTTTGAAAATTCCTATCCACAGGGGGTAAGATAGGGGTTCAAAGTGTGTATTAAACGAAACTTATTATTCCTTCAGAGGATTGACTTCAAACTTTGTATATAGGTTTCTCTAATGACCTTAGTAAACATTAAGAAAATCTTTTTGGAATTTCTTAGCCTAAAGGGTTAAAAAGGGGGGAGGGTCGGAATTTGTATAAAACTTTTTTATTCTTTCATCGGATTAACTCCAAACTTTGTATATAGGTTCCGCAAATAAGGTTAGTGAACACCAAGAAAGGAGTTTTCGGAGTCACTCCCCTTAAGAAAGGGTGTTCCATTTTGTAATATAAAATAAAACTTCAATTTCACTTGAAACTTAATATATTGGTTCCTCAAGTGACGTAAGTGAATTCATTACTAAAACGGGGAGTTCAAAAAGGGCTTCCAGTTTGTATGAAACTTTTAATTCCTTCACGTGATTTTTTTTATCGTCCTTGATATGCATTTAATTTCCATTAATTTAAATTTTTGCGGCTGGCTCTCATCTAAGCGCTCTTCATCTTCACTCACAAAAATGTATGGTGGTTCTTTATATGACCAATATAAGCCAAAATACTTAGAACCGTTATTTTGCTACTTTTATTCATTTTTAAGCAGGTAAGCACTTTTTATCAGTTATCTGCTTTGTCCAACTGCTGACCAAGGCTTCTCTCATTTCTTTAACCAAAAGATACTAAGTAATGGTATTTGAACTTGGGTAATTTATTTTACATTTTTTTACAATGTCACCGAGATATACAAATGTATACTGCTAAGGAATCCTTGAGTAATTTAATTTTAACTATTTTTTGCAAGTAGCTACGCCTAAATGAAATTTTCATCGTTTGTTTGAGAGTTTTCATGAACCATTAGTAAAATACGCATCTAAATAGTTTCACTTAGCTCATCGGGCGCATGTAAATATTGTGCCCAATTCGAGCTCTTCTGCATTTCTTCTCGGCTGGTACTTTGACGTTTTAAGTTTTGCCTTTGTGCAATTTGATGTAGTATCAAATTGCACAAAGGCAAAACTTAATACATTTGTGTAGGCACTGTTATAATGTTTAAACTAGCACTACTGCTAACATTATAATATCTAACATTATTTCCTGTGTACATATTGTTTAGAGTCCGGGCTAACATTGGGTAAGTTTGCAGTGGATGCGATTAATTCATCCAGTCTTAGCCCAGGGCAAAGGTTTAAACATATATTACTGCGACTGCACAGCGAGTTCAAGTAATAGGTAGGTACATGAAAAAATTACCTTATATCTCCTGGTGATGTTCTTGAGTGGACCTATAAGATTTACTCATAATTTTGCCCAAATGAACAAGCAAATCGTTTTAAATACCACTACTCGAGGTCCAGATCAGGGTTTTTCTTCAACGAAGCCGTCGGGCACCAACCACGTTGCACGTTGGCGGATTCACAGTTTTATCGCAAATGCTCAATATGATACAACTTTTCTCACTTCGCAAAGCTAATAGGACGAGCTTTCCAAAAGGCGAACAATTTATTTAAATTACAAAACCACGCGAGAGAGACAAAACGGCGCGAGACCAAAACAAAACGGCTATTAATTTACTTTTGTCAATCGCTCACAACCTCGTCGGACAACTACATATAGCGACGGTTGCGAGGTTGTTAATTACTATAATTAACTCAAAAACTCAAAATTACAAAAACCTGCGTGCTTACAAGATACGGCCTGGTCAAACCAACTTTTGATACCGGGAACCGGACAATGAACCAAAAAGAGTGAATGACAGTTCAGTGTGACCATAGTCAAAATTTTCAATAGACTAAACAAATGCTACTAAATCGATATAATCGACTTGACTTATCATAAAAACTATTTCTATTTCAAACATCCACCCGCCCCGGACCGGCCTACCGGTCCGCTAATCGGTTGGTAGACGTGACAATCTTGCAACCGCTCCCCTCAGAATCGAACCGTCCGAACGGTGTCAGTCGTTTCTGTTGTGGGTGTCTTAAGTTAAAAACAAAACGCTTTATCCAAGCAGTAACACCTAACAACTTGTCGAGGGAGCTGTAACGATTCAACAGGAAATCGGGTCAATCGGGGAAATCGGGGAAAATCAATGACCTATTGTTGCCTGGGCGGCGACCGTTGGCCAGGACCAGGCAAGTCAGAACGAGGGTGCGGCTTGAAGTCCTCAAAGGCGCGATGACTTGATCCGCGCGCCATCTGTGGGGGGTCATAATGACGCACCCGCCCAAAACGAGGTGGGCGCGAGTCAAGGCGGGGACGCTCCGCTAAAGGTGGGGAATACCTGGGGCAGCAGTCATGGTGCTGGTGACGCTGAACAGCACATTCAGGTGCGCGAGAGAGAGGAGGCGTGCGCACGCTACGGTTCTCCAAGCGGGGTGAGCGGCGATCAATTGAGCGAGGCGACTCTCGGCTACGCGCCGCTGAGCCTCGGCTGCCACCTTCAAAACATCCGCCCGTGCGTGGCGTCGGCTGGTTGGACAAGTGGCCTACCTCTCTGGCATTCATGCAGAGAATGTCCAAATGCTGTCCTCCACAGTGAGGACAGGGGCGAGAGTTTGGGCAGTCTCGCTGGTAGTGGGACCCCAAGCAAGAGAAGCAAAGGCGGCGGGCATTCGCGATGCGCCTACGAGAGGCGACATGAAGGTTCAAGAATGCCCTACAACTGGCCGTTCTGTGCCCCGTGACCTTGCAGTAGGAGCACTCCGCTGGGCTCTGCGTGACTGTAAAGCGAGGAGGGCGCCGGTCAACATTGGCTAGGGTGTGAACGTGAGCCTGCTCCTTGACCTTGGGCTGTTGCGTCTTAGCCGGCGTGTCACCACCGGAGTTGTCCAAGACCCGGCACTCATCCTCGAGGAACCTCTCCAGGTCAGCAAAGGGGGGCAGATGGGTCGCGCTATCCCCACCAAAGCGCTGCTCAAAACGCGACCTCAGGTCGGCAGGCAGCTTCTTTAACACAATGTGCACCAATAGATAGGACCATTGGTCCACGGGTAGTTCAAGGCACTTAAGTGCGTTGATAGCCACCAAAAGCGGGTTCAAAAGTTGGGTGCGCAACCCAAAGACCCGGGTAAGCGTGGGCAAACTCAAAATCTGTTCAATATGCGTGTCGGCGAGGCCACGCTTGTTATGGTACCTACGGGTAATTAGGTCCCGAGCCGTCTGGTACGCCTCGTCAGACACGGGCAGATGCTGGATGAGGCCTTTGGCCTCTCCATCTAGAACCGACATCAAATATGCCAATTTTTGTGCCGGCCGAAGGTCAGCCCTGTCATTGACCAGGCTGTCAAACAAATTAACTTAAATAGCTAGCATAAATAAATAATAAATGCTGTTTCCACGACTAAAAATAATAAATAAGCCAATATCTTTTTTTTTTTTTCAAAGTTAATAATGCACTGTAAAAATCACTACTAAATAATATTACAGATATCGCTGTATCTTAATTACTTTTGTATCTATGGTCGCAATAACACAGTATCAGATAGTTATGATTTTTATTTTCTATGTTTTTACTCTTCACATTGTGTATAATGTAACAAAATAAACTAGCTTTTGTAAATAAAAGCTACTAGCTATAAACAATTAAGTTGTGATGACAACAATAAATCGTCTTAGAGAGCTGCTATAGATTTTGACTTAGCTAATATTTGTGTAATTTACAGTTAGTTGTTC